>SMJT01000029.1:137228-685336 GCA_004349715.1 Crucihimalaya himalaica
CAGATTCGTCAACCTAGAACTAGCTTTGAGAACAACCTATGGTGAAGAACTCAATTGATTATGAACCCTAACAGATTAATCTATCTAACAAGCCATGCAATCCTTAATGAGAAACCCTAAACCTAAAAGGGATCTACTCAGACATGCAGAATGAAGCAAACAACATGATTGAATAGATCATCAAATAAGAAATAACAATAGGGTTTGAAATCTTCTCTCTGGGAAGAGTTTCAGACTTGTCTCCCTAAAGAACCTAAGTAAAATAATGGATAGAATAAAGCCCAGCCTAAACAGTGGCTGAAAACCCTATTTATAAGTCTAAAACACGTTCTGGGCTTTCTTGTTAATAATAAAGTCTTCTGGGCCAAAAGGCAGATTCTTCTAAGTCGTAGAAAGTCGCGTTTTCCTTTCCTGTAGTCGGCATCGATCGATACCAGCTGGTATCGGTCGATACCAGGACATTTCTGATGTTCGCCAGACTGGACTGTCTTCACGAAAACTGGCATAACTTTTGATCCCACCGTTGGAATTGCTTCAAACCACTTCCAAATGAAAGCTAATCCATTGATCTATCTCGTGTCCAAATTTGAGCTCAATCCATCGGTGGAAACGTCTTCAACGAATGCCACTAAGCTCCAGAATGCTCTAAAAACTCCAATTAAGCTCCAAACATGCTAAAACCTGAAAAGAGACTAAAAGACTACGAAAACACTAGAAAGACTCGATAAAAAGGACTAATATCATGGTCTTTAATGGGTAAAAACCATGATATATCAACAAGCGACAGTTAGACTCCATTTTTAGCTGCAATGCAAAACAAAGACGATAATAATATATATATAACCAATTGTATAACCTCTTCTTACACAATACTCGCCAATTAACGTCAATGAATGCCAAAAGTAACAAAAGGGCAAAAATCAAACTAAAGCTTTAACAATAAGATATACTTACACAACTTGCATATGAACCTAAGCGACTTTCCCTTCCTCTTTGATCAATCCTTCAGGAACTTCTTGAATAAGCTTCGGATAGACAGGAGCTGCTAGCTTCCACAATATGAATGGGTACTGCAGACGTGTGCGGTAGTTGTAATTTCTACCTCTGAAAAGGTACGCCACAACTCCAACTCTGTGAATTATCTCTCCACCTGTCTTTTCCAAGAAGGGGAAAGAGAACAGAAAGTTGGAAGAGTCGGTCCATCATGACAAATCCAACAGTTCGAAAGTAGACATCTTTTATAACTCTCTTAAGTCACAAAACATCAAGTATCCAAGATCTTAGATTGAAATAAGATATCAAATAACCCAATTCTGATATATCCCTCAAGTCTCATGTATATCTCCACTTAAAAAAACGTTCTAGCTCTACAAAAGCAGCTAATAATTACCCAAAAAAAACTTCAATCAAGAATCCAAACAAATACCTCAAGAACACGACACATGTTATCCATATCAATAATGGAAGCTCCTTTACGTAACATGTCGTATCTTCCAATGCAAATGTATCAATTCCAACATATTGTGTAAATCCATAGCTTCCTACAATATACCTACAATATACACACATAATCAATCAAAATCCAATAAATGAAAAGTTAAATTCTCAAAACTCCTAAATTCAAAACGTGAAGACAAACAACACCCACCCCAATTAACCTGACGATTATCATGCATATGAGGCTTAATCAACATCCTTTCTCCCATCTCTTTAATGGCTCTCCTAAAATCTCCTCTCTATTCATCCCTTCCTTTGGATACCTCCCAAACGGTAACGGCCCAGGCATTTCAACATACTTAACACCAGATTTTCCCGCTGGAGGTGGATTGAATGAATCGAACAACGAAATCTTCTTCTTTGATTTCGTCAACAATGCTTTCCCTGTCAACAGTCTCGGAATCGTCGACGGTGCTAATGGCATAAGCATATGGAGAAGAATTAATTGATAGCAAATTTGCTTGAAGAGTAGGTTTTTTTTTATGATAGCTTGAAAAGAAGATAGAAAGACACTTAACAAGTGATATTTATGGACATTAACGATCAAGTTTACGTTTTCGTGGTGGATGGTAATTATGAGAAATAAAAAAAATTTGATAGCAAGTTGAAATGATGAGTTTAAATGTTGACATTTCCATTCCGTAACGGTTGCCGATCTCTGCTACTCAAGCTTTTTCTTCTATCAATCGGAATCTTTCCACGACGTCTCTCTCAGCTCTCTCTTGTCATGAGATTGAAGATGAAACAATTTAAATGGGCCAACTCTGGGCTTACTTTGGACTTAAAAAAAAGCCTTATACGATTATGATTTTGCATCATAATCAATCGATTGATTTTGCAATCAAATCTCGTATGATTTTGCAACTTTATTAAACTTGTGTAAGTCCCGTAAAGAGATAAAAAAAATTGCTGAGGTGGATAGCTTAGGAAGAGAGAAAACTCTCCTATTATATATAGATTCGTTAAGTAATGCGGTCACACATTAGCCACACACGTATCTTATATATTAAAAGAAAAGTACAGAATGCTCACATTCATCCTCAAAATGGTTGATTACAAGTATATCCTTAATGAATCTATATATTTAATTTTTTTGCAATTTAGATTAAAAAATATATTTATCTAAATAAAATTTAATTTATTATAAACATAAATTAAAAATCAAATATATTAAAAGAAAATAAAAAAAATTATTTCTAAAATTTTGAAAATTTTTTTAATTAATCAAATTTTTTTTTTTAAAGAATTCTATAGATAGGTTTACTTAAAATTTTTGCCATTTAGTTATAAGAAAATAAACTAAATTTAAAATAATCAGTAAAATTTAAGGGCTTCTTGCTAAACTAGACCCTTATTTGAAGTCAATTCCAAAACTAGATCCCTCTTCCTTTTTTTTCAAAATGCCTTAAAATACCTCTCATCGCTTTTTTTTTCACAAAAATACCTAGCGCAGACTTCTCCTGTGAAGTCTAGTAGCTGGGTTTGAAAAACAATAACCCAAAGATTTTCACGTAATAACGAAAATGCCATCGTCTTCAATAGTTCCCAACCACACTTACCAAACAAAATTGAGCTCTCAATGCTTCAAACAACCGAATTAAGTGATGTTAATGCTTTAAAACTGAGTTAAAAGCTCCATTTTTGTCGATCTCCTCTCTCATTTCAACCATTTAACTCTATAATATCGTTTTCAATATTTACCATCCATATATCTTGCGATTTACTAAGATTCGAGCATAATAACGCTTGGGTTGCTTGGGTATTGTTGGCGTGATCAGTTCTTGGCCGTTTAAGAATTATATTTAATAAGATTTTGCTTTTAGATTTTTTAG
Source organism: Crucihimalaya himalaica (assembly GCA_004349715.1). NCBI lineage: Eukaryota > Viridiplantae > Streptophyta > Magnoliopsida > Brassicales > Brassicaceae > Crucihimalaya > Crucihimalaya himalaica. The sequence continues at coordinate 140,558 of SMJT01000029.1, forward strand.
ATTAATTAAATAATTTAAATGTAAAAAGATATATATAATGCTCTAATAGGATAAATATAAACATAAATTTAATATATATATAATATATATTATATTTCCTTATTTCAATTGGAAAACCAAAAAAACCATTCCGGTTTTACGGTTTTTAACCAAAACCCAATCTAACAGCAACGGTTTTTTGAAATATGGTAACTATATGGATTATTAGGTAAAATCATAACCAAACCAAACACTTATTTTGGTTTGATTGGTTTGGTTTTTCGGTTATGCCCATCCCCAGATAAAATTTATCTGATATAGGCTATATCTGTTATATTACAACAATGATTTTTCAAATTAGTAAACCTCACAAGATCTGTGACATCGTGTCATTTTTATGGCATCCCAGATGTATGACTCGTGATACAAAAATGAAAAAATGTCAATGATCTATTATAAGTAAAACTATAAAAATCATAATCAACACCATTATTCAGCAATGGAATTTCTGTAAGGCAATTATACACAAGATGCGAGACAGTGTGGTCATGTTTCTCGATTCAATATTTTTGAACACAACGAGTCAAAAAAAAAAATCAAAGATTATTATAAGGAATTTATACAAAAATAAATAATTAACTAAATCAGTTATTCAGTAAATGGAGAAATTCTAACTTTCATAATTCATAAAAAACAGCGTACATATAGTGGTCCAAGAATGTAATTATAGAATATTATTATCAGTTTATAAAAAGCAAATAATTTCTTTTTCTTAAAAAACTTCCATATTTGAGAAATTTCTAAATCCTAAAAAGAAAATAATTGTAAAATATTGAACTCTATATAAGAAAGTAATAGTCTGCATATTTTGTCAACAAACAAAACACTTTCTTCAAAACACCATCATAAATTCACTTTATTTCTATTAGTAAAAGCATCCTTCTTTTTAATTTTTCTGAAATCTTATTTTATTTATTATTTAATGAGGATGTCGTATTTTTTAATATTATGATTATAAAAATTTCCTTAATTTTGGCTGGTTTTTCTTCCTCTTTTCAGTGAAAATGTCGTATCATTCAAAAGATAATGAGTAAAAAATCTTAAAATAAACAACAAAAATTATCTAACCTAGATCAGCTAAACATAAAGGGCCTCTTTATATCGATTCGAACGATATTATATATTTATTAGAAATTGGAAACAAAAAAATTTATATAAAAAAACCTAATGAAGTCTGATCGGATTGAATGTTCTCTAACTTGACTGAGATTGTAAAATATTTTGTTTTGTTTGTATTTAGTATATAACATATTTTTATTTTTAAAGGTTTCTTTTAAAGTTTTTTGTGTCCTCTAAAAGGTTTCTTTTAAATATAAAATAAATATATCTTTTAGTTTAATTTATTTTCTTAAAAATATTTTCCTTTGTTCTAATCACAATTTTTAAATATAATTATTTTTAATCTTCGCAATAATTAGTACGATAAACATGATCGTACTAGAACGAATCTTTGCTTACGTATATTTTTTCACTAGGGATGGAACCCGCGGAGGCGGAAAACGAAATGCTTTGACAAATGGTAGTCCGTGTGTTGGTAATGTAGCTTTTTATTTTTTGCTATCTTATTTGCTATATTTTGTAGAGTAAATATAGTTTTGTGATTATTATTTTGGTTCCATATGACTTTCTCTATTTGTTTCGGTGTTGGTGTTAGAAAATCATCTTAACTAAAATAATAATTTTAAATTACTTTTATGTAAGAAAATTGGAGTTATTTGAATCAATATTATATTATATATTATATATATATATATATATATATATATATATGATTAGATGATCCTATCCCAAAATGCACCGACAATCCTAAACTATTAAAGCAGACCATAGTTTAAGACCAAATATTTTTTTTGGATTTTTAAGCAAATTGAGTTCTGGTAATAACCTATTACACTTCGATCAAATCTCTCTTCGTGTGGTCGGACAATCTAATATCGAATCAGTGTAAAGTACTTATTTTATTTGTGTATTATAATAATATCATTAGTTCAAAATAATAAAAATCATTAAAACTGTGGAGAAAAACTGAAGTACAAATGAATAAAAATGAGATCAAAATGAAGGATATGGTTGTAAATTTTTTTTTTTTTTTTTTTTTTTTTTTTTTTTTTTTTTTTTTTTTTTTTTTTTTTTTTAGAAGATAGTCTCAATTATCTACAAAAAAACTGTATTTATCAATCAAATAAAAAGCATCCATATCATAACTCGATAATGATACGACATGTTGTGTTATTTGTATTTCAAATAAGAGATTTGTGTCTCTGCAATTTGAACTGCTAATAGAACTTAGGCACTGAACCTCCTCCTGCTCTCACATCCACCCCATTTCTCTTCTTCCTCATCATTCATTATGTACATGCTTCATCGTAAACCGTATTGATTTTACCTCATCGGAATAATCTTGACCTGTCCCTTATAAGGTTATAGTCAAAAATCTAAGGGAGGGAAGCAATTGCAGGGAAGGAGAAACCTTTTTGTCTTAGAAAGAGTTTGGAATTAAAGAATTTTCCAGAAATCGGACGTCCAACATCCGTCCTTCCACCATGAATTTTACTCATCGATCAGAAAGACAGAAGCACTCAAAAACTAAACACTTGGTAAATGAAGAGAAACTTTTCTTTAAGATATATAGAGAAAATGTTGGATGATGAGGCTTTGGCAAACTGAATTATGAAAACCTATTTTAATGTTAAGAATACTCCAATACAACTTTTATAATGAAACTATAAGATTCCTAAGAGCAAGTGAAAGAGAATTTTCGGAATTGTTAATAATTATAAACGCTTAACAATTTCGACATTTTTAGAACCAACCAAAAGTGATTCCTCTGAAGATGAGAGCTGGCGCAAAGTATAGATGCAATAAAGAAAAAACCTGAAAGATTCATTGACCTTTTAGCTTAGCACCTATCTTCTTATAATTGCTTTCGTTCAAGTCCTAGGCACATCAACTTTCACCAAGGAACTCAGTTCGAAGGCATCTCTTACATTTTGACAAGTGATATGCTTCAAAATTAATACCTAAAGTATTCTAAGCAGTCGCTGTAATATTCTAGGGTCGAACCACAAAGACTCAGAGAATCAGCACAATAGATTTCAAGAATCAAATTACGCTAAGCCAAATCAATATCAAGCAGAGAATATAAATAAGCAGAATTAAAGAAAGATGAAAATCAAATGGAGAGGATATAGGCTTAGCGGTATTTTCCCAGGAAAATCAAGGAATGGCAGACAAATCAATCAACAGGGTTCAGGTTAAGGCATTGTGGTTCTCGAACTCAAATCACCAAAGTATAATAACTAAACTGTACGTTAAGCGAAACTATTAAGTCTAAATTCTAGAATTCCAAATTCCTTTTGCAAATCCTAAAGATCTAAACCAGGCTTTAATGATCCAGTTTGAATATGTTCACAAAATAAATTAACCAAATCCTTTGGCAGATTAATTATTTTGGCTCACCCTAGGTTCTGTCAGGGTTATCAATCTCACGCTTCCCGTGAATACATCAACAATCCTAAAATCTAGATTCCAGATTCGTCAACCTAGAATAAGCTTTTGAGAACAACCTTGGGGTGAGAACTCAATTGATTATGAACCCTAACAAATTAATCTATCTAACAAGACTGCAATCCTTAATGAACGAAAACCCTAAACCTTAAAAGGGATCTACTCAGACATGCAGAATGAAGCAAACAACCATGATTGAATAGATTCATACAAATAAGAAATACAAAATATTGGTTGAAATCTTCTCTCTGGGAAGAGTTTCAGACTTGTCTCCTTAAAGAACCTAAGTTAAATAATGGATAGAATTAAAGATCCAGGCTTAAACAGTGGCTGAAAAACCTATTTATAAAGTCTAAAACACGTTCTGGCTTTCTTGTAATAATAAAGTCTTTGGGCCAAAAAGGCACGATTCTCTCTAAGTCGTAGAAAGTTCGCTTTTTCCTTTCCTGCAGTTTCGGCATCGGAATCGGATACCAGCTGGTATCGGTCGATACCAGTACATTTCTGATGTTCGCCAGAGACTGGACTGTCCTTCACAGAAAACTGGCATAACTTTTGATCGCACCGTTGGATTGCTTCAAACCACTGGCCAAATGGAAAGCTAATACATTGATCTATCTCGTGTCCAAAATTGAGCTCAATCATATCGGTGGAAACGCTCTTCAACGAATGCCAACTAAGCTCCAGAATGCTCTAAAAACTCCAACATTAAGCTCAAAGCATGCCTAAAAACCTGAAAAGAGACTAAAAGACTACGAAAACACTGAGAAAGACTCGAATAAAAAGGGACTAATATCATGGTCTTTAATGGGTAAAAACCATGATATATCAACTCCCCCAGACCCTTAGCATTTGCTTGTCCCAAGCAAAACAGAAACCAAACCGGAAGAAAGGAAGTTTGAAAACGCGGAGACTCACTTGTTCTTCGAAAACACTGCAATGATCTTCTTCCTAATATCTTATCATTACTTTTAACTAGTCCCAGATCTAACCACATGTACTTCCCGTAAGACCTTTTGCAGCTTTCCAAAACCCACACATAGTATCACAGTTTCATCATAAAAACTATCAATCGCCTATTTCATCGCTGTAATCAATGTCAAGACTTGTTCAGTTCTTTTTCCCAACAATATCATGGACAAAAGAAATACCACGAAATTTTACTCTTTTTGGTATTTGTTCTCCCCCCAGACTTATTCTGATCAGTGTTCTTTCCTTTTTTTTTTCTTTTTAGCTTCTGGGCATATCAACATTCAAGGTCTGAGAGCGCGAGTATTGATGGTGTTTGCCACCGGGGAATCCCCGTTTCTTTCCTCTCTGTGTATCAAAGTGTAGGCGAACTCGGCTTCAATCTTTGTGTGATCAATTCACTCTCACAAGTAGAATTAATGAGGATCGCTGGAATTTTCCTAGCCCTCTACTCAGAGAAGAAATCATCTCATCTTTTATGCTCTTTATGTAATAACTTATAACAGGGGAGAGCAGATACCATTATTTATTAACACATGGTCTCTTTTGTCAAGATATGAGTGAGGAATCAAGCTCTAGAGACACTAACCACATTGGATGAATGCAAAATCATGCTTGCAGGTTTTGATGAAATCCACTGAAACATGTGATGTTTTCTAAGTCAACTGGTTCAGCCTTTGGATTTTTCATTAGTCGATCTTGAAAAAACTAGTTCTGTAACAATGGACAACTCAGAAGTAAAGTAGGCACAGAGATTCCAAAACAAGATCATAATTCTCCAGGACAATTTGGACTCAATAAAACAATTTTTGACACAAAAACAACTGACTCTAGAGAAAACAAACACGTGTCAGCGACTACCACTCCCCAGACTTAACAACACTGTCCCAGTGTTGGTATCTAAGACTAGAGTCAGTAAAGAAATCAGAAGACGAGAGGAAGTAGTGAAAACCAACAAACGAGAGATTACTGTGCGCAGGGTATCAACGATACATTGCTGGTGTCGATCGATGACTACGGATCATGAGTACGATGAATTCTTCCTTGTCCTCCTGGTGTCCGATCGATCCAATGGGGTATCGTATCGAGCTGGTTCATCTGAACCTGCTCCACTGAAGACACAAAAACAAAAATTGAAAATAAAACTAAAATAGAGAATACCAGTAGGGTTGGCCTCCCCACTAAGCGCTTTGTTTTAAATGTCATTAGCTTGACGGTGGTCGGGACTTCAAGTGCTCAGGTGGTTTCCCGAGAGATTGGGTGCAGTGTCCTCTGTGACAAACGTCTCATCAAGGCGGTGTGATAAGCAATGAACTGTGTGTGTCCTACAAAGGAAAATGAGGAATAGCAGCAGGCGGTTGGAAAGATTGGGTGGGACACTTTCGTTTTTTTCCTGCACAGTTGTCAAAGAAGCAACAAGCGCTCGACCGAGAGTCTGCGGCTGTTAAAGCGTGAAGGAGATGGGAGGTATGATGATCACGAGGACAATCCTGTGGTTTGGAAGTTTGAGATAGAAAATACGTACCTTGCTTCCTCCAGGGTGTCTGGCGTGATGAGAGGGTGCGAGGTCGTGGCCTTGGATTTTCAGCTGTCTGTGGACATAGTGGCTACCACTTGACCGGCGTAGGGTCCAAAAACTTGAATCTCTCTGCTTGTTCATGCAAGTGAAGCTCTGAAATCCTTGCCTCTAATGTAAAGGCATCATGTCTCCAGTAGGGACTGGCCCTTTATTGGAAATCCTACACCACGAACCCTAGGATTGAAGAGACAGTCCTCACTCCAATCCCAAGCGAATCAAGCTCGCTTAGATGGCAACAACAAACTGCTCACAGGAGGTGCGGGTGGCATCGGTTTCGATCGATTACCCTCATGGGTATCGATCGATGCCTCCTTGGCTCTTGGTCGAGTTTTTGGAGCAGGCCAGCAGTAATGTCATCTGAAACCTCTGTGGTTGGTCCCTCATCAAGAAATCTCTACAGAATAGGTCTGGACCCTCGATGGTTTAGATCTCTCCTCAGCTTGTCCATGTCAAAGTTCATGACGGTACACCACCAAATCAAGCTCTACCTGTCTTTTTCTCACATCAATGATGGGCACCAGCTGTTGCCTGGAGAATGATCTTCCAAAATAAGAAGGATCCTTAAGTTCCTCACACATAGTCCAAAGACACGAAGTCTGTGGGAATCATATCAACTTCGATCTTAGTGGAACTCTTCCAAAGATACCTATTCTGGAACTCTTCTGGATCTGGTCAGCTAAGATGAGAGACATCTTTGCTGGGACCGAAAGTTAGGAATCCATTGCGTAACAGCACAGAGAGAAGGCATCAGGTTAATGCTAGAGCCTAGATCACAGGAGGCGGAATGAGGAACCTTCCCAGCATGAGTATAGAACAGTCTAGCACACAGCTTCTGGATCCGCGTAGCTTCTCTGGAATCTTACTCTGAATGACAGCACTAACATGTTCAGAAGTGCTCACCTTTCCTCTCTTTCTTTTTGAGAGTCTTTCAGGAGGATTGCACTAATGTCCTTGTCCAGCAATGCTGCGTCCTCAGGGCTCCACATCATTGGTAACCATCCTCTTACATACCTCTTCAGTGGATGTTGAGATCTCGGATCCATCCAGTACAGGGAGTTCAGATTCAAAGGATTATTGTCCAGTCTGGCCATACATCTGGCTTCTTCCATCTCCCTGCTTAGACTTCCTAGGGTTCTAGGAAAGGCGGCTTGGGCCTTGTGGACTCTCTCCTCATAGTCTCAGATGCCATCACAGTTTCGGGTTTTCAGTCTACGAGGGGTATCGATCGATACCCAGGCTGGTATTGATCGATACTGCCTCATTTCGTGTCCGTCACTTACGGTTTGTGTTGTCGACATTTGGTCAGTGTCAGTCGATTGCTTGCGTCGGTGGTGTGTCGATTGCTGCGTCGGTGTCCAAAGTCGACATTTTTTGGTCAGTGTCGGTCGATGCTGCGTCATGGTGTCGGGTCGGTGCTGGGCGATGTCGATGTTAGTTTTCAAAATATCACCTCTGTGGTTGATTGCAATTGACGTGTTCATTGTGTGCATGAACATCTTTCCTTGACAAGTCTGTTGAAGTCTGAGTTGATTTGAGCGTGTCTATCATCTTCTGATGAAACTCTAAGAGCTTCAATCTTCCCATCCAGATCTGTGTACATGGCATCCAATCTTCCCATAAAACTCAACAGTCATCTTCTGCTGTCCCTTCAAGGATCTGTTCAGCATGGATTCCACCTTACTCTCCTGAGTTTTTAGGCGGCAGAGTCCTGGTAAAGAGGAGTTCCCGTTAGGCTGCGATTGTAGTCACCAAACAGCTGGTCTGTTGTTCTGCTGGTACTCGTATGAAACTCTGACTCTGAAAAACCAGCACCTCCAACGTAGTTAGGACCCCTCTCACTTCAATCCTCAACCAACGCAACGTGGCTAGCCTGTTCTGTTGCCTTACCCATCAAGAGATTATGCAGCCGAATCCAGCTTTGCGTGCACCTCAGCAATCTGCCACTCGGGAATGTTCCCGTTCTGCTTCTTCCGCCTCTAAATCGCATTTTTGGTGCTATTGCTAGACGCCAAGTTCTCAATCAGCTCATAAGCAATCTCGGATATCTCGTACTGTTGAAAATTCCCGTGCTTGCAAGCATCTAGAGCCATACTGATACGCTCCAGTACAATCCCTCTGAAAAGAAAATACGCAGCAACTGAACCCTTGAGTGAACCATTGATGCGGACAGTCTCTCTGATACGGAGCCTAGAATCTGATCAAGCGGCCTTTGAAAGCCTCTGTTGCTCCCTGAGAGGAACTGCGGAGATCCTTGTTCCTGAGGCTCCATCGGATTCGCATCCTCATAGAAATCTGTTCAGAATGCGTTCTGGTCTGCCTCCCAAAGTGGTGAGTGAACCAGCGGGAGATTCTTGAGCTAGTAAGAAGCTTACTCCCCGAGAGAGTATGGGAAAAAGCTTGCCAGAGTAAGGTAAATCATAGGAACTCCATTATACTTGATGCTAGTGAACCAAGTCTCAACTCTCTAGTGATCACATGGGCGTGCTCATGAGGAAGGACCGTGAAACAGATCTGGGCCTACGAGTTGAGAAGTATGCAGCTTTCAAGCTCAAAGTCATTCCTCTGGGAAAGTGGAGATGCGAATCGCAGATCGATTAGCATAGAACAGGTCAGGCCATGTTGTTACTCTCCAATTGGTCACTACCACGTAGTTCGACCACTAGTCATTCCCAGCGTGTCCAGCAACAAGGGGTGGGATGAATCTGGTCTGGGTAACAGGAGCAGGGGCAATGACGGTTCCCTCTCGCATTAAGACATGTTCCCTCTCATTGCCAAATTGACCCTCTTGGTCTCTCAGAGCTCCAAGCTTCATCACGATCAATACCACTGGATTGTTCATTCTTAGCTTGCCTGCTCTGTTCCGCAGTGTTGCGCTCTAATTCAGCTAGTTCTTCGTTGGAATGGATTTAACTAGCTGCACGTTCTGGCTTCGGTTTCACGTCTAGGCATAACACCTGAAACACAAAAACGAAAAACCAAAAACGTAAGTATCAGAAAGTAACAAAAAGTATCGATCGATACAAGGTGGTATCGATCGATACCAAGACACTTAGTCGCAAATCTTATCTATAATCTATGGTGAATTTGAGTCCCGGCAACAGCGCCAAATTTTGATATGCTCAAAAATTAATACCCTAAAGTATCTTAAAGCAGGCCGCTGTAATATTAGGGTCGAACCACAAGACTCAGAGAATCAAACAATAGATTTCAAGAATCAAATTACGCTAAGCCAATCAATCAAGCGAGAATATAAATAAGCAGAATTAAAAGATGTAAAATCAATGGAGAGGAATAAGGCCTAGGGTATTTCTCAGGAAATCAGGAATGCAGACAAATCAATCAAACAGGGGTTCAGGTTAAGCATTGTTCTCGAACTCAATATCACCAAGATATAATTAACCACTGTCGTTGCGAAAACTATCTAAGTCTAAATCCTAGAATTCCAAATTCCTTTGTTTCAAATCCTAAAGATCTAAACCAGCTTTAATGTCCAAGTTTGATATGTTCACAAATAATTAAACCAATTCCTTTGCAGATAATTATTTTTGCTCACCCTAGGTTCTGTCAGGTTATCAAATCTCACTTCCGTGAATAATCAACAATCCTAAAATCTAGATTCCAGATTCGTCAACCTAGAACTAGCTTTGAGAACAACCTATGGTGAAGAACTCAATTGATTATGAACCCTAAACAGATTAATCTATGCTAAACAAGCCATGCAATCCTTAATGAGAAACCTAAACCTAAAAGGGATCTACTCAGACATGCAGAATGAAGCAAACAACATGATTGAATAGATGATCATCAAATAAGAAATAACAATAGGGTTTGAAATCTCTCTCTCTGGAAGAGTTTCAGACTTGTCTCCCTAAAGAACCTAAGTAAATATGGATAGAATAAAGCCCAGCCTAAACAGTGGCTAAAACCCTATTTATAGTCTAAAAACATCGTTCTGGGCTTTCTTGTTAATAATAAGTCTTCTGGGCCAAAAGGCAGATTCTTCTAAGTCGTAGAAAGTCGCGTTTTCCTTTCCTGTAGTCGGCATCGATCGATACCAGCTGGTATCGGTCGATACCAGGACATTTCTGAATGTTCGCAGACTGGACTGTCTTCACGAAAACTGCATAACTTTTGATCACACGTTGGAATTGCTTCAAACCACTTCCAAATGAAAGCTAATCCATTGATCTATCTCGTGTCCAAATTTGAGCTCAATCCATCGGTGGAAACGTCTTCAACGAATGCCACTAAGCTCCAGAATGCTCTAAAAACTCCAATTAAGCTCCAAACATGCTAAAACCTGAAAAGAGACTAAAAGACTACGAAAACACTAGAAAGACTCGATAAAAAGGACTAATATCATGGTCTTTAATGGGGTAAAAACCATGATATTATCACAAAGCGACAGTTAGATCCATTTTTAGGCTGCAATGCAAAAGGAAGTCTACTGTGAGACTTCGTTCAAGAAGTCTACTTCGCGCGGAGGTTAGAACTGTAATTGCGGTTTCTGTTTTTTTGTTTGCAAATAAGGGGGTTAATGTAATTTCCATACCCCAAAGGTCTAGTTTTGCATTTGTTTCAATTTGGGGTCTAGTTTTGCATTCAAACTCAATTTTGGGTCTAGTTTTAGCAATTCGCCCAAAATTTAAATCACTATAAAAAATATTTTTTAAAAATTTAAATATATTTAGAGATAAAAATTACTATAAAAATTTTTAAAATGGGAAATATTCGAGTAAAAGTATTACTATAAATAAATAATTTTAAGAATTTCAAAAAATTCAGAGAAACTTATTTTTAAAAAAAAAAAATTTTAAAATAAAAATTTAAATTACTCTAAAAATTAAAAATCAAAAATTTTATACTACTAATAAAAATTAGAAAATAACCAAAAATACTACTTAGGTAATTTTTTATAATTTTGTGGAGACGAAGTTTGCTTATTTTTGTTACTTTAATTTTTTATTAAAAAAATTAGATGATACGGAGATTATATGTATATTAACTATTAAAAATGTTTTATTAAATTTTTATTTTATACACAAAAAAGATTACGATATATATGAAAGATTCTTTAAAATTTTTTAATTAATCTAAATTCAAATTAAGTTAATATTCAGCTTTATATAAACTTTATTAAACAATAGAACTTTTCAGAAACAAAAGTATTATATTCCGCTACTACTTTTTTAACTCTGTCCATAATCAATTTATCTATTTAAATATTTTTCTTTAAACCAAATATTAAAAAACGAATAAATATTCAATTATTATAATTGTTTTTTAAAATATTTCGAATATATTAAGAGAAAATAATTACTCTTTAAAATTTTTAAAGTTCTTTAAAATTTAAAAATTCAATTACTCTTTAAAAATTATAATGGTTTAAAAAAAAAAGTTTAATTACTCTTCCAAATTCTTTTAAAAGATTGAGTAAATTTTAAATTACTATAAAAGAATATTTTTGAAACTTTTGAATATATTATGAAAGTTTGAGGTTTAGAATTTGAGGTTTAGATTTTAATTCTTTTAATTTACTATAAAAGTTTTTAATTTTTTTTGTTAATATCTTGAACATTCATTTTCCTTGGTTGAGATAAAGTTTATTATATCATATATATATTGCTTTTTAAAATATTTTAACTTTATTGTACGATAATTATATAAGGATTATGAAATTTTTTAAATAAAATAAAAATTTATATTTCCACCAAAAACAAAATACAAAAATTATAATATTGTGATATAATATTTTTAAAAAATCATATGATATATATATTTGAGATAATGAACAAATAAAATATATTAAAAATTTAAGAAATATTAACTATTGTGTGGAGATAATTGTAATATATAGTTGTCGTTGTTTATGGTAGATTAAAAAATGTCAAGATAATAACGTGTAAAAATATTAAATAAGGATTATATCATATATGAAGAATCTTGAACATCATTTGTTATACTAAAACTAAACATAACACAAAATAATTTGAATCAATAAACAATTGCTAAGATTTCTTAATCTTTTATCAATTACGGATGAATAGTCAACAATAAAACAAATTTGAAAACGTGAGATATCACAGTTACTACCCTCAAAAACAAAAATGTCATCATCTCTTAATATTTTTTTTCCCGCACATGGTGCGGGGTAGCTTCCTAGTATAACTTATTCAATTTCACCCTTGTCCTTGGGAGTCGTTTGGGTTTAATTTGAAAACTTAAAGATGGCTGTTATAGCCCACTAATATTATCTCTTGTTTTTTCAGGTGTTTTTACTTAATTTTGTAGTTATGAACCTTTGGAAATTGAAAGCCCCGAATTTTCGTTAGTGATGCTCAACTCATATCTAAATGGGTTGAGTACTAAACTACTAAATGAATAAGATACTAAATGAATAAGAGCTCCACTTAGTAAATAGGTCACATACCTATATTTAGGCCGTGTTTGGTACGTGATCACAATGACCACTTGCTGCGACCAAAAAATAAACGTCGGCGAAGTTTAAATCATTAAAAGAAGTCGCTATTTTTGTTGAAAGGTGTCGTCGTTACCATTAAAGGAGTCATTGTAACAGTCGCTCAAAATTTTAGTGATCCTTTTTGTATAATACGGCACCTCTTTCTTTCTCTCTTGTGACACCACCATCAAATCATCACCATCGTTTTGTTTGTCTAATGTCATCGTCGTTTTGGTCTATCGCAGAAACAGTCACAATGATTGGTAAAAGAACAAGTCTTTACTATCAATTTTGGATGACGACTAAATAAGTTTTATCTATATATTTTTTCATAATTTTATTTCCCGACTAAATATTTCACTCATTTTAATAAATGTATTTGATAATGCAGAAACTATTGTGTTTTTCACCAAAACCACATCTTTCTGACAGTGGAAACAGTAGAATCGAAGTAATAAAACAATTAATCTTAAATTTAAGAAACTAAATATTGAAGTAACTATTGATAAGGGATTTAAGATTACAAACTTTTATAAAGCATGTTTTAATATTGTATACTGTATGTTTTATAAGGCAGTCACACATATGCATAAACTATTGAGTTATTCACCAAAGTCACATGTTCTTCACAAAATACATAACCTAAACTTGAATTTCATAACCTAAACATTAATTTAAACATTGATAAGGGTTCAAGAATTATTTGTAAACTTTTATAAGGCATGTTATAATTGATTTTCTCATATATACTTACTCTCTTATATACTTACTAATATGTTGTTTATTGATTTATTCATATAAAATTATAAAGCTCTACACATACATAAAGTTTAGCTAATGATAAAATCGTGTCTACCCAAGGCCGTTTCTGAAGAGTCGAGTTGAAGTATTGCCTGCGGTGTCCAATTTTTTTTTTTATTATTAGTATAACGGAAAAGCCCTCAAATTTTTATGTATCTTGCAAAACGGTCCACATATTTTTTCCTGCTTTCGGCCCCAAATTTTCAGGACTTTCCAGGGGCCCTGGGTCTACCTTTCCTCTTCAGAAGACGATATGGGAGCAAAAATAATACAACATACAGACCTAACGATAATAATAAACGAAAAGAAATGAGAGAACAATATGACTTGGGTGCAAAGCAATAGGATTACGGTTCCTTGAGAGAAACTCATCCAAATGGTGGAATCAATGAGTGCATCATCTTCTTCCAATATGCTGATCGATCTCATCATTAATAATCTTGGTGTAAAACTTATAATATAAAATCCAAATCATCATTATACCTAGGAATCCATATGCTCATATTTTCTAGGTAATTATTATCATTATTATTTTTTTTTAATAAAATTTTGTGAGGTAATTATTCTTAATCTATTAATTTTCCGATGTTCACTTTCCATTTTGTGAATATATTATCTATGTGTAAGAATTCACACCACGAACCGATATATAATATGTATGGTAGTACGCGAGAGTAGTTTGTTTGTCCATTCTACAAATCGAACTACCACATGACAGAAACATGTACGATGTACACTTGTGTACATTGGTCGGAAAAAATACGCACCAAAGTGGTAAATAATACTAATATATATTTTTGGTTCAATTTTTTTTTTCTATTTTTTGCATGTTGATGTAATGTCAGATATCTTATTTGCATTGCTTCATTCCTGAGTAATCTCGAGAATCTTTTTTATTCATGATATATATGTTCACAGTTAATAATAAAAACATACAATATGCCGATTATATTGATTTGCTCGCATTAATTACCAAAGAGATTGAAAAATATGTAGATGAGCAAACAAAATTAATATGTTTACTTATCGTCATAAAAGTGATTTGAAGCTTTTTTTATGTTGGTAATACTAGGATTATCAATCGTTCTATACTGTTTACTTAGTTTAGTTTTAAGAAAATCGTAATAAATATAATTAATGGAGTATTTTTTTCTCTAGAAAAAGACAATATTTTGATCGATCTCTGCTGGATGCCAATTTTAGCATCCCATAAAATTGTAAATTAAAAATTTTCGGGTAAATACATTTATTAAATAAAATAGTAACGTTAGAAAACGAATAATAATTCATACTATAGAATTATTCATAAAAGTTGTATACAAACAGAAATACAATAAAGAAAAATAATAATTAAATTACCATCAACTCATGTAAAAAAAATCCTAAAAATTTCTATTACTTTTTTCTTATTTTAAAGTTTTATAAAAGTGTTCTTATTTTTTTTTAACTTATCATTACGTTTTTTTGAAAATCTTAATTAAGTAGGGTCGCACAAAATGCTGGTGATTTTGTTTTTTTAACTAATCGTTATTAGACTAAACTATGCACTTGAAACTTTCCATCACTATTAACTTATTAGGTAATAGTAGCTGATAAAATATCTATAATTGTAATTAATAAAATGATTTAAAATCATTGTGTAAGATGTCTCTCATAATTCACCTTAAATTAGATAATATCATAGATTTCATGCTTTATTTTGCTTCTAAGCATGTTTTAATGATTGTAGGGTGACATTACAACATAGCCCAAATGATATAGCTTAAATATTAGTATCATTTAAAATATATATATATTTTAAATCTATTTGCGTACCCTCTTTATGGGTTTTGTAATTGTCTCTTTTCAATACAAAAAAGGTTGGCAAGAAGAAAATTTCGATTCGACTAGCGGATATTGGGTTCTGTAAAAACGCAATTAGTTTGATTTTTTGAAATAATACTGTTAAGAAAAAAAAGTTTTGTACTCCAATACTCAAGTAGTACTATGTAAAAGAGATCTATGATATTAGAGACTTTGAGAGACCACAAAGCACGTGTCAAATGGCATGGGATTTGGATCGGCGGCTAAGTGAAGTACCGTAACAGTTCCCAAGGAGTTACTGAAACAATTGTGTTCCGTACACCTAATCCCTCTGTTTATTACCCTAATCTACGCTTGGATTAGGTTAATCCATGTTTGTGAGGACCACTATGATATTATATTATTATTTTTAAGTAATTTGGTGGCAATTAATTCCACACGTCATATTTTTTTACCCTCGTTCACAAAGTCTCAAAATTACAATACTCACAGTCACTAGAAAATGATGAAATTGATCTCTCATCAATATAAACAAAACGATATAGGATTTTATCAGTAGCAAACATTATTTACAAAAAAATGGGTAATGTTACAATAAAATTAGTGAAGTATTAAATAATTGATATGAATTGATTACAATATGATAAAAAACTATAACTAACATAAATAAATAGTAGCATCAAAGAAGCAACCAATCTCCTTCAACACCCATCGTCTTTAACTCTCCTCCTTCACTCTATCTCTGTCTCTGTTACCAACAAAATTGAAGTCCAGAGAAATGATCCTTCTCTCTCTTCTTCTCCATCTTCTTCTTCATCTCCTCAACACTTCTCCTTCGCTTTCTCTCTCTCCCGACGGCCTCGCCTTACTCTCACTCAAATCCGCCGTAGATCAATCTTCCTCCTCCTCCTCTGCTTTCTCCGATTGGAACGATAACGATTCCGATCCTTGTCGTTGGTCTGGAATCTCTTGTATGAACATCTCGGACTCTTCCGACTCTCGCGTCGTTGGAATCTCACTCGCCGGAAAACATCTCCGTGGCTACATCCCGTCTGAGCTTGGTTCACTTGTTTACCTCCGTCGTCTTAACCTCCATAACAACGAGCTTTACGGTTCGATTCCGACTCAGCTCTTTAATGCGACGTCGCTTCATAGTCTCTTCCTTTACGGAAACAATCTCTCCGGTACTCTCCCTCCTTCGATCTGTAAACTCCCAAAGCTTCAGAATCTCGATTTGTCGAGTAATTCGCTTTCTGGAACTCTCTCTCCGGATCTTAACAAGTGTAAACAGCTTCAACGGTTGATCCTCGCCGCTAACAATTTTTCCGGTGAGATTCCTGGTCAAATCTGGCCGGAATTGAAGAATTTAGCTCAGCTTGATCTCTCTGCTAACGAATTTTCCGGCGAAATCCCTAAAGATCTCGGAGAACTTAAATCCCTCTCTGGTACTCTAAATCTCTCCTTTAACCATTTATCCGGCGAAATCCCTAAGTCTCTAGGGAATCTACCTGTTACAGTCTCTCTTGATCTCCGGAACAATGATTTATCCGGCGAGATTCCTCAATCTGGTTCATTCTCTAACCAAGGACCAACTGCATTTCTCAATAATCCGAAATTGTGTGGTTTCCCTCTCCAGAAATCTTGTAAAGATACTGATCAGAGCTCACCGAGAACTCGAAAATCGCCGGAGAATAAAGCGGATTCTGGAAGAGGGCTTAGCACGGGGTTAATCGTGTTGATCTCGGTGGCTGATGCGGCTAGTGTAGCTCTAATAGGACTGGTGTTAGTTTACTTGTACTGGAAGAAAAAAGACTCTGAAGGAGGGTGTAGCTGCACAGGGAACGAGAAGCTTGGTGGTAGTTCGGAGAAGGGGAAAACTTGTTGTTGCGTCGCGGGGTTTCCGAAAGAAGATGATTCAGAAGCTGAAGAGAATGAGAGAGGAGGAGAGGGGAAAGGAGATGGAGAGCTTGTAGCGATTGATAAAGGGTTTTCGTTTGAGCTAGACGAGTTGCTTAGAGCTTCTGCTTATGTGTTGGGGAAGAGTGGGTTGGGGATTGTGTATAAGGTAGTGCTTGGGAATGGAGTTCCGGTGGCTGTGCGCCGACTTGGGGAAGGAGGAGAACAGAGGTATAAGGAGTTCGTGACGGAGGTTCAAGCTATGGGGAAAGTGAAGCATCCTAATGTAGTGAAGCTAAGAGCTTACTATTGGGCTCCTGATGAGAAACTCTTGATTAGTGACTTCGTCAACAATGGAAGTTTAGCCGATGCTCTTAGAGGTAAACCTTACGTCCCCCTTTGTTTTTCTGCTTATCGAACCTACTAACTAAAGTTTAAGATCTGGTAATGTTCTATTGACTTTAAGAATTTAGGTTGACTTTGATTTGTCAACGCTAGACTAGATATTAGTGAGAAGGAGATGAGGTTAGATCTGAGATAGTTTGTGGGGTCGAAATCTTATTTTCATTGAGTGCCAAAGATTCCCTATACTAATTCTTCAAGCTTACATACACAAAATATTATTATTTTTTATGTCTATACACACTCCAATGTTCTATTGAGAAGTATTGTTGAACACAATGATCAGTTAGCTGTTTTTTTCTTTTAAACTGGACAAAAAATTCTCTCTTTTAGGCATCTTTTGTTTATTGAAATAGTTTAGACAAGTTGCATGTAAAAGAGACATGCCTTGTAAGTTAATTCTACATGTACGAATAACAAATTTAAGTATTTAGTATGATATAGTGTGGTAGAGTCTTAGAGTAGAAGTTATAATTAGTAAAAAAGAGACCGAGGAAAGATTGGTGAGAGAGGTTTTACTTGTGGGCTACGAGTAATGATTTCATATACCCACCCACTCTCTCGATCCTCTAGTTGACCCGTCCTTTTCTCATCTTAACTCATTATTTATTTTCAATATTGATAGTTGTTTGTTTGGGTGTGAAACAGGAAGGAACGGTCAACCATCACCGAGCCTAACATGGTCAACGCGTCTTAAGATCGCAAAAGGAGCGGCACGTGGGCTAGCCTATCTACACGAGTGTAGTCCAAGGAAGTTAGTACATGGCGACGTCAAACCTTCTAACATACTTCTTGATTCTTCATTCACTCCTTACATCTCGGACTTCGGTCTCACTCGCCTCATCACCATAACCGCGGCTTCCACCTCCTCTAACGAACCTTCCTCCTCCTCGGCTGGCGGTTTTTTGGGTGGAGCTCTCCCTTACACTTCCATCAAACCCACAGATAGATCCAACGGCTACAAGGCCCCTGAGGCCCGCCTCCCTGGAGGGAGGTCCACTCAGAAATGGGACGTTTACTCCTTTGGTGTTGTGCTTATGGAGCTTCTCACCGGGAAGTCTCCTGATTCGTCGCCACCAAGCTCCTCCTCGTCGTCCACACTCGTTGTGGAAGTACCGGATTTGGTGAAGTGGGTGAGGAAAGGATTCGAAGAGGAGACTCCCTTGTCGGACATGGTGGATCCAATGTTGCTCCAAGAAGTTCACGCGAAGCAACAAGTCTTGTCCGTCTTTCATCTAGCTCTCGCTTGTACCGAAGGTGACCCTGAAGTCCGTCCACGTATGAAGAACGTCTCTGAGAACATCGACAAAATCTGATTCAAATTATTAAATTCTTTTTTCTTTTATTTTCCTTTTTTTTTGGTATCTCTTCGATAGTTCTTACACGAGGCCGCTACGTCACTCCCGAGTCTAGGGACCAGTGGTCGATTTGTTTTTATTGAATAATTAATTATTTTTAATGAAAATTGAATCAAATGGGTTATACATCGGGTCGTCGGGGTGTAACTCTCTACAGACTATTCGTTAAGTCTGTATCCACCCGATTTTCAAAACTCATTGTTTAACACCATAAAAAGTATTAACTCTGGGTGTAATCACATTTTAAACTTTTATTAGAGTTAAACCCCCCACTTGTTGACTTTGATGGTTTGACTAACGAAAATCATTAAACCAAAGACGGAATTAGTAACAGAAATCCGATTTGATTAAACTAAAATTAATTTTAACCGGTTTACAAGCAATGTTTTGGCCAAAAAACAGGAAACTAAACCGAATGCCACACAAAAACCGACCCATGCCAATACCTACCTAAACTACCTACTAAACATCTCTTCTTCTTCCATCTGCTTAATCCACCACTTGTGACATGGGCTGTTGACTTCCTGAAACTTCAGCCTGATCCTGCAACATTTAATAACATCATAAATATCACAAACCAAACCAAACAACCACCAATTGCAACATTTAATATCCTGAACCACCAAGGCATCAACTCAACCACATAAGGACAGACAAAAGAGAGCTAACCTGTTCTGCTCTTCTGCCACATGACCTAGCATTGTGACCAGCTCCACCACACTTCTTGCAATGCACTGTACGCTGCTTGAATGTTGCTGACTTCACTTGTTTATCTTGTTTCTGCTTCTTATTCTTCTTCTTCTTCTTGGATGGAGACTCATTTTTTCCTTTTTTCCTTTTTTCTTTCTTAGATCTCTTCTTCCTTCCAGGTTTTTGTGCTTCAGGAACTGTAGTCACCAAGGCAATGTCACTTGTACTCCAATGGGCTGGTCCTCTTTGTGGACTGATATTGTCAGAGTATAAGTTTTTCACCCTTTCTGTGAGAAACCAATCAGACACATAATCATCTGGATTAAATGTCTTTTTCAAAATAACCCCATAAGCATGCTCACACGGTATCCCAAAGATCTGCCACTTGCAACAACTACATTCCCTCTTATTCGTTTTACCTTCTCATATTCATAACCAAGCTGCACCTCAAAAACACCACTAGTACCTGGATAAATTGTACACCTTGAAGCATCCATATGTTCTGCATCAAGAAATTGCTGAACATATGCAGTGAACTTGCCACTGTATCTCTGTGCAGCAGCTTGTCTCTCGCTTATACGGACCATAGCTTGCCACCTGATGGTCTCTAGCATGGGTATGACTGCTTTTTCTCTTGCTGACACGATGGAATTGTTGAATGACTCCACTGAGTTGTTCTCCACATCTTCACAACATTTCCCATCTATCTTGTAAAAGGCTTTGCACCAACTCTGTGGGTTGGACCTCAATACATCATTGTAGACATCTAAATCATATTCTTCAAGCCTTTTCAAGTTTTTTAAGTACTATTTGTTGTTGTAACTCCATGCCAACTGCCAAATAAAAGCCTTCATCTCTATTTTTTTCCCATGATTCTTCTTTAAATTCTCGTAAATGTGTCTAACACATTTCCTGTGCTCAGCTTGTGCTAGCTCTTTTGCAACATCATTGATTAGTCCCTGCAAAAAAACAGAACCAGATTAAGGCATAACAAAATTACAATTCAAAACCAGATTAAGAAGTAAGAGACTCATACCTTTTATCTAACAAAGACTAAGGCATAACCATCTCCATCTTGCAGATCCAAATCCTTCTTGATCAACCTTATAAACCATAACCAGTTGCTCTCATTCTCTACCTTCACAACAGCCCATGCTATAGGGTAGATCCTGTTCTCACCATCTCGGCCTTGAGCAACTAGCAACTGACCCTGAGTTTTGTTTCTGAGGAATGTACCATCCACTCCTATAATTGGCCAACAGTTCTCCTTCCATGATTTTTTCAGTGCGTGGAAGCACACATAAAATCTATCAAAAAGGTCTTCACCTTCTGGCCCTGGAACTGTTTCAAGTACCACAGTGGATTCAGCATTTGAGTCACAAATCTCCTTGCAATACCCTCGGATTTGTGCAAACTGATCTTCAAATTCTTGCTCAATCCACTTTAGAGCTTTCTTCCTTGCTTTTTGACATTGATTCCGTGTCACAGAGATATTGAACTGCTCCTTTATTTGTTGTTGTATCGCCAAAGGCAACATAACATCTGGTTTTTCTCTTATCTTGTCCAAGAACAGGGTTGCAATCACCGGATCTGTGAGCATCTGACATGCTCCATCTTAGTTACATGTGTGATCAGCACCATCATACCCTGCAGTTTCAAAGCTTGTCACCTCCCATCTGTTCTTCTTTGTTTGTAGAGCACAATAAATCCTCCAATCATAGCTTTCGGAAGCACATCTATACTCTAGCTTCGTATGATCCCATCTTGTTTGCTTGATGTTGCGGCCCTGTTTGAGAGCATAATCCAAGACAACCTCTTTGAATGCTGCACCAGTAGTGAACACTTGTCCAAAGTACAACTATCCATCACCTCTTCTTCTAATCTTGTGTCCTATGTTGGAAGAAACTAGCTTCACTTGATCATTAACATCCTCATTCTCACTATCGCTACCAGGATACGCATTATGACGGATATCAACTTCATCCTTGAACTGAGTAACAACATCTTCAATCTCTAACTCAAACATATCCATCAGTTCACTTGATGCAACAGAACCATCTTCAGATTCAGACCATTCACTTGATTCTTAAGCTGCAATAGTATAATCCGGGTCAGAAGGATCACTCTCCTCTTCTAACATCCGTCTGATTCCTGCTTCTGTTCGATCTATCTCTGGCTCTTCGTCACTATAATAAGAGAATAAAGTTAGGTTGAACACAAATGAACACAAAATCGAGATAATATGAGTTAGATTGAACACTTAATCCAGTTTTGAAATTAAATATGATGTAGGGTTTGAAATCAAATTCAAAATCCATCTTAAAACAGGTTTGCAATCGAAATTATTTTGTAAATCGGGTTTGAAATCGAAATTAATCAAAATCCTTTCGAAATTAATCAAAATCGAAATTATTTTGTTAATCGGGTTTGAAATCGAAATCGAAATTAATCAAAATCAAAATCGATTTCTAACCCTAAATCGAAATTAATCGAAATCGATTTCTAACCCTAAATCGAAATTAATCGAAATCGATTTCTAACCCTAAATCGAAATTAATCGAAATCGATTTTTAATATTAATCGAAATTAATCGAAATCGAAATCGATTTCTAACCCAGATTCACAACCAAAAACATAGAACAAAAAATCTAGAGAAATCAAGAGAAATCGAGAGATAACCGTCTTACCTCATTTCAACGCTTCCATCTGACTCTATGCTTCCGGTATTGGGATCTTCTGGGTTCGACGACATGCCTAAGATGGTGTCTTCTTCTGCGTTCGACGGGATGGATTCAAGTTTTCCCTTTTGAATTCGAAGGATTTGAACAAGAGAGGAGAAGATTAGGGTTTATCGTTTCGATTTGGGAATGATTTAGGAATCGGTTCGATTTCTTGTTTGTTTGGTTTTAAATTTGGTTTGGTTCGGTTAATTTTTTTGTAAACCGGTTAATTTACAATTTGGTTTTAAAATTAATTTTGGTTTAATCAAATCGGATTTATGTTACTAATTCCGTCTTTGGTTTAATGATTTTCGTTAGTCAAACCATCAAAAGTCAACAAGTGGGGAGTTTAACTCTAATAAAAGTTTAAAATGTGGTTACATTTAGAGTTGATACTTTTTATGGTGCTAAACAATGAGTTTCGAAAATCGGGTGGGTACAGACTTAACGAATAGTTTGTAGGGGGCTACACCCCGACGACCCGATACATCTTAGGCTTTAAATGGTTTTGTCATTTAATTTAGATCATCTCCAAAATCAACATCATTTTTTAAGTTTCACAAATTTCATTTATGAAGTTTAAGAGTGTTCTTCTCCAATAATAAACTACAAATTTTCTTTTAACAAATTAGTAATTTGCATTATAGTCCTATTATTGATAATATTTACGATAACACCCAAAGTCTAAAGCGAACAAGAGTATACAACGATCTTGATCATTTTTCAACCTTTATTTCACCTCTAGACATTCAAATGCTACTTGTCTTGTAAAATGATTTAGTTTTGTTTGTCTTTTAGGGAATAAAACGACCACTTCATGTAATTATTTTTTTTATTGAATTTACTTTGGTTTTATGTTCTTTGACAAAAAAGTGGATTTGGGTTAGATTCATTAAAGGGGTCACAGACAAATTTTAAACTTTTTAAGTGGGGAAAATTTTACAAATTTTCAAAAAAGCATAATGGATAATAAGAGTTTAGATTGGCCCACTAAATTATAAGGCCCACTGATTAAACGTTGGTTGCTTCTTTGATTCTTTCTGCTTTTGACGGAGAACGGTTAAGTTAGCCGGGATAACTCAGGCGGCGAGGTAGAGTAGAAGAGTTTAGATTTTAGAAGCCAGAGAGAGAGAGAGAGAGAGCGATTCACTGCAGGTACTGCGTTTGATCTTAATTAGTTTGTAATACGCTTTGATTATAAATGTAAAACAAAATGAACCGAATTAAACCCATTTGGTTTGAAGATTTTAGAACTGAATGGTCGGTTTGATTTTTCGGTTTCAGATTCTGTCTATCCTTTACTGGAGAATCCACGGCGGGTACTGGCGCCAAATCATAATTCGTGGTTCTGTCAAAGTCTCGGCGAAGCAGCCATGGATGAGTCTCAGTCCGGTTCTAATGTTTTCAGCTTACGGATTGTTTCGATTGATTATTACATGGTTTCTCCGATCCCTGGTTATGATATTTGCTACAGTAGCTTTCAAGGTAAGGCAAAATCACTCTTCATTTCTTCTAAAGCTGGCCTTTTGAATCCAATGGTTTCACTTTCACTAGATATGCACTTCTATACATCTTTTCTTGATAAAAATTTTGACTATGAAAATGAAGTAGTGCTCCTTTCTCGTTAGATAGTCTTCTCCTAGATAAAGGGAAAGTTTTTGACTTGTTACTATCTGATTTGTTGCTGGGATTTTAAGGTGGTGAGGTAAACGAAGTCCCTGTTATAAGGATATACGGCTCTACACCTGCTGGTCAGAAGACTTGCTTGCATATTCGTCGTGTAAGATTCTTAGTTTTACTTTCTTGTTAAGAAAAAAGTTTGTTTGCCAGTTGCTCAGATTATAAACTTTATTTCTCGTGCAGGCTTTACCATATCTCTATATTCCATGCTCGGAAATTCCACATGAGCATTATAAAGGAGGTATGAAGCATAAACCCATTTATAACTCTACCGAGAAATGTATTCTAGTTAGTAGCTAGTCAAGCACCAATGACATTTTTCATGTTTTTCTTTTGCTTCAGTTGATGGAAGTACACTTGGTTTATCCCTTGAGTTAGAGAAGGCTCTAAAGGTATGTATTTTACATACGAAGTGAGCCATGATTTCTTAGTCTTGACTCTTGACTATGTGTTGCGTTTATGTATCTGTTTTATTTTATCTGACTTTGTTTGTTCCCATAAATGTGTCTCAATCAATATTCCTCCCTTATGATACTTGATATGGACTTGTAGCTTAAGGGAACTGCTGCTTCAAAAAGGCAACATGTCCATGATTGTGAGATTGTTAGAGCAAAGAAGTTTTATGGGTACCACTCAACAGAGGAAGCATTTGTGAAGATTTATCTGTATCCTGTATATGTACTTTTAGCACAGTACCCTTTCTTAAGCAGTTTGTTATTTGTTCACCTTAACAGTATAATAGCTACCATCCACCCGATGTGGCTCGTGCTGCCAGTCTTCTTCTGGTACGATATCTTGACGATTCCACTCCACCATTATTCTTTACTTTATTTATGATGCATAGAGTTTTGGTAAAATTAGTATACTGATAACCCTTTTCATCTTCCTTTTGTAATGAGCCTTTTTTTTCTCTTTCTCTCTCTAGGCAGGTGCTGTCCTTGGTAAAAGTTTGCAGCCTTACGAGTCTCATATTCCCTTTATTCTCCAGTTTCTGGTAATTTTTCATTGTTATGTATATAAAAGAAATCGTTTAGAGACTAGGTATTCTGTCAAATTTAGCAATTTCTGATATGAATATAACTTCCAGATTGATAATACACTAGGTACTTTTGAGAGCTTGAACTGGTGCATGAAAGTTTATTACTTTTGAATCATCTCTATATGTATGCAATGCAAATTACAGATATTGCTATGGATTATATACTATCAAAATGTAATTAGAATTTTGGTACCTGCTAAGTTATTAATGAAAAAATGAAAAATATAATGTAGCTGGGGAATAGTTTTTCTATATTTGCTCTGGAACCCATGCCAATCAAAGCTTAGATACTAATGCTTAGTGATCCCCCTCCCCTGTTCTGTAATTCCACGACATTTTGTCTGCATTCCATTACTGATATTCTGTGAATTTCTTCTATAGGTTGATTATAATTTGTATGGGATGAGTCATGTGCATATATCAAAGATGAAGTTCCGTAGCCCAGTGCCTCACCATTTCCTTCCAAGGAGATTTGATATGGATGATTGTGCGGGACAAAATATTGACGAAGTGGCTATTACAAAGGTAGATCTTCAAATACTTGAAGCTTGGCAATATATTGTTTGGTAGTTTCTAGCTTCTTTTATTTCACAATACTGCAACATTGTAGCCAGCAAATTCAAGTGCTGCTGCAAGCGTCAGTTTTCCTGTTTGGAGCTTGTCAACAATCCCAGGTCAATGGATGTGGAATCTCTCCGAAGAATCTGATACACCGTTGAGCCAGAGCCAGCATAGGCACCATTACAGACGTCAGAGTCTCTGTGAACTTGAGGGAGATGCTACTATTTGTGGTATTTTTCTGAAACGAAATATAATTCTTTTCGTTTCATGTATGAAAGGACCTTTGAACTAGCTTCTTTTCTTGTAGATATTCTCAATCAACAGTTTAAAATGTACAACTCCCTTTCACAAGCCCAGTCTGATAGTAACATGGTTCAATCGCTTGTGGCAATTTGGGAGGTTCATTTTAACTTTCTGGGCTCTACTTTGAAATTATCTAGTTGGTATTACCTTGCCTAACCTCGTCACTGTTGTGTCAGGAAGAGTATGAAAGGACTGGTGTGCATGATGCACCTATACCTCCTGATCCCGGCAAACCCTCTGCAGCTGATGTGTTGAAGACTATGTCAGATTATGTTGGGTTTGAGAATATGCTTAAAGAAATGCATAACAAAGTTGAATTGCCTCCATCTGATATTAATCCTACTGCAGTATCTTCAGCCGGTCCAGATATGCATGCCAAAGCTGAAATTACTGATCTGCAGGTTTTGAATCATATGGTTGTTACATGCAGTAAGTTTCCTGCATCAGAACAGCTTTCTCCACTTGGTGATAGGAGTGGAGAAGCATCAATGGAAAATGATGAATATATTGAAACACCCACGGACAGAGATACACCTGCTGAAATACAAGATGCTGAAGCCTTGGGTCTCTTTAAGTGGTTTGCCTCATCCCAGGCTGCAGAGGACATAAACTCTGATGATGAAATTCTCCGGGAAACTATCCTTAGTCCTCTTTTGCCTTTAGCGTCCATAAACAAGGTCCTTGAAATGGCTAGTACAAATTATGTGAGCCAATCCCAAAAGGAATGTCAAGACATTCTTGATTCTCAGGAGGATCTACCAGACTTCGGGAGTTCGACAAAAAGAGTGTTACCTAGTAATCCTGATGGCCAGAATCTTATATCTTCATCAGACAAACAATCTCTTGAAACAGAAGTCGCTAGTGATGTTCCAGGTATCTCCACTTCAAATGGAGCAAGCGAAAATTCATTCCAGAGATACAGAAAGAGTGATTTACATACGAGTGAAGTAATGGAGAATAAGAACAGAAGATTCTCCAAGAGCAACAAACCTAGCAACTCAGTATGGGGACCTTTACCTTATACACTGACCAAAAATCTTCAGAAGGACTTTGACAGTACAAATGCTAGTGATAAACTTAATTTAACAAAGATTAGTTCAGACCCCATGAATGAGATGACAGAAAATTATAATGTTTCAGTCAACGAACATCAAGCAGATGTTTCTAACACGATTGACAGAAATGTTTTGGCTGGATGTTCTCTGCGGGACTTGATGAGAAAGAAACGGTTATGCCATGGAGACTCTCCTGTTTCACAACATATGAAGTTTAGGAAGGTTTTACCACAGACTAGAGATGCCCGACACGGGAAAAAAACGGAGTGCACCTTAAGACCTGAGGCCAAAAAACAAGGTCCTGCTCTTTCTGCAGAATTTAGTGATTTTGATTATGGCGATGTTGCTCCAACTTTATCTCCTATAGATGCTGGAAATTGCGAGTGTAATATATCCACTCAGTCATCTGAACTTCATTTTGCTGATAGATGTTCGGCTAAAGACACCGCATGTCAAAACAGTGATGAAGTTTCAAGGAATCTTTTATCTACCACTGTTCCATTTGGTAAGGATCCACAAGCTGTGTTACCAGGAACATTGGTGTCTAGCAATAAACTTGTTGGGATTGAAAAAGATGATGTCCAAAAATATGGGGGGGAGCAAGAGTCAAATTCCAATGGAAACGATGAGACGGGAAGATTAATATGCCTAACCTTAAGCAAGAAGCCTCCTTCTCTCGATTGCCTAAGTGCTGGACTGCAGGATTCTGCACATTCTCATGAAATTCCCGCTCAGTTTCATCATGCCAGGGAAAAACAGCATGATGGATGTGGTACCTTTACTCATCTTTTTCTGGGTCTAGTTTCTGCTACGTCTACAATTAATGCAAATGCTGTTGAAATATACATTTATAAAATTGAAGTTAGGTCAACTCAAGTTCTTGCAGAACTTCTCTCTGGCTGTGCTCCCCTTTATTTATCTTTATAAGTTTCCAACCTGAGATACTTCTGACTTCCTGTTGTTTTTTTTCTCTTGGAAGAGCGGAATTCCAAGGAGATCCCATTTTTTCCCTTGGAGGACATTGAATTCAAGAAGGATGAAAAGAAACACTCTTTCGAAGGAGCTTCCCTTGGTATTCCCTTGCATCATCTCAATGATGGCTCTAACCTTTACCTAATGACCCCTGCCTTTTCACCCCCTCCTGTGGACTCTGTTTTACAGTGGATATCAAATGACAAAGGTATTGTGTAGAGTTAGTCGGAAGGCACTGGACTGCCTAATTTAATTCAATTTTACATCTCCTTAAAGGTTCGATATACATTGCTTAAAACATTTTTCCTTGCGAAAATGGTACTTCTCCTGGTTAAGATTTTCATTGCGAAATTTTTTATTTTTTTTTGAACTTTTGAATTTTTCGAATGTCCAGGAGACTCTAAAAATGATTCAGGAAAACAACCATTAGGAGATGAGCATATTGATCGTGGGGCGAGTTTCACTGATCTTGCTTCTGCATCTAATGTGATGTCTGTGTCTGAGCACATGGAGCAGCATAATAACATTTCTGTGAATTCAGAATCAAATGCTTATACAGAGTCTGAGATAGATCTGAAACGCAACAGAAATAGTCTTAACTTGCAGACCAGTGTTTCCCAAGAGATTTCTCAGATTTCAGGTCCTGATGGGACATCAGGGCCCACTCCCTTAAGTCAAATTGGATTCCGAGATCCTGCGAGCATGGGTGCTGGGCAACAGCTTACAGTGTTGAGTGTAGAGGTGCTTTAACTTAACCCTCTTCTTTGTGAAGCTACACAATCAATTTGTAAAAGTACTCAAATGGCTTTTGCACGCATAGATTAGGCATGGAGACTTTGAGTGGTTTATATACCGTGGAACCCTCATTTCATGTAAAACAAGTCATTGGGACGATAAAAAACTGAAAGTCTCATGCTACAGTTTTCATTACTCGAGCCTCACAGCGAGCAACCCAATGTTTTGTCTCATTGGGATAATCTTGCAATTACTTGAGTAATCATTTGTTCAATGCTTGAGGATACTTGGTCTTAGAAAGTCAAAATCAGCTTGTTAAGGAGTTTTGACCTCTAAAAGTTAATCAATTTTTTCAGAATTGAGAAATGCCCGTTATATTTTGTTAATGCTGTTACCAAAAGGCTCTATGTAGTAAAAATAAACTCCCTTAATTTAAGATGATGTTTTCTGGGAAAAGGTTCATTGATACATGTTAATATCTGGATACTTACAGGTTCATGCAGAGTCTAGAGGGGACCTGCGACCTGATCCACGATTTGATTCTGTCAATGTCATAGCTCTTGTCGTGCAGAATGACGGTAATTTTGCAGCTGAAGTATTTGTGCTTTTATTTAGTCCAGATAGCATTGATCAGAGGTAATATACCAGATTCATTTATTTTGGATTCTTAGAAATTTTGCAGCTGTTGTATTCATGCTTTTATTGTTTCTGTAATGCTACCATGAACTTCAGTCATTTTCTTACGCTAATATGCTTTTTCGATCTTGTTATTATTATTTCACTACAGAAATGTTGATGGCCTATCTGGATGCAAGTTGTCTGTCTTCGTTGAAGAGAAGCAACTATTCAGTTATTTTATTGAGACTTTATGTAAATGGGATCCAGATATTCTTCTGGGCTGGGATATACAGGGCGGATCCATTGGTTTTCTAGCTGAAAGGGCTGCACAGCTTGGTATAAGATTTCTCAATAATATATCTAGGACGCCATCTCTGACCACAACGAATGATTCAGATAATAAGAGAAAGCTTGGAAATAATCTGCTGCCAGATCCGTCGGTAGCTGATCCTGCTCAAGTAGAAGAAGTGGTAATTGAGGACGAGTGGGGCCGCACACATGCTAGTGGTGTTCATGTTGGAGGTAGAATTGTTCTCAATGCATGGCGTTTGATTCGTGGGGAAGTTAAACTCAACATGTACACAATTGAAGCAGTGTCGGAAGCTGTTTTGAGGCAAAAGATTCCATCAATCCCCTATATAGTTTTGACAGAATGGTTTTCAAGTGGTCCTGCGGGTGCAAGATATCGATGCATAGAATATGTGATTCGACGAGCAAATTTGAACCTTGAGATAATGAGCCAACTTGACATGGTATGTAACATTTTCAACTTGATTTACATAGTGAATTATGTGCATGTTGTTTAGTCTACTAAATCATCGTTTGCAGATAAATCGTACGTCAGAACTTGCACGTGTTTTTGGCATAGACTTTTTCTCAGTTCTCTCCCGAGGTTCCCAATACAGAGTGGAATCCATGCTTTTAAGATTAGCACATACACAAAATTATCTTGCTATATCTCCAGGAAACCAACAGGTTTGTTTTATCTGCTACTTCCAAGTATATTACTTTTAACGTTTCTTGGATTATCAACCAGTCGTCGGGCCTTGAACGATGCGCTGGTCAACACTCGTTTTATTTATCGCCATAGATTGTTTGTCCTCATGATAGCTTCCATAACATATGCCTTGCAGTAAATTTTCATAATCTTTTTACTCCCTTCCTTACTCATGAGAATCCTCCTAACTAAATCATGTGATCATGTAGGTTGCTTCTCAGCCAGCTATGGAATGTGTACCTCTTGTGATGGAACCAGAGTCTGCCTTCTACGATGATCCTGTTATTGTGTTGGATTTTCAATCTCTTTACCCTTCAATGATTATAGCATATAATTTGTGCTATTCTACATGTCTCGGAAAGCTTGCACATTTGAAGATGAACACCCTTGGGGTCAGCTCATATTCTCTAGACCTTGATGTTCTTCAGGATTTAAATCAGATCCTGCAGACCCCAAACAATGTGATGTACGTGCCACCAGAGGTAAAGTGCATCGCTTTTCTTGAGCAAATTAAATCGTGAATCTAAAGTCATCATATTCAATACAAACAAATGATCTTATTTTCCAAGCCGTCATTGTTTTCTGCGTCAATGGATCATTTTCTTGACTAGCTTAAGCATAGTAGTCACCTTCTCTTCTTACATATAGATGCGTAGAGGAATTTTACCAAGGCTGCTAGAGGAAATTCTATCTACAAGAATAATGGTGAAAAAAGCAATGAAAAAGTTGACTCCTTCGGAAGCAGTTCTTCGCCGGGTATGGTTATCTTGATCAGAGTCCATTCCTAATTTTTGACTTGGGAAGATTGGCTGATCAGAGAGTGGCCCAAGTTTTTGGTTCCAGCATAAAATTTACAATTTTGATGGGATACGGTGTCTTCTTTCAGATATTCAATGCGAGGCAGCTTGCTTTAAAGCTGATAGCAAATGTGACTTATGGCTATACTGCTGCTGGCTTCAGTGGTCGAATGCCTTGTGCAGAGCTGGCAGATAGTATTGTCCAGTGTGGCCGTAGCACACTTGAGAAGGCTATTTCGTTCGTCAATGCCAATGACAATTGGAACGCTAGAGTTGTGTATGGTGACACTGATAGGTAATTTCCATATCTACTCATCTGGATAAAGTGAATGCAAGATTTAAAACCCGGTTAAAGTTTACCACCATCTTTCATGGCACTATTTTAACTTCCTACATAATAAAAGTATAATCAAGGTTTCATGAGTGTTTATGTTTCATAGTATGTATGTATCATAGTTTCTTTATTTGCTTCTTTCATGTGGCCTCATGCATTGTAATTACTTTTGTAGTATGTTTGTCCTCCTCAAAGGACGAACTGTAAAAGAAGCTTTTGTAGTCGGGCAAGAAATTGCATCTGCAATAACTGAAATGAACCCACACCCAGTCACTTTAAAGATGGAGAAAGTCTATCACCCTTGTTTCCTTCTTACGAAGAAGCGCTATGTTGGGTACAGTTATGAAAGTACCGATCAGAATGAGCCTATATTTGATGCAAAAGGTATTGAAACTGTTCGAAGAGACACTTGTGAAGCTGTTGCAAAAACTATGGAGCAATCATTGAGACTCTTTTTTGAAAAGAAGAACATCTCTAAGGTACAAATTGGATATCTTGCGCCCTTTCAAATTATCAGCTGAAACTGCAGTGTCTTACATCTGCTTTTCTCTATTCATTGTGCAGGTTAAGTCGTACTTGTATAGACAGTGGAAGCGGATACTATCAGGGAGAGTGTCTCTTCAAGATTTTGTCTTTGCAAAAGAAGTTCGGTTGGGGACTTATAGCACCAGAGACTCTTCACTCCTTCCTCCAGCAGCTATTGTGGCAACCAAATCAATGAGAGCAGACCCTCGGACAGAGCCACGCTATGCTGAACGAGTGCCTTATGTTGTGATCCATGGGGAGCCAGGAGCTCGACTTGTTGATATGGTGGTTGACCCACTGGTTCTTTTGGACATCGATACACCCTACCGATTGAATGACTTATACTACATCAACAAACAAATTATACCAGCTTTGCAAAGGGTATTTGGACTCGTGGGTGCAGACTTAAACCAGTGGTTTTTGGAGATGCCCCGTGCCACCAGAAGTTCCCTTGGTCAACGTCCTTTGAATTCTAGAAAGTCGCACAAAACTAGAATTGATTCTTTTTATCTCTCGAAACATTGCATCTTGTGTGGGGAAGTTGTTCAGGAATCTGCTCAGCTATGCAACCGGTGCCTCAAAAATAAAAGTGCTGCTGCTGCGACCATGGTTTGGAAGACTTCGAAGTTGGAGAGAGAGATGCAACACTTAGCCACGGTAAGTACTCCAAAATATAACATTTATATGAATTGTTTACAGATCGTGGTATCGTTTACAACCATGATCTTTACAGTCTTAACTTTCCAAGAGATTGGGTGGATCATGCTTCATAAAAACTTATACACTTTCTGACGTGAGCATTTGTATTTAATCTTGAACACTTTGAGTTCGAACAGACAGTTTCATCTCATGGTAGTTGCAGAAAATTTAATGCTGAGAGTGGAGACGTAGTTTCAAATTATCATTCAGAAATGCTGGCTATTTTATAAATAAGAACGAATGTAGACCTCTTTCCATGCGTGCTTAAAGTTGAGATCATAGTGAATCTCTGTAGATGCATTCGGTTCCAACTTTCTTGGTCCATCACTTGATTTTTCTTTATATTATTTTATTTGCAGATATGCAGACACTGTGGTGGGGGAGACTGGGTGGTGCAATGCGGAGTGAAATGCAATTCCCTCGCTTGCTCAGTCTTTTATGAGAGACGGAAAGTTCAGAAAGAGCTTCGTGGCCTCGCCTCCATTGCTACAGAGAGTGACCTTTACCCTAAATGCATGGCTGAGTGGTTCTAACCTTCTCGGAAAATCAATTCAAAAACCAGTAATTAAACTCTATCCCATGCGGTCTTCCACTTAAAATGATCTAAACCCATCTCATCCTGTTAAGCAAAGATGTGTATATTGTTTTTGCAGGATTTGGTGCAAACTGCATGGTGTCTCGTAAGTTATAAGTTTCAGGTATAACGGTCGATCATCACCTTGATGTTATATATGGTTGTGATCAAAGAGCATATTCGTCAAGGACGTGTGAATATGTGTGTTGATAGTACAGTACAGCCACTCACCATTTTGTTCAGTGAGCTTGTAGATATCTGTGTTGTTGTGTTGTGTAAGTCTAGCACAACTGAGTATATAAGCAATTATATTCCTGTGTTCATAAGTTATAACCATGTGTATCAAAAGAAAAAAGTTTAGAGACTAGAATCCATATTTCTAAATCTCTACTTTCACAGTTGTTGATATTATCAGTGGTGATCAATGATGGTGTGATTGATTGTTTTCTTTTAAAAAATTCTAAAAAACGGGTACGTGTTCAAATCGGAAAGCATACATCCGATGAAATTTCCGTACTACCTAAGTTCGTATGCTCTGAACGCAAAATATATATATATATTTTTTTTTTGTTCTAAAGAAGTCATTTGCAGAGAAACTGCACTTAGCATACTAATTAAAAAAATTATTATCACTAATTACAGACCAAACACGATTGGTCAAAGTCAACTTCTCTGTACCTTCACTTCACTGATCATCGCAATCACAAGACATTCATTTCATAGTTTCGATTTCAATTTTCCTATTAGTTTCTGTCTCCAAATACTCCGACCATGACTGGAACAAGCCGTCGGAGCGCGCGTGGTCGAATCAAATCATCATCTCCCGGCAGCGATGAAGGAAGCGATTCGCTTCGTTATCCTCCGAGTATCCGCCGAGGCAAAGGCAAAGAGCTCGTTTCGATCGGTGCTTTTAAGTCGAATCTCAAGATAATGACTGGGTTAATCATTTTGGGGATTATAGTCATCTACTTCGTCATCAATCAGCTCGTTAGCCACGGATTGTTGTATGATGAGTCTCAGAAGCCTAGGGTTATCACTCCTTTTCCTGCTCCGAAACTCATGGATTTGTCTATGGTACACTAATCTTATATTCACGTTTCGTTGTTTTTAGCTTTCGTTGTTGTTCGTGTGAGAAACTGAATTGGAAGATTTGTATTTTTATCAGTTTCAAGGCGAGCACAAAGAGAGCTTGTACTGGGGAACTTATCGTCCTCATGTTTATTTTGGAGTTCGAGCCAGGTATCTAAATTTCACTTGTCTTTGTTGCTTTACGTCAGATGGGTTCCTATTTGCAAATAAGTTGTACATGGCAATGCAGAACTCCACATTCCTTGGTTGCTGGCTTGATGTGGCTTGGTGTCAAAGACGAGATGTATGTTATGCGACATTTCTGTGAAAACTCTGATGATTTAAGTACATTTGGCTGGAGAGAACATAATGGACGGGATTTTGGGCGGCAAGAGCTGGTTGAAAACGATATGATTTTGGAGACAAGTTTTGTGAAGTCAAAGGAAGACAGCCTTGGTTATGGTGGGGATTGGGCAGTTCGGATTGATGTTAAAAATAAAGGGTAACTGCTAATATACACTAGTAATGTACTGTGTTTTTCTTCACCGTGTCAGCTTTTGTTATGCTGTCTCATTGATAGTATTCATATAACACTGGCATGACAAATTTTTTTTTCCTTGACCATGGTCGAATTAAAGGTTGAATGATGATGTCAAGAGAAGCGCACATCTCTTCTTTTATTTAGCTGATGAAGGTGGCAATGTTTTAAATTTAGGCCAAGATAATTTAGATTTTCAAGGGAGCTCTCTCCTGGTTTCGGGTTCACGTGAAGATGTAGGAGACTGGCAGCTACACTTAAAATCACAGGTACTTTGTGATTTTAAGTACTCTATAGAATTCTTAGAATTTTTGTAGCTATCTCTGCTGGAATTGGATCTATGGGTGCTTTAACATTTTCTGTCATGTTTGGTATGTCATCCACTGATGCTCTTCTGGATATTACTATTCTAATTGCTCTTCATTTGCAGAATCAAATCGAGACACATTATTCCGGTTTCAAGACGCCTCACATATATAATTTGTCTGATTTAGTTCAGCAAAATCTTGCTCTGCAGGTCTGCTAATTTTCGAGCTCATAACTCATTTTGGAAGAGCCCAAGGAAATTTTTTTTTCTGTAAAGACCACATGCTTACTTGTCTCTTGGCTTGTATGTTTTCAGGCAAGGAAGTTTGGACGACTTCAGCTCTCTGACACATCAGAGGATTCTTCTAACATTTACATCTTTCAGGTAACCAGTCTTGATGAAGATGTATGCATGTGTATTGTTGTGTGTATATATATATATATATATATATCGCATGTTCTTAACTCCTGAATTCGTGATCAATATGTTTCACTGTGTCCATTGACAACAAATCCGTTTTCATACAGATTTCTGGGAGGCTACCATTTACGATTGATATACCCTTTGTCTCCGGGATCAAAGGAGAAAGTTCAAACGTGGAAAAGCGTTTATCAAGTCTCACAGGTTTCTTAACCCTCATGTTATTACCAAGCATCATTAATGATGAATTTGAATTTTCTTAACCTTAGTTTGTGTATGTGACGTGCATTTGAGGATGGAAGAACTTGCATTTGAGTTTGAGTACGAAAGAACTTGCATTTGTGTTTGAATTTTCTTAAACTTAGTTTTGTCTATGTGACTTGTATTTGAGTTTGAGTACGGAAGAACTTCGCATCTGGTAATGAGTTTGTTACAGCTACCTTTGCCTTTTGAGTTTCATAGCTCAGATAAAAAACACTAATCTGAAATTTATGTCTCGCTTCTGTGTTTTTGTGTTTCTTAAGTGTCCCTCCAGCCTGATAGAAAGCAGTAGCTTATTATTCCGTAGCTTTGCTAGGGATACTAATTATCTGTATTTGCTATGGGTCAATTCATTAGAGCTTCCATTTAAGAAAATTTTCTCTGACAGCATAGGCTTAATTTTTATATCGTTGTTGTTGTTGTCTACTTTTATTGTATTTGTGCAAAGTTTCATGTATGTTCCATGTAGGTTTGCCACTCTCTGATCTACTTAAAAAGAAACATAGAGAATTTGATACAAAGTTTGAGGAATGCTTCAACCTTTCTGAAAAGGTATGCTTCTAAGTTTGTTCCTTTTTAAGCGACAGACTTTAATTACGCATGTTAATAAATGATCTTGTTTTAATTTTAAAATAATCCCCATGAACAAGATTGTCTGGATGTGAAGTCGAGAACAGAGACTGCTAAACATTTTCTGTATTCACTTTAGCAATATCAATCTTCACCTAAAAAAATGTCCTTCTACTAGGATTGGTTCTTCTCTCTCTGCTTATGTGCAGTTCTGTTTCTCAATGGCGAGCTAATGTTGTTAGCTCCTAGTTGTCATAACGTTCATATAGTTGATAATTTGCATCTATCCAAATTAATGTTCATAGAATAGATGAGGATCTCATTCTCAGTTTCTTGTGGTTTTAGCATGATTCAGAAACATTGGGGGTTGGCAAGACTGCAATTGCAAACATGCTTGGTGGCATTGGTTACTTCTATGGTCAATCAAAAATTTATGTTCCTAAAAGTACTCAGGCGAGTTTATTTGCATCCTGCATCTTGTTTATTAATTTTATATCCCTATTATGTTCTTCCCATCTGCAAACTAGGTTGGACCTCTCACAGAATCATACAATTTAATACCTTCTATTGCAGCCTGAAAGTCAGAATAATTTCTTGCTGTATTGGCCAGCCGAGCTATACACAGCCGTTCCAAGCCGGCCCTTTTTTCCTAGGGGTTTTTTGTGGGACGAAGGTTTCCATCAATTGTTAATCTGGTTTGTTCTTATTGATCATTCGTAGGTTTAAGATTTTTTTGATATGATGCTGTAATTGTTTCTTAAATGGCATTTTTGAAAGCCAATTTTGTTTGATAAGATATTATTACAGAGTTACAAGCTATAATCATCTCACTAGTTGATCATTCTTTGGGCTGTGTTGTGTGTGCTTTGATCAGGCGCTGGGATTTTCGTATAACCTTGGATATCGTTGGACATTGGTTAGACCTATTAAACATAGATGGATGGATTCCACGTGAGCAAATTTTGGGTGCTGAAGCTCTGAGGTATTTACACTCTCTCGTGGTAGTCATAGTTTCTGTTGTAATGGTTTTTGAGAGTTTCTTTAACTGCAGTAAGGTTCCAGAGGAATTCGTAGTTCAATACCCGAGTAATGGCAATCCACCAACACTTTTTTTGGTGATACGCGGTAAGAATCCATTGTACTTATACCTCTACTACGCTTTCTCTTTTCTCATCGCTCTCATTTTTGTTTCATGTAAGCCCTTGGGAGTTGGGCCATACAAATAAGTTTATTCTAATGCCAATCCTTTGACCAGCATTTATTAAAGGATAGGGAATCAAAATTATCGTTATCAGCTTCCTTCTTTTTGTTTTACTAATATTTCTGTTCCTATTACAATTAGATGTTAAGAAGTTTGTAGCCAAGATCATAAGACTGCTTTCACCTTGCTACTCATTTTGCGGATTATGAATGTGGCCTATTCATGTAAAGATATGAATAACGGTTTCAAAATCAATTCAGTTCCATATAGTGACAATCTATTTTTCCAGATCTAATAGATGCTATAAGGATGGAAAAGTTTA
The DNA here is from genome assembly GCA_004349715.1 of Crucihimalaya himalaica. Lineage (NCBI taxonomy): Eukaryota > Viridiplantae > Streptophyta > Magnoliopsida > Brassicales > Brassicaceae > Crucihimalaya > Crucihimalaya himalaica. Next base: position 178,358 of record SMJT01000029.1, read on the forward strand.
TCGCATCAGAAAGGAATGAAGTATTGGCATTCCTTGAGCGGGCTTCTGTACGTTTAGATGCATGGTTTCAGTGGTTTAATACTTCACAGAAAGGTAACAGCATTGTTAATTTATAGAATTTTTTCGGTCTTCAACTGCTCTGTGTTTTAGAGTTTGTAGTGTCTTTTACTAATCACAGTTGAATCCCTAGTTGTTAATCTAGATCACTAGATGAGGCGAGTTCTTGTATTTAACTGGTATTACAGTCTTAATATACTTAGAATGGGCTACTTCATATATTTTGTTATGATTTAATTAAACACTAGGCAAGGAGATAGGAAGCTACTTTTGGCATGGCAGAGACAATACAACAACTCGAGAACTTAACCCTAAGGTACTATTTCTTAGTTTCTCATGAAAATGATACTGAAAGCTCTATTTTTAACCCTCACATAGACGGCAAGTCTCGAGTGTCATATTATAAGGTTTTCTCTGACGTTTGCTGCTTCCATGTCATCTTTATCAGCATATGTCAATATATGGTAACAATGATTGAGAATTTTTTTCTGTGATATATATGCTTGTTAGCGACAAGATGTCTCAGAATTCTTTGGGTGTGTGTGGGCGACCTATTTTTTGTAGGATTGTTACTTTGTCCTATTCACAGATCCTTCGGGATAAATTTGATGTCTTATATCTCCTGCAGACGCTTTCGTCTGGGCTGGATGATTATCCTCGCGCTTCGCACCCAAGTGGCGATGAGCGACACGTTGATCTTAGATGCTGGATGTACCTCGCCGCGGATTGCATGCATTCCATCACAGAGTTTTTAGGAATAGAAGAACTTTCAAAGGTTAGCACAAGATGGAAAGCAAGGGTGTCTCTCCTATTTTTGTTCATGTTACTGACATAAAAAACAAATCCTACAGGAGGATTACAATTCAACTGCCAAGCTGCTTTCAAACTTTAATCTTCTGAATCAGGTATATTCTCTATCAGATAACAATTTTCTCACTTTCATTAACTTTGACGTTGTTATATATATAACTTGATTATTAAAAACATGATTTCTCTCTCAAACGAGTATCACATTAACTTTTCCTCCTCACCATTCTCTCTTCCCATTCATGTTTAATTTCTGAGCAGATGCACTATGATAGTGGCCATGGGGCTTACTTTGACTTTGGTAATCATACAGAAAAAGTAAGAGAAGCTTCATAAAGTATGAGTGTCAATTTTTTGTCATATAGAAGAGATTCTTACTCTTTTCGTTGAACCACATGTTTGGTGATTGATCTCCAGGTTAAGTTGATATGGAAAGAGGTAATTCAAGGAAATGGTCAATTATCTCGAGAGCTTGTAAGGAAGACGTATGGGAAGCCAAAGCTAAAATTGGTACCTCACGTGGGTTATGTCAGCTTCTTTCCCTTCATGTCTAGAATCATCCCACCTGTGAGTTTTTGGCCAATATTGTTTCCACTTTCAATGATCTTTAAACCCTTATGGAGCAGTTACTTTTTGATCTAAATCGTCACATTTTTGGTCAATAAAGGATTCTCCAATCCTCGAGAAACAGCTCGATCTCATTTCAAATAGGAGTGTCTTATGGAGTGACTATGGACTAGTTTCACTTGCCAAAACCAGGTAAGCCCACAAGAACGAACATACTCAAAATTTTCTTCTTCAATGATAAGAAAGAACCTTGTTTTGATGCAGTTCTATATATATGAAACGTAACACTGAGCATGATGCACCATACTGGAGAGGTCCTATCTGGATGAACATGAACTACATGATTCTTTCTTCTCTGCACCATTACTCTATAGGTAATTTTTCTACGCTCTCTACATGTTATACTTGAGCGACATTCTGCTACAAGACCTCTACTTTTTATTACGTCATACTGTAGACGTCATATGCATTCGGTTTACCATGTGTCAAATTTCCTGTAGTGGATGGGCCATATAGCGAAAAGTCAAGAGCAATTTACACGGAATTAAGGAACAATTTGATAAGGTATGTTATATGGTATCTGCGATAGAGAGGTCTTGTCTGATATTAACTTGAAACATGCCATAAAATACAGGAACGTGGTTAGAAACTATTACCAGACAGGGTACATCTGGGAACAATATGATCAAATTAAGGGAACAGGCAAAGGCGCGCGCCTCTTCACCGGCTGGTCTGCGCTTACCTTGTTAATTATGTCCGAAGATTATCCTATTTTTTAGACTCTCTTTGAGAACAAAACTTAAAATTACAAACATGTATGAGTTAGAAGATCAGTTTTGATGTAGGGCTTTTTGTATTTGCTCATGGTGGTTATAGTGTTACAGATCTAACTCTGGTCGACGTAGATGTTCCAGAGTTTTTTGTACGTTATGCCCAATTTACGAAAAAGGTGTTGGAAAAGAATCAAAAGATATACAGGAAACTCTGGCTTCTCTGCACATCCCATATTTTGTGGTCTTTGACTGATAATCTGACTAAGAAATCAAACACTAATTGCATTAAACAAATCCCAAAATACACCAAACAACTACTTGAACAGGAGAGATATCCATGAGTGGTCTTGTTACACAGCTTATAGGGAACAATGGCTGGAATGACCCTCTTTTGCTAAGTAATAAATTCCACTTCCTTGATCGTCTCTTGAAATTTGCTCACAACTCTGATTTTGTGAGACGCTTTCAATGACCTCTACATGCAAAACATCTCTACGATGATTTTTGTTCCCTTCCATTCAATATATTAAGACATCTTCATCATCCAAAATATATGTGTGCTTTTTACGAATTTGTAGCAATGGAATATAACTTAACTTAAACTTCCTGCATATTTTATCCACCAACTCACAATAAGTAAACTCCTCCAAAGATCCCTTAATCACTAAACTGTAAATGTGATCTTCTTTTGGATTCCATTCTATGTCATCTCGTTCTTTGAATAATATCCTCCATAATCAAAATGTATGACTCTGCGACGCTTGTATTTCATTTTCCTCTAAAACAGATAAAAAAACATTAGAATATATTAGGTGTCCAAGTCATACAAGTTATACTAGTTGCACCAATTGTAGGTCTCAACTCGATGCAACCTCTACAATCTATATACTATCAACGTAAGGTCTATTAGAATAAAAGAAAACAAGTTCAATATGTACATATATTCTTGGGTTATTCAAGGATTCATTCAAAATCTCCAAACTGAAATCCCCAAAATTCAAAACATAAATCGAATACATGTTCATCCAACACACCACAATAGCATAAGAAAGGACTAGAGAAAACAACCTGAAAACTAAAGATAACCTGGAATAAAGATATCATGGAAACTAGAAACAACACGAAAATTAAAACATAAAACATTTCGTGTGGCAATGCATTTTGGGATGTTTGGCATCCTGTCAACAGTTTCATTATCACCATATTGGTAGAGATAAATTTTGCCCCAGATGTGGGGCGGAAGAGGAATCAATCAATCATTTGATCTTTGAATGCCTTCCAGCATTACAAGTGTGGGCCCTCTCACCTATTTCTTTCTTGCCGAGCATATTCCCGTCTCCTTCCCTTTACACCAACATGGATTTCCTGTATTGGCCAGGTAAGGAAGGGGGTGCAACGGATGAGGGATTAAGAGTATTCCCATGGATCATGTGGTACATCTGGAAAACAAGAAACCAAAATTTTTTTGAGAACATTGCAGAATCACCTCAGGACACTCTCGAAAAAGCCATCCAAGAGGAAGAAGTTTGGAGACGAGCCAACACTAGGGACCCACCTGAGGAAATTATGTTGGGACGTGTTGTCCCCCCGATTCCACGAGATGTCTTTGTGTGCTATATTGATGGATCTTGGGAGACCTTTGAGGATCGAAGTGATCACAGTTGGATCGTTGCTCTAGGTGATAAAATCATGTGATTGGGCTTGCGAGGATCTCGAAGGTGCTTGTCCCCTCTACATGTTGAGCTGAACACTCTGCTTTGGGCAATGCAATCGCTTTTGGCACTATCCATAGGTGATATTCTCTTCGCGACGTATTGCTTGGACTTTGTTGCTATGACCTCTAATCCCCAAAATGACATGCCTTCGCTTCAGAAATGGAGGAGTTTATGTGTTACCAAAATCTTTTTGTATCTTTCAGCATTAAATATATACCAAGTAACTCTAATTCCCGAACGGATCATTTTGCAAAATGTGCAAGAGCACGTGGGTTTTGTTTTTCTTATGTAGGACAGTCGGTACCCGATTGGCTCTCTCTGGAAAAGAGTCACCAACCGATATCTTAATATAAAATTCTTTGATGTCATAAAAAAAAAAGAATAAAGATGAACTCGTTACGGCGAAGACGAACACGAAAGAGGAAAGGAGGAACATGAATGAGGAAAGGAGAGAAAAACAGAAAGTCGACTTTTTTTCTTTCAATTTTTCTAATAGTATACTTTTATTTAAATTTTAATATTATAATAAATTGTTTAGAGGTACAATTGTTAGATTAATATTGGAGCAATTCTCGTAAATATCATAAAAACAAATTTAAATTCCAAAATTAACATTTATATTTTTAGTTTTCAAAAATACCACAAAATTATTTTTTCTAAAAATACTACAAAATTAAAACCAAACTTTAAACCTTCAAAATTAAATTTTAAATCCTAAAAAATAAAACCCTAAACCTTAAATATTAAACTCTAAATCCAAAATACTAAATATAAACCTAAATATTTTAATTATAAATCTTTATAATTCATTATTTAGTTTTTTGATATTTTTGGAAAACAATACAATTTATGATATTTTGAAAATATAATTAATGATGTTACTTTAAAAAAACAAAAATATTTTAGTGATATTTTAATGAATTTTTCCTAATATTGTTGTGAAGAAGCTCATGTAAATTATCGAAAGTTATTTGAGATAATTTTTTTAGCATAAATTCATTTCAGTCTTTCGCTTGTAGTTATTTAAATATATTTTTTGACACCAGATCAGCATTTTATTAAATTTTACGCAAGATAACCATAGAACTTAGGGCATTTCCAATGATTAAGATACTCTTATGGGTATCTTAGTAATAAAATAACAATATTTTTAATAAAATTTAATTATTTAGTTAAATTTAAATGTGTAAAAAGAATTAAACTAATAACAAGATGACATGTGGAAATTGAGTATCTAGTTAAGAACTCATGGGTTCTTAAATAAGATATCTTCTTTCGTAAGTTTCTAGTTTAATATTATTTTATTAAGGGTTTTTAGATCCCCTTGTTGAGGATGGCCTAACACATGAATAACGAGACACACGTGTTGATGTATTTTTTTATCGAACCACAACACCCGGACAAATATACAAAACGATAAAAGCTAGTGATCGGCGATTTTTATTCTGTTTAACAGTGTTTCCAAAAATATTGTGATATCAATATTGGGTGAAATATAAGGGAGTATTATTGGATGTGAACTTTAAAAGAGTTTTGATGACTTAAAAAATATATAAAAAGTAGATAAATAAAATATTTCAAATGATTACTAAAGAGTTTTGTATACTCTTCGATTAGTTTTTCTAGAATCATAGAAAATGATTTTGAGAATAACTTGTCAAAGTACAATACTTTGAATGATTAGATTTTGTGAAGAAAAATGTGTAGAATCCATAAACCAATAACATAATATTTTAATTCAATGACAAAATGAGATTCTTTCATAAAAGTTGAATAACATAAGACTTTTATTGACTTTATAAATCCATGAATCTAATAACTCTAGACTTATAAAGATTTTAGAGTACTTTTTATAAATATATAAACCAATAATGGTAAATTTTAATGGAGTTTTGAAAAGTCTTAATTGACTAACACTAGAATCTTAACATCTAAATTTTTATAACTATCTCTAAATACACAAACCAATAACACCCTTTAAGTTTGTTATAAAGCATTCAAAAAGGTCAAGGTTTTTAAGTGAATTTAACATAACTTATGTGTGTTGAAAACATGCCAACGTTTACAAGTCGGCAAAATATGTTTCTACAATGACGGAAAGCATATGTGGAGCCCACGCACAGTAACCTAAATTTTCATCTATAAATAGAAGCGATTTCGATCATTTGTAATAACAACAACAAAAAACAATACGAAAGAAAAGGCTTAATAAGAAACACACTTCGTCCTTTATCTTATATCAGTGTTCCTGTTCTTTTACGGGTATTTATTTTCTCGTCTATTCTCAAACATTTATCCGCCGCAAATACAGGTTGATAAAGGTAACACTTTATAACAATGTGGTTTATATTCACAAACACCTAATTCTGATCTTCTTTTCCGCAACTCATAAAATATTAATTTCACTTGAAGCTTATCTTTTACCAACGGTTAATGATTACTGGGACATAAGCCTTTGTAGAACCAACCAGGCTTTGCCTTTGCCAATGGAACGCGAATTGCATTTTAGCAAATTCCAAAATAAATCAGAACGCAATCATATGTTACAAGAAACAAACGCAGGAGAGAAATCACAACAACACTCCCCACTTTATTAAATCAGTGTTATATCAGCTTAAAAGAGACAATGCTCTCTTTGCTTTGGATCATATGAAGAAATGTAACCAACACAATGGCATCAACTAAAGATCATCAATCAGGCTGTGATTGTGACACTGCATACGCACGAACCAGACAGTTTTATCTCAGATGTTTTCCACTGTGTGCCTGGTGAAGCATCTGGGTCATACAGTAAAGTGCTGTGACCAGTTTCTTCCTGAGACGAAAAAAGCAGAAGCTTCCCACTCAGCTTACCAAACTGAAACCCGGCCCTCGAGCTTCCGGATAGCGGAAGAGGCACCACTTCCCACGTTTCGTCTTCCGCATTGAACACCGACATTTTCCTTTGGTTCTTCCAGTCGATACAGAACAGCTTTTTTCCTACTTCAACATGAGCTGTGACCATCTGGAAATGCACATATCATCAAGCAGTCAAACCTCCAAAACCAAGATTAGATTCATACTCAATGATCAAAGACTCAAAAAAGACTTACCGTTAAACCGTTCTTGCTGCCATGCCAAGAGCCACATTGAGTGTTGTATACATCAAGAAGTTTTGAGTTGCCAATTGTGAAGTTGGATCTCCCACCCATCACGTAGAGCTTCCCGTTGAAGCCGCTAGCGAAACACCCCCATCTCGGACGCCTCAGAGACTCTATGAATGTCCATGTACCCGTCTCAGGATCATACACCTCTGCACTAGACAGACTCTCACCGTCTACCCCGTGACCTCCCACCACATAAACAAGCCCATTCACTTCAGCGCAAGCGAAATCATACCGAGCTACCTCCAAGTCAGCTAGTCTACTCCAGCTAATTTCATTCAAAAAATACAAAATCCACTCAAATCATTGGATCAAAGTTCACAAAGAATGCTGATATCAAAGAAATAAAAGCTGACGAACCTGTTGAGGCAAGTATCATACTGATAAACATCAGCAGATGCAACAAGAGAACCGTTGATCTTAGTAGAACCAGCGATAACAAGAAGCTTCCCATCAACCACAACAACCTTAAACCCTGTTTTTGCAGGACCAGGCATCGGTGGAATAGATGATAGCTTCTGTCCAAAACAGTCCATCACCTCCCAATGACTCTCATTCCCACGAGCATTCATTGTTAAGACATATAGCCACTCCTCAAGCATACCGGCGAGTCTTCTCACGGTAATAAACTCTCTGCTCTGAACAACAAACCTCCATTTCTTGCATACACTTCCCATAGAAGGGAACCGAGCACGCGGAACAAGCGCCAAACACTGCTTTGCCACATCGTCAGGCAATCCCGGAATCAAAGGATCATCCATGAAATTCTCAGAAAACCGTGAACCGAAATCAAGATTACACATGCCGTTATTCCCAATCCTTTTCTTCCCACTTAAAGCAAACGTCTGCATCTTTCCACTAATCTTTTGAACAGAGAGATAGCTATAAATCTCCCCCCAAAGAACAGGTTTCTAAACTAAGATTTTTACGTGTTTTGTGTATGAAAATAATACTAAAGAATTTCGTGAAATCCGTCACGTATAGTGATTTTCAAAGACAGAGGAATAAACAATGTAGCGGAGAAGAATGGAATTGTAGTGACCACTGATGAATATTGATGTCCAGCACTATCTAATTCATGTTCCATACCAATGGCTTTGCTTCTACAAATGTTAGAATCTATGACTGTTGTTAAGTTTATGTTGTTTCTTCTCACAAACATCTCCGTATCTGCCAGCCAAGAACACGATCAAAAGATTTGTCAACAACAAGATTCTTCGAAAAGATATGTTTCTCTTTTTGGAGTAAAGAAGATGTTACCATTAAAGGTCATGCTAGAGAAGAAGATTCATCAGCCACCCACAACATCCATCTTTAGAAGTTATGAATTTTCTGCAAATATTTTTCAGATTAGTCAACTCTTGAACTAAGTCTAAGAACCAATAAGATCACAATCAAACAAAGAGATAGGGTACTCAAGAAAAGAATAATTTGGCGTGTGTCAAGAATAATATACCACACATAAACAAGAAATGAATGGCTATAAATTATTTCCTAAAAAAGCAAAACATTATCCAGAAAATCTGAAAATAAAATTGGATTCTCACAGAAATAATATCAAGAAAACGTTCTACGACCAAACTAGTTTCAAGAATTGGCCAAAATCTCAAGATCGAAACTTTGTGTGCACATATGAACAAGAAACATTCCAAAAAAACCAAAACATCAAATCCAAATTGCAGAGAAATATAGGAAACAAGTAGGAATCAATGGAGACCTGAAGAGGATGTTCTTATTGGCAAGAGTGGGAGAAACTTAAGGAAAAGGTCTAATCCAAATGGCTAAGAAATTTATACAGAGAAAAAAGAGGAAGAAAAGAGAGATAAAGATGAGGTACCGAGAGAATAGGGAGCTTTGTCGGTTTTAGGGTCTATTTGCGTTGAAGTTGGTGCAGAGAAGATAACATTGACAGAGAGAGAGAGAGAGATTAATAATGGTAATGGAGGAGGAATTGAAGGAGCGTCAGATTAGGATTTATATAGCAAATCACAACTTACGGGTAGATCACCGCAGATAATAATGTCAACTAGTCACCACGTCACTGACCCATCATCCTATAGAGTATTATTATTCATATATGCTCAGAAGACATGTTTTTTGATTGAGACAACCAAGAAAACAAGACATGTTTATGATATAAAGGAATATTAAATGTAAACTAATTTTTTTGTCTGGAGTGAAGAATCTTTTTTTTTTCTCACATAACTATAACAGTTTTTATTTTGTTTTTTTTCCTGACTAATTAAAATTACTATTCAGAAACTCTTAAACTTTACACTTTTTTTTTTCTGTTGATGAAGACTATCTTAAACTTACGAAATGCTTGTAGAACAAATTAAACAAATGACAAATATAAAGAGTGGAGGGAAGAAGGAGCAATTATGATGAAGATGATTTTTTCTTCTTCTTGTAACAGTGTAATTTACAAAACAAACTAAAGTTGGTACTATATGTAAGATAATTTTTTCGTCAATCGGTTTAATAATATGTATGTGCAACTTCATCGGGAGTTTCTTACACATTTTCTAACTATTATTAGAAAATAATGATATAGGAAGAGAAGAGTGAGAACCATTTTTGAATTGAGAAATTTTCCAAAATTAGAATATATATTCCTTGGTGATTGATTCAGATTTGTTTTAATTTTAAAATTTTATTATTTAAATATGTCAAATAAAAGATATTAATATAATATTAGTAAGATATTGAAACTTACCATTGGAGATATTCTGAGAGGGTCAAACAAAAATACCATAGAAAAAAAAAAGGGTTGGTTTTTTCCCTCCTCTACTTGTTGCATTCTCAGCATCCATACCCGAACTTTTGGGCTCTCTGAAAAACACCATAAACTAATTGATCTTTTCTAAAACTACCTAAACTTTTGGATTCATACAAATAACTACATGTACTTTTAAACTTTATGAAACACCCTCCTGAACCGGATTAACACACTTATTGACGTTTACCGAATTGCGTTTAGGATAACCCACGACCCGACTTAGTTAATCCTGACCCGGCTTGATTCACACACGACCTGAAATTAGGGTTCTTCGATAAATTTTTTTGGGGATTTTGGTTTCTCGATCCAAATATGTGAAATTGGTGACGGTTAGAGTCGGATTCGATTCCCAATCTTATGGAAACAAGCTTTTATCAGATGTTAGATCCAAATCCATTAACGAGAATGAGAATTGAAACAGTCATGAAAACAAGTTGGTTCAAGAAATCTCTAGAAACTTCTGAGTTTCATCGTAACATCTTTGATTCGGAAACAGAGATGAAATTGAGTGTTAATTCGATTATTGCTTTCGATCTGATCTAGTTATCGTCAGGATTAGGTCTTTCTGGAGAGTTTGAGATTAAGAAGAAGAAGGAAAGGAGATTCATGGCGAAGGTTTCTGTCGTTGAAGTGGAGGAGAAAGCGAAGATGATTAGGGAAAATTTAGGTTGTGTAGTGAAGAAGAAGATGAAGAAAGAAGGAGAAGTAGAGGTACTTGGATTAGGAATAGGAAGAACATCGATTGTGGTGGAGGCGGTGGAGTTAACGGATGTTGTGGTGGTTGAAGTGAAAGTTGTTGAAGGTGAAGAAGAAGATTCACGGTGGTCGATTTGATTACAGAGCTTGAAGACATAGTTCTTATCGTTTTTTAATCGAAGAACCCTAATTTCGGGTCATGTGTGAATCAAGTTGGGTCAGAATTAACTAAGTCGGTCCGTGGGTTATCCTAAATGCAATTATGTAAACGCCAATAAGTGGGTTAATCCGGTTCAGGAGGGTGTTTTATAAAGTTTAAGACTACATGTAGTTATTTGTATGAATCCAAAAGTATAAGTAGTTTTAGAAAGGATTAATTAGTTTATGGTGTTTTTCAGAGAACCCAAAAGTTCGGGTATGGATGCTGAGAATGCAACAAGTAGAGGGGGAAAAAAACCGGCGACCCAAAAAGAAAAGAAAAGTTTTAGTTTATTCTACTTTATGAAGAGCTAGTTAATCTAATGTGTCGCTTTGGTGATATACTTTGTGCTAGTCGATATCGGAAAATGATCTTGGTAGGGTGAGTTGTGTTGTTTAGTTCCATTGGTTTATAATGATCATTTTGTTTTGTGCTTGGTCTCGGGTGAGTTATTTTTCAAGATTATAAGACGATAGAGGGAGCTTTTGATAAGGGCTTTGAGATTTACTCTCAGCGACGGCACAATTATCTTTAGGTTGTCTTTGAAATACTTCTAATATGTGGAGTTTAGATAGCACACTCTTGTCAGATTGCATCTCCTTTCTTTTCTTATTCGGACCTTCAAGATCTCTTATCATTTTAATATTTTATCTGACACCATGAGTTTTAGCCCTGAGAATATTATTTGGTATCCGTGGATATTCGGATCCGTATCCGTGATCCGATTCGAAAAAACGGATATCCGGGGTTTTCGGATACGGATCCGGATACTAAATGTTCAAATCCGCCGGATACGGATACAGATACGAATACTACGAAAATTTAACATCGGATATCCGTATCCGTATTCAACTATTCAATAACGAAATTGGTCCATTGGGTCATGGGTTTTTAACTTTTTATAAACTCAAAATAAGCCCACAAGCCCAAATCCAAATGTAATGTTCACTCTCACTCTCATCTCTCACACACTCGCACAGTCACACGAGACACAACTCACTCTCACAGTCTCACAGTCTCACCTCACCTGAGTCTCACACCGACACACCTTCACACGCAGTCACGCACTCAGTCTCACGCAGTCACGCAGTCACGCACTCAGTCTCACGCAGTCACGCACTCAATCTCACCGTCACACGTAGCCACGCACGAGGTTGGTTCTATTTCTTCTGTTGTGTTTATTGTGGCTTTGGCTTAGATCGATTCTGGTTTAGATCGATTCTGATTCTGATTCTGATTCTGGCTTAGATCGATTCTGGTTTAGATCGATTCTAGGTTATTGTGGCTTTGGCTTAGATCGATTCTGGTTTAGATCGATTGGGACTTTTAATTTGGCCAGTTTAGCAGCTTTGGAAGTTGAGAGCATGAAAACCGTTGAACTTGGTNTAAATTTTCATCTATAAATAGAAGCGATTTCGATCATTTGTAATAACAACAACAAAAAACAATACGAAAGAAAAGGCTTAATAAGAAACACACTTCGTCCTTTATCTTATATCAGTGTTCCTGTTCTTTTACGGGTATTTATTTTCTCGTCTATTCTCAAACATTTATCCGCCGCAAATACAGGTTGATAAAGGTAACACTTTATAACAATGTGGTTTATATTCACAAACACCTAATTCTGATCTTCTTTTCCGCAACTCATAAAATATTAATTTCACTTGAAGCTTATCTTTTACCAACGGTTAATGATTACTGGGACATAAGCCTTTGTAGAACCAACCAGGCTTTGCCTTTGCCAATGGAACGCGAATTGCATTTTAGCAAATTCCAAAATAAATCAGAACGCAATCATATGTTACAAGAAACAAACGCAGGAGAGAAATCACAACAACACTCCCCACTTTATTAAATCAGTGTTATATCAGCTTAAAAGAGACAATGCTCTCTTTGCTTTGGATCATATGAAGAAATGTAACCAACACAATGGCATCAACTAAAGATCATCAATCAGGCTGTGATTGTGACACTGCATACGCACGAACCAGACAGTTTTATCTCAGATGTTTTCCACTGTGTGCCTGGTGAAGCATCTGGGTCATACAGTAAAGTGCTGTGACCAGTTTCTTCCTGAGACGAAAAAAGCAGAAGCTTCCCACTCAGCTTACCAAACTGAAACCCGGCCCTCGAGCTTCCGGATAGCGGAAGAGGCACCACTTCCCACGTTTCGTCTTCCGCATTGAACACCGACATTTTCCTTTGGTTCTTCCAGTCGATACAGAACAGCTTTTTTCCTACTTCAACATGAGCTGTGACCATCTGGAAATGCACATATCATCAAGCAGTCAAACCTCCAAAACCAAGATTAGATTCATACTCAATGATCAAAGACTCAAAAAAGACTTACCGTTAAACCGTTCTTGCTGCCATGCCAAGAGCCACATTGAGTGTTGTATACATCAAGAAGTTTTGAGTTGCCAATTGTGAAGTTGGATCTCCCACCCATCACGTAGAGCTTCCCGTTGAAGCCGCTAGCGAAACACCCCCATCTCGGACGCCTCAGAGACTCTATGAATGTCCATGTACCCGTCTCAGGATCATACACCTCTGCACTAGACAGACTCTCACCGTCTACCCCGTGACCTCCCACCACATAAACAAGCCCATTCACTTCAGCGCAAGCGAAATCATACCGAGCTACCTCCAAGTCAGCTAGTCTACTCCAGCTAATTTCATTCAAAAAATACAAAATCCACTCAAATCATTGGATCAAAGTTCACAAAGAATGCTGATATCAAAGAAATAAAAGCTGACGAACCTGTTGAGGCAAGTATCATACTGATAAACATCAGCAGATGCAACAAGAGAACCGTTGATCTTAGTAGAACCAGCGATAACAAGAAGCTTCCCATCAACCACAACAACCTTAAACCCTGTTTTTGCAGGACCAGGCATCGGTGGAATAGATGATAGCTTCTGTCCAAAACAGTCCATCACCTCCCAATGACTCTCATTCCCACGAGCATTCATTGTTAAGACATATAGCCACTCCTCAAGCATACCGGCGAGTCTTCTCACGGTAATAAACTCTCTGCTCTGAACAACAAACCTCCATTTCTTGCATACACTTCCCATAGAAGGGAACCGAGCACGCGGAACAAGCGCCAAACACTGCTTTGCCACATCGTCAGGCAATCCCGGAATCAAAGGATCATCCATGAAATTCTCAGAAAACCGTGAACCGAAATCAAGATTACACATGCCGTTATTCCCAATCCTTTTCTTCCCACTTAAAGCAAACGTCTGCATCTTTCCACTAATCTTTTGAACAGAGAGATAGCTATAAATCTCCCCCCAAAGAACAGGTTTCTAAACTAAGATTTTTACGTGTTTTGTGTATGAAAATAATACTAAAGAATTTCGTGAAATCCGTCACGTATAGTGATTTTCAAAGACAGAGGAATAAACAATGTAGCGGAGAAGAATGGAATTGTAGTGACCACTGATGAATATTGATGTCCAGCACTATCTAATTCATGTTCCATACCAATGGCTTTGCTTCTACAAATGTTAGAATCTATGACTGTTGTTAAGTTTATGTTGTTTCTTCTCACAAACATCTCCGTATCTGCCAGCCAAGAACACGATCAAAAGATTTGTCAACAACAAGATTCTTCGAAAAGATATGTTTCTCTTTTTGGAGTAAAGAAGATGTTACCATTAAAGGTCATGCTAGAGAAGAAGATTCATCAGCCACCCACAACATCCATCTTTAGAAGTTATGAATTTTCTGCAAATATTTTTCAGATTAGTCAACTCTTGAACTAAGTCTAAGAACCAATAAGATCACAATCAAACAAAGAGATAGGGTACTCAAGAAAAGAATAATTTGGCGTGTGTCAAGAATAATATACCACACATAAACAAGAAATGAATGGCTATAAATTATTTCCTAAAAAAGCAAAACATTATCCAGAAAATCTGAAAATAAAATTGGATTCTCACAGAAATAATATCAAGAAAACGTTCTACGACCAAACTAGTTTCAAGAATTGGCCAAAATCTCAAGATCGAAACTTTGTGTGCACATATGAACAAGAAACATTCCAAAAAAACCAAAACATCAAATCCAAATTGCAGAGAAATATAGGAAACAAGTAGGAATCAATGGAGACCTGAAGAGGATGTTCTTATTGGCAAGAGTGGGAGAAACTTAAGGAAAAGGTCTAATCCAAATGGCTAAGAAATTTATACAGAGAAAAAAGAGGAAGAAAAGAGAGATAAAGATGAGGTACCGAGAGAATAGGGAGCTTTGTCGGTTTTAGGGTCTATTTGCGTTGAAGTTGGTGCAGAGAAGATAACATTGACAGAGAGAGAGAGAGAGATTAATAATGGTAATGGAGGAGGAATTGAAGGAGCGTCAGATTAGGATTTATATAGCAAATCACAACTTACGGGTAGATCACCGCAGATAATAATGTCAACTAGTCACCACGTCACTGACCCATCATCCTATAGAGTATTATTATTCATATATGCTCAGAAGACATGTTTTTTGATTGAGACAACCAAGAAAACAAGACATGTTTATGATATAAAGGAATATTAAATGTAAACTAATTTTTTTGTCTGGAGTGAAGAATCTTTTTTTTTTCTCACATAACTATAACAGTTTTTATTTTGTTTTTTTTCCTGACTAATTAAAATTACTATTCAGAAACTCTTAAACTTTACACTTTTTTTTTTCTGTTGATGAAGACTATCTTAAACTTACGAAATGCTTGTAGAACAAATTAAACAAATGACAAATATAAAGAGTGGAGGGAAGAAGGAGCAATTATGATGAAGATGATTTTTTCTTCTTCTTGTAACAGTGTAATTTACAAAACAAACTAAAGTTGGTACTATATGTAAGATAATTTTTTCGTCAATCGGTTTAATAATATGTATGTGCAACTTCATCGGGAGTTTCTTACACATTTTCTAACTATTATTAGAAAATAATGATATAGGAAGAGAAGAGTGAGAACCATTTTTGAATTGAGAAATTTTCCAAAATTAGAATATATATTCCTTGGTGATTGATTCAGATTTGTTTTAATTTTAAAATTTTATTATTTAAATATGTCAAATAAAAGATATTAATATAATATTAGTAAGATATTGAAACTTACCATTGGAGATATTCTGAGAGGGTCAAACAAAAATACCATAGAAAAAAAAAAGGGTTGGTTTTTTCCCTCCTCTACTTGTTGCATTCTCAGCATCCATACCCGAACTTTTGGGCTCTCTGAAAAACACCATAAACTAATTGATCTTTTCTAAAACTACCTAAACTTTTGGATTCATACAAATAACTACATGTACTTTTAAACTTTATGAAACACCCTCCTGAACCGGATTAACACACTTATTGACGTTTACCGAATTGCGTTTAGGATAACCCACGACCCGACTTAGTTAATCCTGACCCGGCTTGATTCACACACGACCTGAAATTAGGGTTCTTCGATAAATTTTTTTGGGGATTTTGGTTTCTCGATCCAAATATGTGAAATTGGTGACGGTTAGAGTCGGATTCGATTCCCAATCTTATGGAAACAAGCTTTTATCAGATGTTAGATCCAAATCCATTAACGAGAATGAGAATTGAAACAGTCATGAAAACAAGTTGGTTCAAGAAATCTCTAGAAACTTCTGAGTTTCATCGTAACATCTTTGATTCGGAAACAAAGATGAAATAGAGTGTTAATTCGATTAATGCTTTCGATCTGATCTAATTATCGTCAGGATTAGGTCTTTCTAAAAAGTTTGAGATTAAGAAGAAGAAGGAAAGGAGATTCATGGCGAAGGTTTCTGTCGTTGAAGTGGAGGAGAAAGCGAAGATGATTAGGGAAAATTTAGGTTGTGTAGTGAAGAAGAAGATGAAGAAAGAAGGAGAAGTAGAGGTACTTGGATTAGGAATAGGAAGAACATCGATTGTGGTGGAGGCGGTGGAGTTAACGGATGTTGTGGTGGTTGAAGTGAAAGTTGTTGAAGGTGAAGAAGAAGATTCACGGTGGTCGATTTGATTACAGAGCTTGAAGACATAGTTCTTATCGTTTTTTAATCGAAGAACCCTAATTTCGGGTCATGTGTGAATCAAGTTGGGTCAGAATTAACTAAGTCGGTCCGTGGGTTATCCTAAATGCAATTATGTAAACGCCAATAAGTGGGTTAATCCGGTTCAGGAGGGTGTTTTATAAAGTTTAAGACTACATGTAGTTATTTGTATGAATCCAAAAGTATAAGTAGTTTTAGAAAGGATTAATTAGTTTATGGTGTTTTTCAGAGAACCCAAAAGTTCGGGTATGGATGCTGAGAATGCAACAAGTAGAGGGGGAAAAAAACCGGCGACCCAAAAAGAAAAGAAAAGTTTTAGTTTATTCTACTTTATGAAGAGCTAGTTAATCTAATGTGTCGCTTTGGTGATATACTTTGTGCTAGTCGATATCGGAAAATGATCTTGGTAGGGTGAGTTGTGTTGTTTAGTTCCATTGGTTTATAATGATCATTTTGTTTTGTGCTTGGTCTCGGGTGAGTTATTTTTCAAGATTATAAGACGATAGAGGGAGCTTTTGATAAGGGCTTTGAGATTTACTCTCAGCGACGGCACAATTATCTTTAGGTTGTCTTTGAAATACTTCTAATATGTGGAGTTTAGATAGCACACTCTTGTCAGATTGCATCTCCTTTCTTTTCTTATTCGGACCTTCAAGATCTCTTATCATTTTAATATTTTATCTGACACCATGAGTTTTAGCCCTGAGAATATTATTTGGTATCCGTGGATATTCGGATCCGTATCCGTGATCCGATTCGAAAAAACGGATATCCGGGGTTTTCGGATACGGATCCGGATACTAAATGTTCAAATCCGCCGGATACGGATACAGATACGAATACTACGAAAATTTAACATCGGATATCCGTATCCGTATTCAACTATTCAATAACGAAATTGGTCCATTGGGTCATGGGTTTTTAACTTTTTATAAACTCAAAATAAGCCCACAAGCCCAAATCCAAATGTAATGTTCACTCTCACTCTCATCTCTCACACACTCGCACAGTCACACGAGACACAACTCACTCTCACAGTCTCACAGTCTCACCTCACCTGAGTCTCACACCGACACACCTTCACACGCAGTCACGCACTCAGTCTCACGCAGTCACGCAGTCACGCACTCAGTCTCACGCAGTCACGCACTCAATCTCACCGTCACACGTAGCCACGCACGAGGTTGGTTCTATTTCTTCTGTTGTGTTTATTGTGGCTTTGGCTTAGATCGATTCTGGTTTAGATCGATTCTGATTCTGATTCTGATTCTGGCTTAGATCGATTCTGGTTTAGATCGATTCTAGGTTATTGTGGCTTTGGCTTAGATCGATTCTGGTTTAGATCGATTGGGACTTTTAATTTGGCCAGTTTAGCAGCTTTGGAAGTTGAGAGCATGAAAACCGTTGAACTTGGTGGAGTCTCCCATACTTCTATTCTTAAAGATGATATTGCACTTAATGAGATAGTGAAAATGATAATGTTATAATCTATAATCTGGTTTTTGGTAATGATAATGTTATAATGTTATAATTAGTCATGATAATTATAATCTGGTTTTGTTCATTGAAATCAGTCATGATAATGTTATAATCTAGTCCCATTATGTTTCATTTTCCATTACTAATCTTTGGTTTTTGGTTTACCTTTGTGTAGATGCTCAGTTACCACCATGAAGTTTCTTGCTCAGTTACTAATCTCTGGTTTTGGTGTTCTTATATCTATGTCTTGTTCATGTTTTTACTTTATTCTCTATCTCTTTGACTTTGAGGATGTATTGTTTTTGTGTTAAGACTTTTGTTGTGTATCGTGATACAAGTTGTTATTGGCCTTCACGTTGTTTAGAAAACAGAGTAAATGATGTATTTTGGGAAAATCAAGCGTACAGCCACAAGTCTCATATATCTGCGGATATCCGTTTTTTTCTACGGATATTCGGATCTTGGATATCCGCTTTTGCGGATACGGATACGGATAATAAATCTCTGTATCCGGCGGATACGGATACGGATACGAATACCCCAAAAAACCCGGATATCCGTATCCGTTACAGGCCTAATGAGTTTCATTACTTATGTCGATGGACTGAATTTCAAATTTATTATTGCTTCCACGTTTTTAATAATTATTACAATGAGACCAAATCCATAAATATATAAATCTTGTAAACCCTTAATAAATATTTTATTGTCAATGAATATTTACATCCTCAAGAAGAAAAAAAGAATATTAAAACTGTTATAGTAGTTTATTGTTTAACACAAGATTTTCTAGAGTAAAACTATATATACATGGTTTTATATTTTCTTCTTATTATTGCAGGTTATTTAGTTGTAGTTATAAAACTATTGGTGGTAATTTAGTTTGATAAGCCAATCAGTTACCAAGTTATTGAAATTAATATATTGGCATTGTAAAACTTAAAAAGAAAAAAGAAAAAGACTCTCGAGTGATGGAGGAAAAGCATATGATGAGACGATGGAGATCTTTTGTGTCTGTGGGATGCACATGCAATCGTATCGTATCCCTTTGTTTTCGTCTGACGTGGGCCTCTCTTCCAACTGGTGGGTCGTAGTGGTGAACATGAATTCCTATTAAAGTCGCATGCCATTGCCTTCTTTGTAAGGGGGCAAATATATTTCACGTATATTATAGTTTAAATTATTTTTATGAAACATATGAAAAAAAAATAAGTTATTTTTTCTAGAAATTGAAAGAATATTAGTCGTTATTTTGTTGACCATCAAATATATATTATTCAACAAAAAAAGGGTTTGAAATTACTCATAATGCAATGTACTTACACCAATTTCTTAGGCTTTAGTGGATGTGATTTCTTACCATTATGTTAAAAAATACATTGTTTCTATTATAGCCAAGGTAAAGCGGAAAATATAGAGGATGATTGGTTGACACTGTTAAAATTTTTACTTTTGTTTTACGTCACCAACTAGATTTTACGTCACCAACTAGATTTTTTTTTTTTATATAAATTTTTAATTATCATATACCGTGTTATAGTTACTTATATAACTCGTTGACATTTATAGAAGTAACATATTCATGAATAAAATAACATGACTATGACTTGTAAGTTGTAACTAAGTAATTTTTGCTAGTGTTATTATCTTGTTGTTATCCCAATTTAAACTCTAATACATGTCGTTGAAAAAAACATAAAATGTTATATTACACATGTTAAATTTAATTAGCATTCAATTCAATGAAATCATTGATGCTATAATTTAGAAAACATTATTTAATAAAATAGCATGCTTAGGCTTAGTTTTGGTACTATTAAATAAAAACTATTTTCCCAACAATCATAATGGATATTTGAAATTGGTGATGATAACACATATACAAACTGGTAACCTACAAATCCTAATTAAATAATTTTTATTTTATTTTGGAAAAGTTATTAGATTATACAATTATCTATCTTTCCATGAGTTTCTCCATTTACCTTTCAAAAATTAATACCTACATAATTAACAAACTTTTCTTCCTGAAACATATACATGTGAGAGCTACATATATACTTCTTTAAACTTCCAAAACATAATTGGCGAGAGCCGAGATTATGAATTCTTTTTCGCAGTTTACAACGCTTTTGTTTCACAGTTAAAATAAGAATGAGTTCACTCCAAAATAAATGAATCATAGAAATACTTTAAATAAGGAACCGTCGGATATATGAGGCTCGACAACTGCTCAGGAGTTAAAGCATGGTAAAACTCAAACCCAAACCTTTTATACTTTTATTCTATCTAAATATTTCTGTTGATATATGTATGGCTGGTCTTGGTCAAATTAACCAAATCGAGAATTCATAGTCAAAATCATACTGAAATCGAACCAAAATTATAAAATATCCGAAAAGAATTTAAATTTCATAACCAAAAACCAAAAGAACCAGAACCCGAACCAAAACCAGCATTGAACAAAATATAAATATTTTATTTATTGAACCAAAAACTAATTATAAACCCAAAACAATAGTTATCTTTAGATTAAATAACCAAAAATAGTTGAAATACCAAAAAATATCTATCAAAAATATATGTAAAATATCCGAATACTCTAAAATTCCCGAAACAAATATTCAAAAATACCTAAAAATATTCACAAATGTCCAAAATACACGTATAAGTTTTAAGCTCCAAACCAACCAAACCGGATCCAATTAAAAAGTTTTCCGATAATTATATGAATATAAACTCTAGCTACAACAACCGAAATTGAACTGAATTGACCCGAATACCTAACGCCAAAACTAGGGCTGGGCGTTCGGGTACTCATTCGGGTTCAGTTCGAGTTTTTCGGATTTTCAGGTTTTCGGGTTTAACCTCTAGAATCCATTCGGGTATATTAGGAGGTTCGGGTATTTTATTTCGGGTTCAGATCGGGTTCGGATTTACCCAAATACTTGAAAATTGAAATTTTTGTATCCAAACCTATATAAACTATTCGAAAATACAAAAAAAAAACCGTATATTTTTACCTTAATATACCCAAAAATAACGCAAAAATTCGAAAATATCCTAAATAGTCGGAAAACTCGAATATTTTGGACACTTAAGTTATTACAAATATAAATATTAGTGATATATATTTAATATGTACCTATATTTCGGGTATATTCAGATGCTTGTTCAGTTCGGGTTCGAGTCGGGTTTGGGTTCGGATTTTCGGGTTTTGAGTTTAGGACCCGTTCAGATATTTTAAAATTTAGGGTTCGGATCGGATTTTTCATTTTTGGATTCGGATCGGGTCTTCGAGTTGGATATTTTGCTTAGCCCTAGCCAAAACTTAGTAAAACCGCTTTTATGGGAAAAGGTAAATAAATCACATCAGTCGGTAAGGGTGAAAAAGGGGAAAAGAAAAAGAAATTGTCCAACACGATCTTATCTCACGAGCGTTTATTCTTCGTTATCTTGTAAAGTATCGACATTGGACATTTACCCATATTTTATAGACAATTAGTTCTTTACACAAAATGCGAATAAATAGTAAAAATATAAAATATAATATGCATAGTTGCATACGAATCAGAGTAGATATCTAGACTGTCTAAAATGGTATTTGTGATTGTTAAACTTGGAATGGATGAGAAGTCTTTGAGTTGAATACAAAATCAAAACAAGAGGAAACACAAGATGACATGTAGACACACCTTGTCAAACTTAGGAAATTGATAAAGTTGTTGAATCCAATTAAAAATAAAAAGTAAGACAGAGCAAACATCTCGTGAGGTTTGACTTAAACAACCCACCATAGTGAGAAGAAGGCTTCTTCTTAGTTTCTTCTATATGAAATCTAAAAGCGGCGACCCGAAAGCGATATGTGATATTGACATGTTATGTGGTAGCCATTTTTGACGGTTCATATTTGTTTATGATTATAAGCCTTCAAAATTTTTAGAATTTAAACCCATTTTTTGATTAGAATAATCCCATATGTTACATGGCCGTGAGTCACCTCAGGCTTTAGATAACATTCCTTTTTGGTTTCTTGAAAATCTTGAAGGAAAGGTATGCAACTATTTTTCTTTGTGTTTTAGACAATTTATATATCGAACTATAATATATATATTATTCAATATAATTAATCTTACAATCTGTTCAAAGTGGAGGCAATGAAGAGGACTAAAAAGAGTAGCTTCACAAAACGAACAAATATATTAAATTGCTGATGAAAGAACAGGAAGATCATTCAAAGATTACAACACCATAATGTCTTTCTTCATGAAATACAAGACAACAATCCATATTTCTTAATTTCATCGTTTATATAAACTCCCACACGTATATTAATGAATTCAACAACAACAATACTAGTCCAAATCATTAGATTACAAGCTATATTTCATTTTTGTATATTTATTATGTTTTGTAAAACATTATAATTTTAAATTGAGAAATTTTCAACTAATTTTTTTTATATTTTTTTTTCAAATTAATATAAAATATCCGTTTTAAAATCTACCGACTAAACGATTTACTATAGACGGGACTATTTCACTGCTAGATTTTCGATAAAAATCATCCCTATCACAATTATTCGTTGCACAATAACAATAGTTGTAACGCACCACATTACTTACAGACACCATGACTAATCCTACAAAATAATATCAACCCTATGATTGTAAACACCTACACAGTCGCTTATTTTGACCGACTAGGTTTTTTAAGAACATTAAAAGAGCAAATAACAATACAAGAAATTAAACTCCCAAACTAATAGAAGAAAAGTTTAAGATATCATTTAGGGCCCCTTAAAAAGCCAAATGTCTTGCTCTTATCTGATGTCAAGGCAATTTAAGTTTGGACCCCGACACAATAATTGTAACATATATATGTAATATCATAAAACTACCAAAATCGGAATGATATATTCAGCAACAACACTAAGGATTGTAGTAAATTATAGTTTCTTTCGATTTAACTGATTAGACAATAAGCATATTTACACGAAACTATAACTTGTAGAACAAGTTCTTTACATATTTATTGAACTTGTTGAACAAGTTCTTTACATATTTGATAATAACAAGTTCTTTACATCTCCTAAATATTCTAGAGCTTTCTAATGCAGACATTATCTTCCGCCGCTCTCACATCCTTCCTCCGTCGCACGGCGACCTGTCACGGCGGAGTAGGAACTGGAATCCGGCGCAGCTTTTATTTTCTCTCAGAGAGACTTGAGAATCCTTATGTCTCTAGAAATCCCCAGCCGAGCAAGAAGACTATTATCAGAGCTTTCTTGGCTCCGGTTCTCTCGTTAGACGACAAATCTGTGATCGAACTCGCTAATGACGCCATTGGTACCGTCGCTACCGCTCAAGCTGACTATATGCGCGTCATTGTTCAAGATGTACATGATTCTGTCAAGAGTGATGATAAGATTGGCGTTGAGTTGCTTTGCGTGGTGAAGAAGCTGATGAAGAAGATAGGGAGGACGGTTCTGGTTGGTGATAAAGTTCTCCTGTATAAAGTAGATTGGATTGATCGGAGAGCTATTATCGTTAATGTGTTCAAGCGAGTCTCCGAGATTTTGGATCCACCGGTGGCGAATGTAGATCACTTACTCATTCTCTTCTCTCTGGATCAACCTAAGATTGATCCATTCACACTCACCAGGTTCTTGGTGGAAGCTGAATCCGTTGGAATTCGAATCACACTTGCCTTGAACAAATGTGAACTCGTCACTGAAGAGGTAGGGAGGAATCATTGACTCAATCTGAGGTTTTGCTAGGAAGTAAATTGCTTGATGCATTAAGGGGCTTGATTAAAGCCATGATCTTGTTTACATGAATTGGAATCTTGGAAGATAATATTGCGTAGTTGGAACTATGAACCATTGTATTTGCTAGAAAGATTCATAGTTCACTACTAGTTTAGACCACTTGATGGTTTATAGTTTATACTCCATTTCAAGGCTTGATTTAGAGCCATGATCTTGTTTTCAGGAAATGGAATTTTGGAAGATAAGATTGCGTAGTTGGAACTATGAACCATTGTTTTGCAGTGTGGCAACTGGCAACTAAAGTCGGACTTGATGAGATAACGCTTAACCTGCGAAATCAGACTTCTGTGATTGTTGGACCTAGTGGTGTTGGAAAGTCGAGCTTGATAAATATTTTGAGAAGTGGCTTTGGTGGTGCCATTAAACACGAACAAGGGTTTAAGCCTGTAAGGTTTTCTTTGTGCTATTTCATTCTACAGCTACACCTTTTTTGTATACCATATCCTCATGACTTGGACTTTTTAATTGTCATATTTAGATATTAGGATTAATGTATGATGGCCAGAAAAAGAAGAATAAAAAAAAGTGGTTTGAAGATCAGAGTGTAGGGGAAGTTTCAGCTAGAAATGGAAGAGGTAAACAAACAACCCGAAATGTAACGCTACTTCCGCTTTGTGGAGGTGGATACCTTGCTGACACTCCTGGCTCTAACAAGCATAAGTTACTAAATGTAACAAAGCAAAAACTTCTCCGGTGTTTTCCTGAGGTTTGTACCTTTTTCTTTTTTTTTTGAATATTAAGAGGTTCTAAGCTTAGGCCCGTACAACGCGGACTTGTACCCTTTTTGCTTGTGCCCATTTCCCCATATATGTGGACTGATTGATTGTGACGATAGTGTTTCTTACTCTTTCCTTAGATACGGAAAATGGTTGAGGGAGAAAAATGTGAATTCAAAAACTGCTCGCATTTAGGGGTACAAGGCTGTGCCGTGAAAGGTGGTTGGGAAAGGTATCCTTACTACTTACAACTTCTTGAAGAGATTAGAATCAAGGAGGAGTCTCAAATGAAGAAGTACGGAACCAAAAGGGAAGGTGATGTTAGGTAATGTTCGATTCTCTTGAAACAAACAGCTCCATTTTGAGATTGGTCCTAAATGTGGATTAATCAGGGAAGCCTTGACACAGGTGCAGCAAAATGGGAGAGATGGGTGTGAAACAAGATCAACCACGGCTAGATCCTAAGAAGTATAGGAGAGGGTCGAGGAAGACGATGAAACAGACTATGATGACTGAGCTCGAATTTTAAGACAGGATCGTGGACTCTAGGTAACGACCAAATTGTCTGATCAATTGAGAATGAGAATGAGAAAAAGAGACAATGAGAGATTCACCATGATAGTGTCAACTATATATCATGTAACAGATTGTACATATGTCTTCGGATAAACTGTTCCATCGTCATTGTTTTGGGTTTTGAACTATCACGCCTTCACACACATTTACAGTCGATTTATATATGCGTCATATGGGCCATAACTTTGGGCACATAACACTTAACATAAGGCCCATAACTTTAATAATCGTCATAAACTTGCTCCCTCCTCACAACATACAGCACACAGTCTTAGATTCTTCTTGAATTTTCTTATGCAAACATCTTCAATTTCACTCCTCCGTCACTCTTCTCCGTTCCTCCGTCGCAAAGTGATTTATCACGGCGGAGATGGAATCGGAATACGCCGTAGCTTTTATCTTCTCTCAGCGAGACGAGATAATCCTGATGTCTCTAGAAAACCCCAACCGAGCAAGAATATGCTCAGAGCGAAGCATATTGGTAAAGACTACTCCTCCTCCTCCTTGTCACCGGTTCTCTCTCCGGAGTACAAACCTTCGCTCTTAGAGTCTCAAGCCATCGGTACTGTTGCCACCGCTCAAGCGAACTTTATGCGCGTCGTTGTTCAAGATGTGTCTGGTTCTGTGAAGAGAGGCGATGGAGATGATGATGATTCATGTAAGACTGGTGTTGAGTTGCTTTGTGTAGTGAGAGCTGTGTTGAAGAAGATACGGAGGAGAGTTCTGGTTGGGGATAAGGTTCTTGTTGGATCTATTGATTGGGTTGATCGGAGAGGCATGATTGAGAATGTGTTTCATCGACGCTCTGAGATTTTGGATCCACCGGTTGCGAACGTTGATCATTTACTGGTTCTTTTCTCTCTGGATCAACCGAAACTGGAGCCATTTACACTCACTAGGTTCTTAGTGGAAGCTGAATCTACTCGAATTCCACTCACACTTGCTCTCAACAAAACTGAACTCGTCAGTGAAGAGGTAAGGAGGAATAAATTGCATAAGCTTACTACTAGTTTAGACCATTTCATGGCTTGAATAGATCATAGTGTCAGGAAGAATTGCATAGTTCAATACTAGTTTAGACCACTTGCTGCTTTGAGAGTTAATGATTAGAAATATGATCTTGTTTACAGGAATTGGAATCCTGGAAGATAAGATTGCGTAGCTGGAACTATGAACCACTGTTTTGCAGTGTGGGAACTAAGGACGGACTTGATGCGATTGCGTTTGTCCTGCGAAATCAGACTTCTGTGATTGTTGGACCTAGTGGTGTTGGAAAGTCAAGCTTAATCAACATATTGAGAAGTAACCATGGTGCTGGTGAGATGGAAGATGAGAATTGGTTTGATCCTGTAAGGTTCTTTTGTGGTATTTCATTGTACAGCTTAACTTTTTTTACCATATCCTCCTGACTTGACCTTTGTCATTTTCAGATGCTAGGTAATAAGTGGTTTGATGATCAGCGTGTAGGGGAAGTTTCAACTAGAAGTGGTAGAGGTAAACATACAACACGAAATGTATCGTTACTCCCGGTTTCTGAAGGTGGTTATCTCGCTGATACTCCTGGCTTTAACCAGCCTAGTTTGCTGAAAGTAACAAAGCAATCACTTGCCCACTGTTTTCCCGAGGTTTGTACTTTGTACCCTTTGGCTTGTACCCATTTCCCATATTAACTAGTTGTGACGACGTGTTGTTTTTTAACTGTTTCTTTAGATAAGGAACATGATTGAGGGCGAACAATGTGGATTCAGAGATTGCTTGCATATTGGGGAACCAGGATGTGTTGTGAAAGGTGATTGGGAAAGGTATCCTTACTACTTACAACTGCTTGATGAGATTAGAATCAGGGAGGAGTTTCAGCTTAGGACTTTTGGAACCAAAAGGGAAGGGGATGTTAGGTATTGTTGCAATTATTCTGAAACAACAACTTATATCTTGAGATTGGTTACATCCAAACATTACTTAACAAGGGAATCCTTTATACAGGTACAAGGTGGGAGACATGGGTGTGAAACATGCTGAACCTCGGCTTGTGCCTAAGAAGCATAGGAGAGAGTCAAGAAAGAAAACGAAACAAACAATGATCAGTGAGTTGGATGAGTTCGAAGATGACTTGGACATAGAGAACGACCCAATAGTCCAAGCCATTGAGAATGAGAAATGAGCAACAATGAGAGAACTAATGTTTCCACAAAGACTTGTGTCACAAATGTAGAATTTGTACAGATCTCTCTTGGTATATGATAACTTTTTGTCTCAGTTGATCTATGCTAGTAACTAAACAGAAGATATAAATATTGCAGAATTCAAGATAAAATGGTAACTACTAAGTACTAACCATGATCAATGATTTCATAACAATAACATTGAACGAGAATCTCGGAGAAAAATCTATCCATTGTCTTACAAAACGATTCGAGCTAAAGAAGGGAACAAAATCTCTGTCACGAACACAAAAGGAACATAAAAATAAAACAAAGGAAGCTTAAGCTGCTGCTTTCTTGGACTTGGCAGCCAACTGAGTCTCCGGCTACAATTATCAAAAACAATTACGAATGAGAATCACTGATATTAATTAACTCAATAATGAAGTATACAGTTGAGATCAAAATTATTACCTCTTTCTTGACAGGCTCTTCCTTCTCTGACAAGATCAACTCAATGTGACATGGGTTGGACATGTAAGCTGTAGCCAAGAAAGGACCAATTGAGTCATACAGAAGATAATAACATGCAAGTCTGTACAAAATTGCAAAACTTACGATTGATTCTTCCGTGAGCACGGTAAGTCCTTCTCCTTTGTTTTGCAGCCTGGTTCACTTGGATGTGTGATATGAAGAGGGCATCAACATCCAAACCTTTCACCTGAAAACCCAATGTAATGTTATGCTTATTAGAATAAGGGGAGAGAAAACCAAAAACGACTCCATACATTAATAATTAAAAGAACGTTCTTCTCACCTCAGCATTGCTCTCAGCGTTCTTGAGCAAATCAAGAACAAACTGAGCAGACTTGGCTGGCCAACGTCCTTGACCATTAGAATGCCTGTTCTTGGCTTGGGCAGTTCTCCCTACACCTCTGCAGAAACGTGTGAAGGGAATTGCTTGCTTGTGAGCTATCACATCCTCAAGGTACCTCTTTGCCTTGATCAATGGTAGCTTCCTGATGGCATGCGCTGTTTCCCTAGTGTTCTGTTTCACGCAATCCATGGAAAACAAAACACAATGAGAGCCAACCAACCAACAAATTCATCAAAACAGTTTTGATAATGTGGCATCATTTACTGAACCATTAGTCAATAAAATTCTACATAGGTTCACCCAAGAACAATGCCCGTAATTTCCCTGATACATACGAGAGCTTCATTCACAGAAAAAGGCAACAAAGCCCTGCTTTTTTAATCAGGTTACATACTAACTTCTATAACAAAACAAAAAAACTAAATTTCAATAGGCCTCAAATGTAAAATGACGTAAAACAATGTACCATCATGTACTGAACCTTATAGTTATGAGAGAAAAATAAACATAGATTCACCCAATCACGATGACCAATTCAATTTCCCTGAAGTTTACGTGAGATCTGTAAATTGCAACAGACCTCTGCTTTTTCTCAATCAGGTTAACCTAAAACTACAATCTCCTAATCATTAATCTAATGACATCGAAAAAATCAAAAAGACAGAAACAAAAGATTACAGAGCTATACATACCTTGAAGTGAACCCTAAGATCGGATCCTCTAGCCTTGCAAGCTGCAAAATCAAACTAAAGGATTATCACAAAGATCAAAACAACGAAATGGTACTACGAAATTGTCACAAGGAACTTTACTTACACTTG
This sequence comes from Crucihimalaya himalaica, assembly GCA_004349715.1. Taxonomy (NCBI): domain Eukaryota; kingdom Viridiplantae; phylum Streptophyta; class Magnoliopsida; order Brassicales; family Brassicaceae; genus Crucihimalaya; species Crucihimalaya himalaica. The sequence continues at coordinate 207,579 of SMJT01000029.1, forward strand.
GTCTGATTGTCGGGTTCTTGCGAGTACTTCACCTGCGAAATTAGCAAAGGCAGAATAAGAAAATTAGAATAGCCAATTTCTAGGTTAAATCTGCGAGAGTAGGGATGAAGTGAGAAGGTTAAGCAATTACCATGGCGGCTAATAGAAGAATCGGCAGCAGAAGCGTTGTGAGAAGTGTTGAAGAGAGACTTTATATAGGGTGAAACTGGATTAAACCCTTAGAAAACCTAATTGTTCGATAACAATTGGGCCTGTTCTTGTCGTAACTATACGGGCTTTCTGAAAAAGCCCTACAAGAATATATGAATTGGGCTATTCTTCTTCTCAATCTTTTATTTTTCAGACTCTAGACCTTTTTCTTAATAAGAAATGCAATTGACTAACTTTTTCGCTAGTGATATCAATATCATATATTCAAGGCGTGGACATGAAATATTTTAGGGCTTAAATACTGTTTTTTACAAATAAGAAATGCAATTAATTAATTCTTTATTACTATCTTTCTGATGAAATCCGAAAAGCTAAAAAAGTTGAATCAGTTATCGTTCGAGTTGAATCGGATCTAGCGCTTAATCCATGTAGAAATAAGGATGAATTTGATTTTAATATGGAGGGATGACGATGATGATGATGAAAATCTTTAGCTCCCTAACTTGAATTTGAATTGAATCGACGCGAAAAATGTGTCTTAAGCATTTTTTTCTTTATTTTTTTTAAATTATGAAAAGCAAAAGTTTCTTGTATACATTTGTGAGTTGATAGGTAAATTGGTGCTTTAAAATTTTCCAAATTTTGTGGGATACAAAAACTAAAAATTTGTTTATAAAAAAAGAATAGATAATCTTGACATGTGTGCTAAAAACAAGTGTCAATAGACGACCGCCTACTATATAATCAGTCTCTCTCTCTCTCTGGGCAACCAATTTTAGCCATGGATCAGCCAGCAAACGAGAAAAATACGATGAAACGATATGCTATGAGTAGTGAAAAATATGTGCATTATCTATCTAATATTTAGTGAAAATATTCAAACAATTTTCATTACAATTTCTTTCGTTATATCTATGATTCACTTATCGTCTCCTAACATCTACTCTCTTTTCACATTTTATTGGCTTACATATAAATATATTGGACTATGAATTGATTCTCAAGAAAAATCGTATCTAACGTTAAAATTATTCTAACTTTAAAATATGTTTATTTTTCCAAAATCAAAATTATTTTTTATTTCTAACTAAAAATTCTTCAATCTACCATTATTTTTACTATTCTAATTTCTAAATAGCATTTTCAGTTATTAGTTTTAAACAGTTTTCATTATTCCAGATTATTTAGTTTTATTTATAGTGTTTTCACATGTTTTAAACAGTTCTTTTGTCAATTTCCTTCTTTTTATTTATAGTGTTTTAAACAGTTCTCTTGTCAATTTCCTTCTTTTTATTTATTGTGTTTTTCACATGTCAAAAATTTATGCACGACGTATATGGTATTTATGTTTGATATTTTATAACAAAATGAATTCTATATTTAGAATTTTTTTTTTATCACAATTAAAAAAGTTTGGTTTATTCTGATTGTATTCAGCGTAAACAAAATGATCAAATTTTACATGCGTGAAAAATCATTCCACACTTTACAAAAAAGCAGAGAAACTAGCAAACTTTCGTACCGCTCTCGGTGGTACATAATGCTAAAAGGAAATTCTCAACAAAGCAAAAATTAAGACTATATCTTTTGATAAGTGAAGTTAAATTAAGAACATAAAATAGTTGCACCAATCATATTATACGTATATAATCAAAGAATCAAGTAAATGTACACAATTTTACTATATCAACAAAGAAAATGAACATATGCATTGTGATAGAGACTGGAGTAGCGAATAAGACTTGTTCATGTTAGTAAAAGAATAAATAAATAAATAAACACATTGAACTATATGTCCTGCGTTAAGAACGGATTTATTCTCAAATGTTTTTTAAACAAAGTAAAAGGAGAACATAAAATTAGAAGAAGTAAGTAGAAAGAAAGCTAGTGTAGGCAATGACGTCGGACCATTTTGGGAAAAAACCCTTCAAATGTATAGTTTCTTCATCAAGACGCTGATCAAGAACAGCTACATCTACTCTCACTTCTTCTTCACTACTTGCCTCTAACCAGAAGATCCACTTTTCACCACTGTTGCCACTCAGTCTCAATATGTACGAGGGAGGACCACCCGGTGGGAGTTCAGGTGCTGCAACAACAATTAGCCATTTTGGTTTTATGGTTTTTAATAGTTGGGTTACGAGAAAGGAAAGGAGGTTTCTTTGTGTGCACCTGGAGGTTTGCCATCTGCGAAGGACCATCCTGATAACGGACCCGTTATGTTCAGGACTGTGACCCAGATCTCCTCCAACGAGCTGCAGATGGAATATGGACAATAAGTTAATAACCAAATTTGGTAATCGCAAAACAAAACCAATACAAGTTTTTCATGGAGTCTTTATAGTAATTTAATCCAACTTACCCCAGAGAGAGTTCCAGATGAACTCTACGAGTTCCGTTTTCAAAAGTCATTGCGGGTTTATGAGTTTGTAGGTGTGGGAATTGGCTATATCGTTCCGAAATATTGTTGGCTTTAGCAGGGAACCTCCCATTTGTTGTTAATACACAGGAAATTGGGAAAAGTGCCTGCAGATACCAAACAATTCTATACTTCAAACTGAAAACATTATCTATCTTGCCAATAGCATGTACGGAGAAACGAATCTAACGAACGTACCAACCAAGCTTCTTGAGGAGACGCTTCAGCATTTGCCAATGAAAAAGATGGGCCAACATGAAGTTCCTCTGCCACCTCTGGAGCATGCTTAAAAATGAACTCCATAGAATTTGAATCTATGACAGCTAAATCGTAACTTGAGCCTGTGATTTCATTTCCACCTGCGAAGGCACATTTAAACATTTACTTCATTTCAGCAGAAGAAGGTTACTCAGAAAACAGTTACATATCGAGTGAGCAAAGGCTACCCGCAGAGATGAATGTGTGTTGGAGTACAACTCTCTTTGGTGCATCTTTGCTATAAGGAAAGAACTGTGAAGATACTGCCAACATAACCACAGTGAAGTGCAGTAAGAATTTCAAAATTGAAGATTTGGCCAGCCAACGATCACAAATTGGTATTATTGGGCCCAAACTCAAGCCGGTGACGATCCCAATGACTGCTGCCACTGCTACATCTGCTAGGTAAAATCCTGCAAAACAACATCATGTATAATTAACATAATACGTAATGAAGCCAGACTTGCAATCAAACCAAGCATTTCAATGTTTTAACGGTAATGCTCAAATGGCGAGAACTGGTTAGCTGAACCAGAAATGCTTTTGGAAATAATTAAGGTCAGTAAAACTAACCGTAAGGTGGTGGAATTGCTCCCATCATTCCTGTCTTCTCAATCAAAAATAGTGCAAGGATACCACCAAAATAGACAGAATACAGAAGGCATGGAACAAGAGGTAACACATAAAACATGGGAGACCTGGATGAAATGAACTTTATCATACAACAGATTTAAATCAATGTCGTCTCGAAACTTAAAACTAGAAGTATTATAAGAGGTGGAACTATAAACTATTGTCTAAGTCAAGCATCTAAATAAAATTTCTGAACTGGGATCTTATTGGCCCAAGAAGAATTTCAAGTTAAATTAATCCTCAACTTCACAAAAGGTGATGTCTAGAAGTCTTACTTGATCGAATTATAGCCATAGGACTTGACTGACAAACAAAAAGCAATCCAACCCAGTAGCATAAAAATGCAGATGAGAAATGTCATGAATCCTCCATTTAATCCAGCGAAAAAATATGCCTGAAAATGTTTTTCTCCAGTTAGTCACAAATCAGCCAAGAAAAGTTTGAGGTACAATGTAAACTAAACGGATAAACAAAGTGCATACCGAAGTCACAAAAGCATAGAACCCAAATGCTCCCCAAAACCTTGCTTCATCAGATGGTTCCTACAAGATCATTGTTAAAAGATACTGTCTAGTAATAGCCAAGGAGACACAACTGAGACAAGAGGAAGAATAAGGACTTTACAACTTTCATAATCTTCTTAGATGAAACACCTTGACAATTTGAGACGCAATCAGAAATAGCTCTTGGAATTAAAAGACCAAAAAATGAGCAGGGGATGAACATCAAGAAAGCTAAGTATGAATGAGCAAACCTGCATTTCCACAATAATTTTAGTAAGTCTCCCCCACCAATAAATATTCAACAGTTTCAACACCTTTATGTAGAACAACGTAACCAGATATATAAAACCAACCAGCTCATGGGATAGGCAAAGAACAATCTGATGACCGCGAAGAGAACAGGGAATATCACACCAAGTAAAATCCCAGCGAAATGGTGCATCACTCCTACAACGATTTACAACGTTAAATCTCCTATACATCAAGGAGGTAAAAAGTACAGAATAACAAAAAGGATCAACAAAGTAAAAGATTAAATATTTTTACCTTTCAAGAAAACCCAGATGATTGATAACAAAGGGTGTGTCCCAGGGTCCAGCATATACGAAAAGAAAGGAACAAAAAGGAACAAAGCAGCTGGAATGTTGTGAAGTACAAAAGCTACTCTTCTTGGGTAGTACACCTGATAGATTCACAAACTCAGCTGTCGAGAGAGAGAGAGTGTAAACAAGCTATGAAAAAAAGATGATGATTAGAGTCAAGAGCACCCACCATGATCATTGTTAAGTAATCAAAGAAAACAGCTCTTTCAACCATGTCGCTGTTAGCATCCACGTCAAGCAACTTTCTTTCACTAGCAACCTTCAGTTTAGAAGAACTCGCGAAGGCTTTAAGCACGCTGATTAAGTTTTCTCCTCGTGCTTGCATGCTTCCAGGTCTGGTTTAAAGGTATTATGTGAAACGAGGTTCGTACTAAATAATAAACAATAGTAAGGAAACGTTCAACTATAATATATACCAAAACGATGCATACACTATCCTGTCCACTGTATCAAAGGAAGTATGGTAATAGTAACCGCCCAGAAGAAAGATAATGTCTAGGCCAGGAATGTCGGCATAATCTTCTGCAAACATTCTGTAATCGGTGTCTCCAGGAATTACAGGAAAAACATCCTGGGGAATATTACAGGACAACTTATAGTCAGTGAGACAGATGAACAAGAACAAATGGTAGGATACAGTGTTATATTTGAACCCACAATCACTTGGCGAAAACAGAGAAGACAGTGTCTGTGGATTTGTGTGAATGTCTATGTATGTCACAGAGATAAAGAGCAGGTTAGAGAGAGAGAGAGAGAGACCTGTGCAGAACTCTGTGCCATTGGATACACTGCAGCTTGGGAGTAGACATGGGACGGCCACGAGCCAGGCCCTGATTGGCAGACCAGATCTGCCAGCCATTAACATCAAGTCAAAAGTACGAGCAATTAGCACCATAGAAACTTAAATATAAATAGTCACTGTAAAGCAAACACTTAATACTGTCACAAATAAGCCAACACATATTCTTTCTAGTGTCTAAAGGATGATGTATGTGTATGCATTAAATTTCTATAGACAGGATGTTAAGTTCTTTAATATGACAAAAGGCAATGGACTACACAGCTGTTTAATAATAAACTCTTTTGTAGCAATCCTCCAAAAGATAAGAGAAGATCCAGGAACAAACTTGAGAACATCATTGTCATCAAGAGGAAGAGACTGGCTAAGAAAGGGCCTTTTCATAAGTTAAAAAGGTGTTATTCATTATTTTTTCACACCAACAGGTAGTTTTTAAGGTAACACCAGTATAAACATAGGTAGATCTTACCAATACCCCCTGTCCCAGAAGCTTCCACATTTATAAAAGCTCCAATGGTGTCTTTCAACTTATGCTTCGTCATGAAGCCGTGTGAGCCCTAAACACACGACAAAAATTTACACCACCATGTAAAGTAGGAGCTTATTTCATCAGCTTCACTATAACAGAAATCTCGTGCTATCTAGGATTCACAAAATTGCATTAAGAGCAAATAGATTAACTTCAATATTCCACTGGGAAGAGTAATAAGCATCATAATTGTGTTACCAGCATAAAAAGCTCTTCAGCACCATTGAATAGAAAAATTACAGGCTGAGGCGGGGTCCAGCCAGAATCCACTACCAGTCTTGCTAATTCAAGTAGTGATGCTGCAAAATAGAAATCCATGATTTCGTGGTTTAGAAGGAAAATCTAAAGATATGGTACCAAACTCACCTACACATGACCCACAATCACCAGCTCCAGGGGAATTAACAGGACTGTCATAATGTGCATTCATCAATACAGATGCATCAGTGTCATGAGAATGCATTGAGGAGATACTGCAAGAAAACAAAATATGGTGAAATGTTTGGCATTAATAAGTGGGGACACAATCATTCAATGTTGCAGACTAGTAATGACTGAATAAAATAACACAAATAACAGAAAGAATGGTCAACCCCAAAATGAATTATAAATACAAACTACAAAGTCTCCTGAATAACAAATATAATCCAGAAATCTCAATGTACTGGTAATGGACTACTATACTTTAGTTTTCCAAATTGTAAAGAAGAGTACCGCATAAGTATATTTGTGTGGTTTCTGTATCCAAGTGATATGCTGTGGCCTAGAAACATCATGCTAAAGGAACCGTCCACCTGAGTCTCCTCCACCTCAACCCTATAACAACAAAGCATTCATTTTTCAGCTCAGAGACAAAAAGTGAACAAGAAAAAACATTCTTTTTGAAGATTGGAATCAATTATTTAATGAGTGCGCATAAAACTTGGTTGGAGAGTGATGAATCTCTCTCAGCATTTATTAATACAACTCGTGAAACCACTTTCTTTGATTCGGTCAAAAAGTTAATTCAAACCTTAGATTCGGCCCAGCTCTCTCCTTCACAATCTCCAATTGCGATTTTATATATGTTGCAGCTTCTTTAAGCCCTGGTCGTCCTTCCTACAAAACCCATGTCGTGAAACAAGGTCAGAGAGGGAGAGAGAAAAAGAGATGAAACGGCGGCGAATCACCTGACGACCATCGATCTCCTCAGCCAAGACGCGGATGTGTTCGACGGCTCTAGCTTCAGAGAATCGTTCGAGAGGCGCGTCTGAAGGAAGCGGAGAGATCAAATTCATGTGGAGGACGGAGTAAACAATAGCTGACATTACAGCGTAGATGAAGACGATTGAGAAGAGAATTTTGAATCCAGTGGCATCTCCAGAGCTCAGCTTCCAATACGCCATCACTATGGATTCAAACTCTTTGAATCGGCGCTTTGGAAATGACAAGTAAAATCAGACAAATCAAATCTCGTACGTGAAAGACAACGATTGTTCAGTTTTGTAATATAAACAACGAAACGGAACGGAACAGAACAAAACGGGAACGCCGTCTTTGTGTCAGAGAGAAAGAAAGAGAGTGTTACGGTGTGGTTAAAAGTACTAAAATGTCCTCACGTTATATCATATCACAATTTTTGCGTTTCTCTAATCTAATTTATAAAAAGTGTCATTTAATTCGTAGAGATCTGTTAAAAGTTGATTCTTTTTGTTTTTGACTTAGATTTGAAGTTTGTAATCATTGAATTTTGAATATCTTAGACTATTAAAAGGTGGGATCATATATATATGAGTGAATTTGCATGTGTATGGACAGATGTCACTATGAAAGTGACATTGTTGTGTTTTCTGACTTTTTAATGCGATGCCGCAACAGTCGATTGTATGATCTTTTACCTACTACTTCCTATTTTTGTATTTTCGCTTGCTTAGACGTTAAAACTTCGTTGCCGGTGAACTATGGAGAATCAGAGCAATCGACAAAGGTGTTAATTGGGTTATAATTAGGAAAATGCATATTGTTGTAACCAAAGACGTATGAATAACAAGATCAATAAAGTTGATACAAATGTGTTTATTATTTTGGGATGTAGTCTAACACGCCAAAAAGCATTTAGACATACGTAAAAGTTAAAGTGACGTGACCATAACTATGTGTGTTAAACAAAGCATGTTAAGATATTACTTTTTTCTTCTTTACATGATGATATGCTCCCACACATCACGTGCCACCGGTTTGTATGAGATATTAGACCGGAGTTTCGAATCGGTAGTCAACTTGATTCTTGATCCAAGAAACTAAGACGATATTAATCGATTTCCTATCATCATAGTTGGGAAGACCTTTTTCTAGTTTCACAAGGAAACCAAATTTCTTCCTTGATGCAAGCGCAATTTCCAATTTGATAGCCAACTCTTCGTAGTTGCCCCATACAACTCTTCGTGAGATCGTATGTCTTTGCACCTTTGTTTTGGTTATCATAAGTGATTGTTTTCTCCAATATTTTGGTCGAAATGTTGTTTTCACCGTCACTCTCTATTGTCGAGAGAAACACAAAATCAAGACAGATGGTTGAGAAAGAAAAGATCGAAAACCAAGAAACACAAAATCGATAAAAAAAAAGAGTAGGGGTGTTTAATGGGTTGTCCACGTCAATTGAAGACCAATAGTGTCCATTTTGATTAAGGATAAATATTGACCGCGTCCGTCAAAACCATGTCCATTATGTCCAAATGGCTTGTCCAATGGACTCCATTCTAAAACACACTTACCATAACAATGTCCATTACTTTATTCTTTTTGATTGTATAACTTTTTCTCTTACATTTATAAGTTACGTTATAAAAGCATATATATTTGTTAAGTTACATTCAAAACTCTTTCTCTTTTTTACGTTTACATTCATAACTCTTTCTCTTTCTTACGTTTACATTCATAAATATTTCTTAAAAATAAAATCTATATATTTGTTATAAAAGTAAGTGACTAAAGTCAAACAAAACTACTCAAATTTCTAAAGCCTTCTCATTACATTTAATACTATTTGTGGTACAGTTGGCAACAAAGTAGAAAATAAAAGTAAGATCATAATACAATAAATACTAATCCATCACACTATGATTCTCTTCCTCTTCAATAAATATGAAGTCATCACCTAAAACAAGTAAAACAATATATTAGAATTCATCTTCATCAATCTCATCATCATCTAATATAAGTAAATAATATGTGGAGTTCTTACCAACTTCTTGAAAACCGCGCAACCAATTCCTTGCACATATCAAAGCTTGAACATTTGTCGGCAAAAGACAATTTCTATACTTGTTGAGAATGCGGTTGCCTATGCTAAACGAAGATTCTGAAGCTACCGATGTGATAGGTATGCTCAAAACATCACAAGCCATGGTCGCTAACTCCAAAAAACGAGTTGAATTGCCTCACCAATATGTCAAAATACTTAAACTTCGAAAAACAACCATATCTAATACCGGTTCATCCAAGTATGTATCTAGTGGTGATTTCTCACTTCCACCAGCCTTTTGCGAAAAGTAAGAATAAAAACCCTAAGACATTTATCATATTATCATGTGTTCGTAAACTGAAGTTGAACTGAAAACCCTAAGACCAGTCCCTTAAAGAAGCTTTCTTTGTTCTGCCTAGATTACAAGTTTACAATGCCCATCAATCATATTCTCAACACGACAATCAAAATAAGTATGCAAACACACAAAATCTATGGAGACAAAAAAGAGACACAAGAACTGTTCTGTCTATATTACAATACCCATCAATGTTTGGTGTAGCAAGTAACAAGTAATATGCAAAACACAAACATGGTTCATTCCAGCAAATTCAAGGTTCACGATTTTTATATCACACACATGAATTGTGGTAACAAAGTTACATGTAACAATCAAATTCTGGTGGTAACAAAGCTGTCTCACTTTGATAAGAACCCTCAAATTAAACTTTGACAATTAGAACTTAGAAACGCTGCCATGTGGAGACAGAAAGCTATAAAGGTAATATATCAGATCCACCAATTTCCTGCCATATAAAATATAACCTAACAAAATCTAGCAAAGGACTCAACTGGATTTTACAAAGTCCACAACTTGCTCTATGGCTGGCCCTAAACCCCAAAAACCTTAACCAACACAAAACTAATTTGTCCCCATATAGTGGCTTCTATCAAAACGAATGGTTACTAGAACTAAACCTAGCAACAAGCATTCAGGTTTTGAGGACACATCGATCAATTAACCCTCTTTAGCATAAACATCAAGAGATATCTAGCATAAATCCACTTAGAACTGAGCATTGAACATCATCGAATGGAATCAATGAACAAAACACCAATGCAAGCCCAGATGTGGAGATATGAAAGAACGAAGAACAGAAGCTACAGGCTTACAAAATCATACAAAATCTATGTTTCACTTTCTATAGGACTGAGCAATTACTAACAATTTTCTATGTTCCAAGTGCCAACTAAACAACATACAAAATACCCATCTAGAAACATAATAACCCATCAAGTCGTTCAAAAAATTGGGACCAAAATCATAGAACGACGGAGCAAAGATGAAATGAAAACATGAACGAGCAACAGAAGAATGATTCATTCGCTTAAAACACGGAGCATGGAGGAAGTGAAAGACGAGACTTACTGATTAGCAAAGCACGGAGGCGGATTCTGAAGCAACGAAGAAGACTATGTCGCGTGTAGGGAAGAAGACTGTGTTGTCAGAGACTGTGTCACGGGTAGGAAAGAAAAAGAGATTTCTAATTTTATGAATTTCTAGTTTTGCCTCAAATTACTAAACCCTAAAATTTTAAAAAAATAGGCAGTCCATTGTCCATATAGTCAAGATCATTTTGTCTACTGACTAAATTGGTTTTAACCCATTAATACTATACTGTTTTTAGGCGTGACCATGATCCGTCTGTGATCATTTGGACTGGGTTTGCCTACGGACAGACTGACCATTTGACACCCCTAATAAGAAGGTCAAGAATCGTTCGTAGAGAATCGAAAAGCAAAGAGCAAAAAACAAATTATTGACTATGCTCTAGTATCATGACAAAAAAAAAATTCCGAATATTTTGGTTTTGTATTGAAGAGGTTACAAGTCATTACATATACACAAATAGCTAGGGATTTCTATAATTGTTACTAACCGATAAGGATAAATCCTATTTACAAAGGATAAGGAGGTTGCACGCTAGTACAATGTGGATGCACATTAGAAAATAAGTATAGGTCAAATGAACTAATATTTAGGGTCTAACAATTTAAGACAAATGATTAAGAGACATTTATTACTTTTTAAATTGTTGGTAAGAACTAAGAAACGAATACGTTAATTGAGTTTGAAAAAGGGATACTAAAGGTTTAAGAGTGAGAGGTAAGAAATTGTTGAGAAGTATGAATGCCATTTCGAGTTAAGACTCTTTCTTTTTATAACGGACGTAAGTTCAACAGACATTGCAGTTTTTAAAGGACGTGGTGTGATGCAGTTCTCTAGCTTTCTGACTGATCGATATCTATCCTACTGACTTTACTTAGCAGCTTGTCGATTTAAAAAATAAGATTGTACCCTCAAGATTAGGGTTTCCTTTCATCAAATATTCAATACTTATGTTATTTACCACGCACATCAAAGATAATAATCTTTGTAAATATTTGATGGACATCATCGTTTCAACTTTCAACCATTCACCATCAATTATTTTTGAACCCATGCGATGTACAAAATCAATATATTATCAAACCAATAGCTCCGTAAATAAACTGAAAGGGAAAAATAATAATAAATTGAAAGCCAAAAAATCCCATAAAATTTATTTCAGTAGACCACAATCTAATATGCAAGAATGGTGATGTAAACCATTACCTCTTTGTCTAGGCTTTCAACTGGACAAACAAACATTATATTTACCTTTTGAAAACTGGCAGAAGTCATTGTTTAGTCTTTTGCACATTTCGTTTTTGGATGAAGTGATTTCTTTAAGTGTCTAGAGATGGGTGCTTCAAATGTAGGGGTATACAAATCTTTTTCTATGATTTGCTTTTTGGTTACATAGTGCAATTCCTCAATTTTTTTAAAAAGCTTCCTTATTTTCTTCATCAGAAACACTTCTTTTTGTTCCATATATAGTCGAGTAATTGTACACCGAATTAGTCGACAAAAAAAAAAAAAAATTGTACGCTGAATTGGTTACGGTCAATTAGGGGTGGGATTATTAACCGAACCGAACTAACCGAACCGAACAGAACCGAGATTTTGGCTGTTCGGTTCGGTTTCGGTTATGGGTCACGAACCGATCGGCAAGTTTTTAAAAAAACTTCGGTTACCCAAAAACTTCGGTTCGGTTCGGTTCGGCTCTCGGTTAACCGAATTTGTTTTTTTTTTAATAATTGGATTATACCACAATTTAAACCGGTTTTATCAAATTTAAACCAGTTTTTGTATATAACCGAACCGAACCGAACCGAAAATAACTTTAAAAACAGATTTTTTTTTTAAAAAAACAAAAGTTCGGTTAATTTCGGTTTTGAAATTCAAAACCAAAATTAACCGAGAACCGAAGTAACCGAACCGAAATTTATTTCAGTTAATTTCGACAACATTTTATATAAAAAAAAAACGAAAACCGAACTAACCGAACCGAACCGAACCGAATAACCGAAGTCCCAGGGCTACGGTCAATTGTTAGAGCCCGTAAAATAGATGTGTAATTCCTTGGAAACTCAATCAATCTACAGTAAAACCCTTATATATTAATATTAGATAAATTAATAATTACTAGAATAAAAAAAAATCGATCCTAACTCGGAATAATATAAAAACTAACAAAAATTGATAAGATAATATTATTTAAATCTCTATGTAAATATATGGTCTCATTAATATCATAAATTAATAATAATAGAAATATATATATATATATATATATATATCAATATATGTATAAGATAATATACTAATATATGGTTTTAGACTTTTAGAGCATGATTAATGGATAGTTTTTAATGAGTTTTAAAGTAATATTTTAATAATTAATTAGGTTTAAGAAACTTTGTTAAGAAACTATGATTTTTTGTCCTACAATGGTAAAAACCCCTAATGGAGTTCTTAAATTTATTTATTTTTATTTTTTTGTAAATAGAGTCTTTTATTTAAATTAAACATACTTGATATAAAAATATTTTAAACATATATTACAAAATAAAAAAACGATATACATTTCAAATAAGCATCGAAGCTCAGTTGTTATCTTGATGACATCCAAAATTTTGCCATATATGCTCAACCAAATCAGCTTTCAATTGTTGATGCGCTTGTCTATCACGAATTCTAGTTCGAACACCCAACATATTAGTGAGATTTGTAGGCATATTTGTAGAGTACGTGAGATCGACATCTGAACTTCCGTTTCCTTCTCCTTGTTGGAATCCTGAAACATCGAATTGAGTGTATCCATCTCGTTCGTCTTCTACTATCATATTGTGGAGTATGATACATGCTCTCATAATCTTTCCTATTTTGACTTTATCCCAAAAAAGAGCTGAGTTTTTAACAATGGCGAATCGAGCTTGCAAAACTCCAAAAGCACACTCGACATCTTTTCGGGTAGCTTCTTGATGTTGAGCAAATAAAGATGCTTTGGGGCCTTGTGGAATTGGAATAGATTGGATAAAAGTTGCCCATTTAGGATAAATATCATTTGTGAGATAGTAAGCCATATGATACTCCCTTCCGTTGACAAAAAAATTCACTTGCGGAGCTTGACCTTTTATTATATAATCGAAAACGGGTGAGCGATCAAGAACATTGATATCGTTTGAAGTACCTGGAGGTCCAAAAAATGCATGCCATATCCAGAGATCATATGAAGCTACGACCTCTAAAACGATTGTGGGTTTTCCAGAACCACGTGAATATTGCCTTTTCCAAGCAGTGGGGCAATTCTTCCACTCCCAATGCATACAATCGATGCTTCCAATCATCCCAGGTAATCCACGTTGGTCTCCAATATGAAGTAGTCGTTGAAGATCCTCTGGTGTGGGTCTTCTTAAGTACTCATCGCCGAACAAATATATTATTCCTTCGACAAAATTTTCCAAACATGAACGAAAAGTAGTTTCACCTAGCCGGAGGTATTCGTACACCGTATCAGCCGCACCACCATATGCCAAGAGACGAATTGATGCTGTACATTTTTGAAGTGCAGAGAGACCAGACCTTCCGAGAGCGTCTTTTTTTTTGTCGGAAAAATGGAACTTCATTGGAGAGTCGATCAACAATATGTAAGAACAATGGCTTGTTCATTCTAAAACGTCCTCGGAATAAATTAGCAGGATATGTTGGAGCCTCACTGAAATAATCGTTCTATAAACGTATGTGACCTTTGCGATTTCTTTCAATAAATCATCCTTTTTTCTTTGACTCCCTTGCCTGCTGATGCTCACCATAATCAATAAACATATTCTCAAATGTTTGATCGAATAGTTGATCAAACTTTTGATCTAAATTTTCATCAATTGATCCGTCAAACGAATTATGGGAAGTAGATGCCATATGTGTATAATTGTTTTTTTAAGATTTTGATATAAAAAGGTGGATTTGATCAATGAGAGAAGAAGAGAAGGAGAGAAGAAACAAGTAAGAAAGAGTAGAAGAAGTAGAAGGAGAGAAGAAACAAGTCTTGTGAAGAGAAGAAGGAGAATGGGAGACGAAGGAGAAAAAGAGGAATAAAGAAGGAGAGAAGAAGGAGAAGAAGAGAAATAAAAAAGGAGAGAAGAAGGAGAAGGATAGAAATAGTTTACGAAAGAAACAAAACCAAAACAAACAAAGAAAAAAAAACAAAAGAACATGATTATAATGTCTTGTGAAGTGTTGTTTGTTTGTGCCGACATGTTTCATGTTTGCTCCTTACTAGACCCTGTCGAGCTTAGCTTCCATGTAATGCTTATCTTGTCTATTCCAGCATCCAAAACTAAAAACCACATATCCAATATTGATCAACGTTGATGTATATACATATTCTTATAATGTCAGATTATATCATTCGTATTACTTTCTTTCTAAAAGTAATTACAAGTAACGTTTTCAACACTCATAAAAGTATAACGAAATAAAGTAGTGATGATGCCATGATCATGGATGTTCGTAAAATAATTATACACAGACCACAAAAAAATAACAAGGAAATTACCTGAAACCGATGCAAACCAAATATATGTTTTCTTTTATCTAAGAAATGTTCAATCTTTGTGTTACATACTTGTAGGATCTCTCGCCATTGCACAACTGAACTACTCTTGACTGATCCAAAGAGACTACTAATTAGCCCATGTCTAGGAGAACTATGGTCATTCAGCACAAGAAGTGACACATACATGGTGGGGAAACAAAAAAAAATGTGAGCTTCCAAGTACTGCATTGCATATTTTGTAGTCTCAGTTTTCCCAGCTCCACTTTCTCCACTATGAAATAAGTTAAAAGGAACACAAGTTCAAAGAATCACATACCAGTTCTTGTCTCTCTTCTTTCTCTCAAAACTTGCTTTCGCTTTAATAACAGAAGATGAGAGCCACAGCATCACTAGTTACATTTAATCAGAAGATTATGCAGCGTTGTAAGAACCTCCTGATAAGAATCCCAACTTACTCTGCAAATCACACAAATTGTGAGACTTTTAAATTTGAAGGCAAATGGTGAGACTTTTTCTATCTTAAGTACAAACCTTACCTTCTGCAATTGCATCTTCCTCCTCCCAACTTAATCTGCAAATTACCAAGATTCAATGTACTAGCTGTGTGCCACAATCACAATCATTAGAGTTGTTGTGAACATGCTTGTTCGTCAACGTTAGCTAGTAGCTATCCTGAAAAACAAGTATCCAGTGACTGCTGTGGCACTTCCAAGCATTCCACCAGCAACGACCTAATCTCTCAGCAAATTCAAAACAGAATCTTATGAGAAGAAGAAATAGATTAATGCCAAAGCACAGTGACAAATGAAAGAATAGTTCATATATCAATCGAAGTAAACACAAATCAGGGTTTGTTCTAGAGTTCCATCAACTCACACAAGCCTCTAAATGACTCCAAATCGGGGATTCTTTCGATTCCCTATTTGTACTCATGCTTTCCCCTAACTATCTAACTATTTTGCTAACTGAATGGTAGTGAGGGTGCCACAATCACAATCATAATATAATCACAGTCAATGTACTAACATTGTAATACTCTAACAATATAATCACAATCATATTCAAATCCTAATCACAATCATATTCAAATCCTAATCACAATCAGATGAACACACATCTAACTCACAAACACTAGCATTACATAAATCAAGACAAAGATGAATCTTACTAATATTTTAAGATGTTAGCTCAGTCAAAACCTAAAAACTCTAAAAGTTTTGACCTTTGGTGAGTAAGTATGAGCATGAACAAGTAACTAAAACAAACAATGTGTGATCCCAGAATCTAACCGTGTAAAGCTACAAAAGACAGATTCCATAAACTACGAATGGTACACAGCTAATACAGGACACAATCCAATAATCCAATTCAAACAAATCAAGAGTCAAGACAATGTTTACACTGAAACATAGATTACACAAATTATATATTACACAAACATTGACATCAGTTTCAGAACATTATACTTAAACATAGGATCCACAAACATAGATTACAGAAACATAGATTACACAAATTTAAACAAAAACATAGATTAGAAACATAGATTACAAAAACCAACATACAAAAACACAAATATAAACAGAATTTTTAAACTAACATGAAACATACAAACTTCTAATAACTAGTTCACACTAATTAGCCAACATGTATTCAATAAGCTTCTTCTTTAAAGCTTCTTCACACTCAGATAGTGGCTCTTTTTTGGCAATGAGACTTTCAAGTAGATTCATCTTGGAGAGTCTTTCTTTCATTGCCAAATCTTTCTCTTTAATGGACCACATGCTCTGAAACTCGGACAGAGCCTTCCCCTCTACTGCAGTTCTCTTACCAGATGCTTTTTTGGCTGCCTTAACACCAGNTTCCAGAACCACGTGAATATTGCCTTTTCCAAGCAGTGGGGCAATTCTTCCACTCCCAATGCATACAATCGATGCTTCCAATCATCCCAGGTAATCCACGTTGGTCTCCAATATGAAGTAGTCGTTGAAGATCCTCTGGTGTGGGTCTTCTTAAGTACTCATCGCCGAACAAATATATTATTCCTTCGACAAAATTTTCCAAACATGAACGAAAAGTAGTTTCACCTAGCCGGAGGTATTCGTACACCGTATCAGCCGCACCACCATATGCCAAGAGACGAATTGATGCTGTACATTTTTGAAGTGCAGAGAGACCAGACCTTCCGAGAGCGTCTTTTTTTTTGTCGGAAAAATGGAACTTCATTGGAGAGTCGATCAACAATATGTAAGAACAATGGCTTGTTCATTCTAAAACGTCCTCGGAATAAATTAGCAGGATATGTTGGAGCCTCACTGAAATAATCGTTCTATAAACGTATGTGACCTTTGCGATTTCTTTCAATAAATCATCCTTTTTTCTTTGACTCCCTTGCCTGCTGATGCTCACCATAATCAATAAACATATTCTCAAATGTTTGATCGAATAGTTGATCAAACTTTTGATCTAAATTTTCATCAATTGATCCGTCAAACGAATTATGGGAAGTAGATGCCATATGTGTATAATTGTTTTTTTAAGATTTTGATATAAAAAGGTGGATTTGATCAATGAGAGAAGAAGAGAAGGAGAGAAGAAACAAGTAAGAAAGAGTAGAAGAAGTAGAAGGAGAGAAGAAACAAGTCTTGTGAAGAGAAGAAGGAGAATGGGAGACGAAGGAGAAAAAGAGGAATAAAGAAGGAGAGAAGAAGGAGAAGAAGAGAAATAAAAAAGGAGAGAAGAAGGAGAAGGATAGAAATAGTTTACGAAAGAAACAAAACCAAAACAAACAAAGAAAAAAAAACAAAAGAACATGATTATAATGTCTTGTGAAGTGTTGTTTGTTTGTGCCGACATGTTTCATGTTTGCTCCTTACTAGACCCTGTCGAGCTTAGCTTCCATGTAATGCTTATCTTGTCTATTCCAGCATCCAAAACTAAAAACCACATATCCAATATTGATCAACGTTGATGTATATACATATTCTTATAATGTCAGATTATATCATTCGTATTACTTTCTTTCTAAAAGTAATTACAAGTAACGTTTTCAACACTCATAAAAGTATAACGAAATAAAGTAGTGATGATGCCATGATCATGGATGTTCGTAAAATAATTATACACAGACCACAAAAAAATAACAAGGAAATTACCTGAAACCGATGCAAACCAAATATATGTTTTCTTTTATCTAAGAAATGTTCAATCTTTGTGTTACATACTTGTAGGATCTCTCGCCATTGCACAACTGAACTACTCTTGACTGATCCAAAGAGACTACTAATTAGCCCATGTCTAGGAGAACTATGGTCATTCAGCACAAGAAGTGACACATACATGGTGGGGAAACAAAAAAAAATGTGAGCTTCCAAGTACTGCATTGCATATTTTGTAGTCTCAGTTTTCCCAGCTCCACTTTCTCCACTATGAAATAAGTTAAAAGGAACACAAGTTCAAAGAATCACATACCAGTTCTTGTCTCTCTTCTTTCTCTCAAAACTTGCTTTCGCTTTAATAACAGAAGATGAGAGCCACAGCATCACTAGTTACATTTAATCAGAAGATTATGCAGCGTTGTAAGAACCTCCTGATAAGAATCCCAACTTACTCTGCAAATCACACAAATTGTGAGACTTTTAAATTTGAAGGCAAATGGTGAGACTTTTTCTATCTTAAGTACAAACCTTACCTTCTGCAATTGCATCTTCCTCCTCCCAACTTAATCTGCAAATTACCAAGATTCAATGTACTAGCTGTGTGCCACAATCACAATCATTAGAGTTGTTGTGAACATGCTTGTTCGTCAACGTTAGCTAGTAGCTATCCTGAAAAACAAGTATCCAGTGACTGCTGTGGCACTTCCAAGCATTCCACCAGCAACGACCTAATCTCTCAGCAAATTCAAAACAGAATCTTATGAGAAGAAGAAATAGATTAATGCCAAAGCACAGTGACAAATGAAAGAATAGTTCATATATCAATCGAAGTAAACACAAATCAGGGTTTGTTCTAGAGTTCCATCAACTCACACAAGCCTCTAAATGACTCCAAATCGGGGATTCTTTCGATTCCCTATTTGTACTCATGCTTTCCCCTAACTATCTAACTATTTTGCTAACTGAATGGTAGTGAGGGTGCCACAATCACAATCATAATATAATCACAGTCAATGTACTAACATTGTAATACTCTAACAATATAATCACAATCATATTCAAATCCTAATCACAATCATATTCAAATCCTAATCACAATCAGATGAACACACATCTAACTCACAAACACTAGCATTACATAAATCAAGACAAAGATGAATCTTACTAATATTTTAAGATGTTAGCTCAGTCAAAACCTAAAAACTCTAAAAGTTTTGACCTTTGGTGAGTAAGTATGAGCATGAACAAGTAACTAAAACAAACAATGTGTGATCCCAGAATCTAACCGTGTAAAGCTACAAAAGACAGATTCCATAAACTACGAATGGTACACAGCTAATACAGGACACAATCCAATAATCCAATTCAAACAAATCAAGAGTCAAGACAATGATTACACTGAAACATAGATTACACAAATTATATATTACACAAACATTGACATCAGTTTCAGAACATTATACTTAAACATAAGATCCACAAACATAGATTACAGAAACATAGATTACACAAATTTAAACAAAAACATAGATTAGAAACATAGATTACAAAAACCAACATACAAAAACACAAATATAAACAGAATTTTTAAACTAACATGAAACATACAAACTTCTAATAACTAGTTTACACTAATTAGCCAACATGTATTCAATAAGCTTCTTCTTTAAAGCTTCTTCACACTCAGATAGTGGCTCTTTTTTGGCAATGAGACTTTCAAGTAGATTCATCTTGGAGAGTCTTTCTTTCATTGCCAAATCTTTATCTTTAATGGACCACATGCTCTGAAACTCGGACAGAGCATTCCCCTCTACTGCAGTTCTCTTACCAGATGCTTTTTTGGCTGCCTTAACACCAGGAGGACGGTTGGTTCTTTGCTCACCTTATGTGGTAAATGCGTGAAAGCTTGATGATTGTGCACCATCTTCACACCTTCTCTTTTTATAGCTTCCATCAGTTTTGCTTCTAACTACTTCACACCATTTCTGGTCATTCCGGAGCTCCTGCCAAGCATGGTGAAGGTTGAATTTCTTCTTATAGTTGTTGTAGAAGATCTCATGAGCCAGTTTTAGAACATCTTTTTCATTCTGACCACTTGTTTTCTCTCTTGTTGCAGCCTCATAGGATCCACAAAACTTGCAAACAAGGTCATTAATCTTCTACCACCGTTGCTTACACTGAGTTGACTCTGGCATTTCACCTCCTGCAACCTTGGGACTAGCTGCAAAGTAGGCTGCAATACGTTTCCATAAGGCACCTGATTTCTGCTCATTGCCTACCACAGGATCCTTGCTCGTGTTTAACCAAGCACTGATGAGGACTACATCATCTATGGTACTCCAGCTCCTTCTTCCTCTACGCTATGCCGGCGTGTCTTCACCGAAGCTTGATGCTTCAGTACATTGAGTACTGAAAACTGGGAGTTGTGATGAGCCGAGTTCGACATTATGGGAAAAACTATCTTGTTGACTATTCAACAGGTCAACAAAATGACTATATGGATTTGTAGAATCCATATCAGAAATGAATTCAAAGAAGAGAGAAAGAGAAGATGAAATGTGTTTAGAAGATGAATGGTAAGAGAAGAAGGAATGTGTTTAGAAGATGCTAAGATAAAGGAAAGGAAATGGGTTTAGAAGATGATAAGAAAGAGAAAAAAAACTTGAGTTGACATCTATCTAACCCATTTATTACAGTCCTAATCTAAAACTAAAACAATCATTCATCACTAACCCATTTACTAACACTAACAACCAATCAATAAAGAGGAAACAAACGGAGCAAAAGAAACATACTCATAAATATCTTCTAGTGACAGAACTTGTAGTTCAAAATCACAGAAATTACCATAATTCGTAACAAGTAACCAACATCCTAATCACTAAGAAAATAACAAGCTGATGTCCTGAACCGAGTCTAGGGACATCAGATTGAGGACACAGAAATTCCAGAGAAATACATAAAATCAAGTAAACTATCTAAGAAATGAAATTTTTGATTCCCTTCTTACTTTGACATGTGCAATAGCCTCCACAGATGCTTCATGGCTGACTGCAGGGGAAGCTTCCAAGTCGCACTCCATGTCACTATCATCATCCTACACAGGCAAGAGATACTCATCAATCCTTAATGGTACCAAGAAGGTTCAATATCCAACTGCCACACTGAACTGAAATAAGCCACACTGAACTTAATCTTACAATCACAGAACCATATGTCAAGTTTTAAAAGCTCCATCAACTATCAAAGGACAGAGAATGAAGAAACAGAGAAGCTTACAATGTTGATGGGAAGAAACAGATAAGAAACATAACAAGATGTGTAACATTCAGCTCAGAACTGAAAGGATAAGAGGTGTTTTGTTTTACCTTTGCTTTATGATGTTTGCTAATGTGAGGTGAAGCAGTTTGACAAAAATTACTTAAACCGAAACAACAACAAATATTTTATCCTAGACGGTGTCATAAACAAGTCGTCATCACTCTCCATGAAGCAGTTCACACTATCCCAGCAAAATTCCTTGAAAAACTTTAAATAATGTCCGATTAAAAGGATACATTCCATGACACATGCATGAACAACAACTATAACATTGCTTCTTACTCTTTTGTTCTTCTTCCTTGAGAAGATTTTGATACTCCAGACACTTGCTGTCCCTGTCAGATCTGTAGATCAATATTGTTATGGTTACATTTGCAAGGCTCCAACTTCTCTAAATTAACACGGTAATATGATGTACATGCCTGATTGAAGTCATTTCATTCCTCATTTTCTCCACTATCTCCAGCAAATTCTGATTTTCACTTCTCAAATGCTGCATCAACTCCTCCGAGGCTGCCAAAAAAGCAAAAGAGATAAAGACAGAGACAATAAGAACGTTATCAAAGACTTGGGATATCTCCAAATTTGTAGGCAATAAACAACAGAGAAATGTGTTTGCTGGAGATAGATTAGACAATTACTGGTGAATGCCAAACTTACATGGGGTTTCTTAGATGCCTTTGGATACCAACCAGGATATTCTTCCTTTAAAAAAGTGAGCAATAGGAAGAAATAATTAGCCTGTGATCAACAAATTAAGAGAAATGAGCAGAAAATCCTATGTTGGTTACCTTTAAAATTTTCACAAAGAGACGGATTGCCTCAATGGAAGGCATGGTTCCAAGCCCCTGCCAACTAGTAAGCATGTACTTCTCTTAGGAAAGTTTACAAGGAACACGTCCTGTGCTCATTGTTCATAGAAGATATCCTAAGGAAATGAGGTCTGCAATGTAGATCTGTCTTTGCATAATGGCAATCTCTAAGATGACTTTCCCTGAATTTGCTAAAATTAAGGTAGATGTTTCATTTATTCCGCTTGGATGGAAATACAAGTCCCACATTTCTACGTACCCTCTAACATCTTACATCAACAATACTTGTTTATGTAGTCGTAATTCATGAGACATCTTGATCCTTGTACTCAGAAGCTACTTAAACACATTTAATGAAACATAATAAAGCCTCTCCAAATGAAGGAAAACAGAGTTATTGACAGACACAAAAGTGAAACTAACCTTTTCCATTTGCTTTGCTCTACAGGATTCCACGCACTAGGTTTTGGAATATTGCAAGGTCCTAGATAGCCTGTTAACATGTCAAGGCAAAAAAAAAAAATCAAATTAAGGAAGGATGATGAATAATTGACTCAGCAATCGATTTTGGTAAAGAGTAAAATTCTCTCTACGTGACAAAATAAACCAGTTTTCGCATCATGTATCATACAACAAAATAGCCTGTCAAAATTCTCATCTTGACTAAGAACCAACTGTATTACACGACTCTGAGATTCATACCAATGAAAAATAATGTGTAATCATCATCTCCCAAAGTATATCACTGTTCCATTTTCAATGCCAGCATTGTCTAATCTATCTCCAGCAAATTCTGACATGTGTTATTTTAAGTTTTGCATGTGTTAAAAGAAACCCCAGTAATTTCAGCAAACAACACAAAAGAAACCCCATTTTTGTAATTCTAAATCTAACCTAACAACAGAGAAATGCTCTCAATCTAAAATGATGAAACTTCTGAAATAGAGGAATAAAAGTGGAGACGAATTGGTACCTGAAACAAAGTTTAGGAACTTCTCTTCAATTTCCTTATTAACCTCATTGAATTCGGAAAATTTCTCACCGGAAGCTACTGAAGGAGAAGAGCTCGTGGAATCAGTAGCTCTTGCAATGAAATCGAGCTTTAACAAAGAAGAGTGGAATCGAGCTTTAACCAAGAAGAGTGAAATCGAGCTTTAACCAAGAAGAGTGAAATCGAGCTTTAACCAAGAAGACGAATTGAATCCGCCATAAGAGTGGAATCCGCCGGAGAAGCCAAACGATTCGGCCGGAGACGAAGGAGACAACTCTTCTTCTGCAATTTTGAACGGAATCAGAACGAGAGAAGAAGATAAAGAAGAAGAAGATGAAGAAGAAGAATAAACGCTAAGGATCGGTCCTTAAAATCGATTTTTAAGAATCATTTCTTATTGTTTTATTTTCTTTTCATTTAATTTAATTATGTTTTAGCTTAAAGAAACCCCGTTTATCATGCTCTTAGTGTTTAAAAAAATAAATTTTCGTTAGAGCTCCTCTCTAAATTTTATTGTATAAAATAAGTGTTGTGTTATGTTTTCAAAATATAGTCTTGTAGTATATTCTAAAATTATGTCATAAAAATACCCAAATTTTTTGTATATGTTTTAGATATGAATATGCATCATTTTTATTTCGATATTTTCATAGATTGTTAAAATACAATAGTTGATGTCATCAATCATAATATAAATATATGTATATACATATATATATATATATACATCGTGTATCAATTGACATGTAATTTATCATCTAATTTATTGGCGAAAGAGTGTTTCCAAATATTAAAATTTTAAATCCAAAATTACAAAATTTATAACATCCAAAATACTAATTTTATTTAGATAAAATTATCTCAATTCATATTTTTAGATAAAAATTAAAACAATTTTATCTATAAATTAATAAGATAAATTATTATAAATTGATAAAATATTATAGTTCTTGCATTAATAATTTGTAGAGGTTTTTAGTGCATGTTGAGTTGAAAAAAACAAAAAAGAGAGAAAATAGTCCAAAGACTAGTAGATTTGTTTTGTGACTGAAAGGAGGAATGAATCGAATCACTTGTGTATTGTCAATGAAATGACTGAACACGTTTCGTTTCATCAAAACTCGTTACAAGCATCAAGCAACAACAAACCAAAACAGAGACCGTTGGATCCAAATCTCACTTTCTTCTCTAATCTCTCTCAGTAGAAGAAATGTACGGCAAAACAATATGCACAATCGTCTTCTTCATCTTCCTCGTTGCTTCTTTCTCAATCTATATGGGCACCGTCGATCCAAGACCTTACTTCTCTCTTCTCCAATCTCAACCCAGTGGAGCCTCTCCTTGTAGCTCCACCGGACGACCTCTCCGTGTCTTCATGTACGATCTCCCTCGCAAGTTTAATGTAGCGATGATGGATCCTCGTAGCTCAGATGTTGAGCCTCTTACAGGGAAGAATTTACCTTCTTGGCCTCAGACTTCTGGGATTAAGAGACAACATAGCGTTGAGTATTGGCTTATGGCTTCGCTTCTTCAGGGAGGTGATGAAGAGAATGAAGCAATTAGGGTTTTTGATCCGGATTTGGCGGATGCGTTTTATGTTCCTTTCTTTTCTTCCTTGAGCTTTAATACTCATGGGAAGAACATGACGGATCCAGATACGGAATTTGATCGGCAATTACAGGTATTTCTGATCGGAATTTTAGAAATTCCGGTGATTTATGGGTGTTCTGATTTAGTTTTGGTTGATGGGTGAGCTCAAATTCGTTGACTTTTTGCAAATTTTGAATGTTTTTGAATTGCCCTAGAGCAATGCTGTTTAGACCAATTTAGTAACGATTCTACTGGTCAAGAAGTGGATTCAGAAGTTCTATGATTTACAGGCTTTTTCTTGCTGTGTCAGGTAGAGTTAATGGAGTTTCTTGAGAGTTCAAACTATTGGAAACGTTCAGGAGGTAAAGATCATGTGATTCCGATGACACATCCTAATGCTTTCAGATTTCTAAGGCAACAAGTGAATGCATCGATTCTCATTGTTGTGGATTTTGGGCGATATCCTAAAGACATGGCACGTCTTAGTAAAGATGTTGTTTCCCCGTATGTACATGTTGTTGAGTCCTTGACAGAGGATGATGATGATGGTTTGACGGATCCTTTTGAGGCTCGTACCACACTTCTTTATTTCCGTGGGAATACAGCTAGGAAAGATGAAGGTAAAATCCGTTTAAAGATGGAGAAGTTATTAGCTGGCAACTCTGATGTTCACTATGAGAAAAGTGTAGCAACAACACAAAACATCAAAGTGGTAAGCAACTACCCCTCTCATATTAATATGTTACACTAGGCAAGGATTCATATGCTGGTTATATCCTGATAGAGAGTCCACATAGTTGAAATCTTAAGAACATGTGGTAACCCTGCATTCTCAGTCCAAGACCAATGTGATAGGGTTTCATTAAGCATGAGTATATATAGGATAGTGCTTCATGTGTTTGAGTCTTTTTGGGACCTATTAGGCATGGGAGAATTCTTGAGTTCTCTTAAACAAACTAAAATTTCTACTTTTGGTACTTGTATCATTTAGTTTGTGCTCTTCATTTTGTAAGCTGATTTTGAGAATAATAGAAGAAGATATCTGATGTTGAACCTATCATATAAATAGTAATTCTTCTCCTTTTGTTTTGTTTTGTCACAGTCTACGGAAGGGATGAGATCATCAAAATTCTGTCTGCATCCAGCTGGAGATACTCCATCTTCATGCCGCCTATTTGATGCCATTGTCAGTCACTGCATCCCGGTCATCATAAGCGACAATATCGAGCTGCCATTTGAAGATGAAATAGACTACTCAGAATTCTCACTATTTTTCTCTGTAAAAGAGTCGCTTGAACCGGGCTATGTCCTCAACAACCTACGCCAGTTTCCCAAGGAGAAATGGCTGGAAATGTGGAAACGCCTGAAGAACGTATCTCATCACTTCGAGTTCCAGTACCCACCCAAGAGAGAAGATGCAGTAAATATGTTGTGGAGACAGGTGAAACACAAGATCCCTAATGTCAAGCTCGCTGTACATAGAAACCGGAGGTTGAAAGTCCCTGATTGGTGGCTTTGAAGAATGACCATTTTTTTTTCTGAAGGTTAAGTCTTTTCATTCTTATACCCTCCAATACTGTACATTAGTTGATTCTTTTGTTACATTTGCGTTTCACGATCAATTTATAGGCATATATTCTCTAAAACATCATTTTTTAAATAACCTGAGGTAGTTCATAGTTGCATGATTGCATCTAAGGTTCGGGCTTGATCTGTTTTGATTTCTCTTTAAGGTTCACTGATTTAGACACTTATATCTTGTAAGGTTTGAGATGAGAGTTCCTACTGTTGTAAACTTGTAATGAAAACAAGAGGATCAAGCTGCTCCTCTTTCTTCTTTGTGTTTTTTTTTTTTATAATCATGGGATTAAGTTATTCTAAAACGTTGTCAGATTGTTTATGGTAGGACTGCTAAGAAATAAGAGAATCCACGGGATTATCTTGGTCTCTAAACAAGAAGGTTCTCGGGATTTGGAAATCTTCAAAATCCCAATTAAGTGCTTACTAGTTACTAGCAATCTGTGTGCTTGGAGAATGATTGTTTCTTTGGTTGAAGTTTACTTGTTAAAAGAATGAAACGTTGTTGCGCAAAGAGAGATGATGTCCAACAGCAATAGGTACATAGATTATAAGTCGGTGTACATACATTAGTTTGCTATTCATCAGGAGCATCTACACCACGATATCTCAGTTCGAGTGTCAGTTAAATCTGTGGTTTACGAGAAAGTGGGTTTAGCAAACTTGTCAAGTCCTTTCATGGGTTCTAAAGCATATATCATCTGAATATAATAATTGTTCGAAACCCACTAGAGAGATATGGCACCATAGTTTTGGAACCGACCATATAATCTCTCTGAACCGGAGATAAAAGGAGGAGCAAGAGTGTATTAAAGTGTCTGAATCATAACGAAGGGGTATATGCGTCATCTGGTAGCTACTGACACAAGTGTCGTGTCTATAAATAAGTCGCAGTCGTCGAAGCTGACTTCGCCAAGAGAGTAACAAGCAAGCACGTTCTCTCCGCCAAAACAAAGCCGGAATCTCATTTCAACGGAGATGCGAGTTGTCAGAATCTCATGCGTCGGGACACGTCATCCCTCACCCCCTTCCTCCGTCCGCGGTTGCGACGCCCACTCCGACGACGCCTCTGCCTCCTCCTCCGCCGGTACGCTCTCTCTTTCGACATTTTTTTTATTTTTTTGGTATTATATTTCCTATAAATTGCTAAATCCGAATCAATCAGAATCGTAAAATTTCCAGAATTTTCCGTATTTGATCTTTGTTTTATCTTCCTTATTATGCTTTCATAATGTGAGATTAGATCCATCCAAATGCAAAATAGTTGTTTTGTTCATTTTTTAAGAATTATTTTCTCATCACTATTTTTTACTCAATTTATTATTTCCATTTTCTAAATTTAAAATGTTGCAAAAACTGTGGTAAGTGATCCAAAAATGTGTATAATTTAACTGTCGAATTGAGTAATGTTTTTGTTTATGTTTATGTTTTTGCTACCTTACTGTGTCTGTAGCAGAATAAGGCTATCGAACAGTATATTTGACCAGCAAACTCACTAACGTGTGTGATGGATGATTAAAGAAACCTATCTACAAGAAAATATTATAGTATTTTATTATTTGGTTTATTTTCTAGATGTGATGTTTGGGGACTCTTCATGGCATAATTATTAGGTGTCTGGGTCTGAAGGAGCATTGGTTTCATTTTGTGTCTGAATCATAATCTAAGATTGTGGTCCATCACTCCACTGTGGGTCCTTTCAGTTGTGATATAATTCGTATCGGTGGTTCATAGGATTGCACCGGTTTAGTTTAATCGGGCTGGTCTGAGAGATCCGTGAATGATTCAATCGGTCTGCCACGTGACTCAAAACTTCAGTTGTAGATCTATATATGTTCGTAGGTAAAAATTACACTATCTTGATTTAATTGTAGAGTTGAATTTATGTTTGGTCCCCCAAATGTCTAGATCAGCTTCAAGAGCAAATTTTGACAGTTGTATGAAATTGTATCTAAACAAAAATGTTTATATACTAGAGTAGAGGCAAGTGGTACTCACTTCAAATAGTAATCATATTGTCTTTATATGTATGTCAATGGGGTCGCATAGTTATATCTATTATTGGGTAACTTGTCACACCATATGAAGGAGTGTCCAATCCAGTTTTAACCAATCTGTACCGAACCAGAACCGTAAAAGAAAGTTGATCCGATAATCGAAGCAAAGACTAACTAAACCGATCTGGATCGTTTTTCATATCTGAGCAATGTATAACCAAACACAAACTGTAGAGAAAATAAACCGAATAAATCCTTATTTTTTACTGAAAATATTTTATATATTTTTTCAAAAACCAAATCCAAATCAAAACTCGAACCAAATGATATATGGAAAACCGAAAAAACTGATTCCAATGACTTGACCAAGTGTGTTCTAGATCTTTAATTCCAATGGGAGCTAGCTACTTTAGTTATATAGTAAGTTGTAAGACTGAGATGCTTTCATGTAATTCTTGAACCAAGTGTGTCTAGGAAAGCTTAATGTAGCCTCTCTTAGGTGTTAGCTTTGTATTCTTGTTAGGTTGTTAAATCCTCAGAATCTCATTGTGTTCTTGTTTGTTTATTTATTATACAGGGCTGATTAATGTGGATGCAGATGATGCGAGTTGTAGTAACACGCCTAGTTGGAGAATCAAGAAGAGCTTAACATGTGTGTGCTTCAACCGCAAGAGAGCTTATGAACGTATCTGTTCTAACTTGACACCATTGCAGGTTAACAAAACTAAAAACACTAGCCGCGGTAATTGGTTTTATTGGAAGCATTCAATTTTCTGAGTCTGATTTGTTTTTTCATAGGAAGAGAGATTAAAGAGATTAAGGAAGAGAATGAAGAATTACTTTGATGCATCATGACCCGACCATCAGGATGCACTGAGAGCATTGTGGTCAGCTACATATCCCGGTGAAAAGCTTCAAGCTTTGGTCTCAGACCAGTGGAAAGATATGGGATGGCAAGGACGAGATCCATCCACTGATTTCAGGTCAAGCCCTCTCTCTCTCTCTCTCGATCTCTCGAAACCGAGCATGTAAATTAGTACTTAACGTGTTTTTTGTTTTGCACTACTGTTATCAGAGGAGCAGGATTCATATCACTGGAGAATCTTCTATTTTTTGCCAAGACATTCTCGGTAAACTTAACTCCCACATCGCTTTCTACTTTCACAGATTCTTAACCCTCTTTATGTGATTCTCCGGTTGCATTGGTGTAGACTTCATTTCAGCGTCTGTTAAAGAAACAAGGCGGCAAAAGAGCCGCTTGGGAATATCCATTCGCTGTAGCTGGCGTCAACATCACCTTCATGATCATGCAAATACTCGACCTAGAAGCCTGTGAGTGTCACTCACTCACTCACTCTTTAATGCCTTGCCTTAGTTTGTGAAGCACAATTGGTTTTTATACTTACTACATGTGCAGCAAAGCCTAGGAGTTTTATACGGTTGGTGTTCTTACAAATGCTATCAGGTAAAATATGGAAACATATCATTTGTCTATCTGGTTATGATCGATCATAGCTATGGTTACTTGATTTTTTCACTTAAAATTTTCTGAAAATCCAGAAAACGAATGGGCCTTTGATTTGCTTTACTGTGTGGCATTTGCGGTAATGGACAAGCAATGGCTGGACAAGAACGCCACCTACATGGAATTCAACGTGAGTCAATCCATGTTTGCGTTATAGCCATTGTTATTTTCAATTCTCTTTGTAATCTCTTCGATTTCCGGCGGACTCACCCTAGTGGAGAGTCGTTTGTTTTGGAAATCTTAATTAATGAGTATTACTGTATATTGCTTGTGATGGTGATGACAATGACGATGGATGGTATTGATGTAGGATGTGCTAAGATGTACAAAGGCTCAGTTGGAGAGAGAGCTGATGATGGATAATGTTTTCAGGATCGAGGATATGCCTTCTTTCTCTCTTCTCTCTTAGGGCTTGGCTGGTTTAACCGTAGCGGGTGCGGTTGCGTTTGCGGAGAGTTTGCGGAAGCAGGCAGTTGTGGTTTCATGCGTTACTAAGCGTTTTGAACGACTAGTTTAACGTTTGGAAATTACTGTGTTTGCGAGAGGTTTACGACTGGTTAACCAGCGGGTGCATCAGCGGTTAAATAAAAAATAATTAAGATAAATATAATATTATATTATAAAAAGGTATAAAAACATTAAAAATTATATTGTTATAATAAAATATAAAAATATTTAACACGATTAATAATTAAAAACTATTATTAAAGTACTTAATAATTATTCAAAACAAATAAATTTTATAGTGAAATTCTTATTAATTATGTATTTGGTTCATTACTAAAAATTGTATCAAGTAATGTGACAAATTGTAAAAAATGTGCTTGAATTCGTAGATCTTTCTGATTGCCTTTATAAATATTATAAAGTTTTTTCAACTAATACAAACGACTTTTGGATCGAGTCCAACTCAAATCAATTCCAAACTAGTCGTAAATATTCTTAAGAATATTTTCTTAAGTTCACTTAGAAGCCATAATTATAATAAAGGAAAACAAAATAGAGAGGATATGGTTAGAAAAAAATAAATTAGGGTTTGAGAAAAGAGAACTGATACAATATATATATATATATATATATAGGTATATATATAATTTTAATTTTTTTTCTAACTCTAGCGATGATATTTTTTTTTTAAAAATAGTTTTTTTTATTACCCAACCGCAACCGCAAACGCTTGCGGGAAGCAGCTTTTGAAATCTGACGATTTAGAGCGGTTGAAAGCGGTTCGGAGCGGTTTAGAGCAGGTTCCTTGATTGTTTTCAATCGCTAACAACCGCTACTACCCGCAAACTCTTTAGTAGCAGGAGAACCAATCATCACCTTAGTCTTTTTACCTCTCTCTATATATATATATATTCTTGTTGTCACTTTAGATTTAGACAATTTCACATAAGGAAACCCAAAAGAGAGAACAAGTTCAATAAAAAACATTGCAATAAAACTTATAAAATGGTATTTTTCAGTTAAACTTAAAGCATATTCAAAATTAGCCAACACATTTTATATCATAAAGACAAGAAAAATAACTATAGAAAGGGAGAAGCAAACAACATGATTTATGTTTTTATGATCAGATGATATTATTTTGTCACATAGGTTTAGAATGGAACCAAATTTCATCAGAAGTATCCAATACTAAGGTTCTCGTTACCCTTTGGAAGTTTCATTAGTTTGGCGACTGCCGCTTCTATATCTAACTTCTCCTTTGCACAAATTGAAGACGTCTTAAACATCATCTTCTCCATTACGGTCCCTTGCGTTATAAAATTTGAAGCTAATGCAAACTGTTTCTCATTCGAACCCCTGAAATTAAACATCCACACAGCTTCCACGCGGAAATCAGCATTGGGAAACATGTTCTCCTGATCCTCCCACTTATTCTTTTGTGTTCCACCAATGGAAGATTCACCTTCTTCCTTAAACACATTGTTATGCTATTCATACAAGAACATACATAAACATGTCTCGGATTTGATACATACTGATTAATTAAACAGAAGATAAACGAAAAAAAAAACATCAAATCTATGTAACTAAAGTGATGTATAAAATGTTCGTACCTTAAAAAATATATCGAGCTCTCTCATTATTCCATTCCACGCAAGTAAAAGTTGCCTCAACATCTCAACTTCTTTCGAATTCATTACATCAACGGCCACCGCCAAACATTTAAGCCTTTGCAAATAGTTAGCATCTCCACTCACCAAGAACGTATGCTCAAGATTTTCTATCTCCTTCCATTCATATAAATAACTTAAACATGTCAAACAATATATAAATATCATTTTGTATATGTATAGATATATAAAGCAATTGATTATACTTACCCGAGCATCACATGAAATATTATAGTTCATGATTGGTCTCACGTCTATAGCCTCATAGAGTTCAGTAAACAAAAGTCTAGGGGCCTTGATGACGAAGTTATATACCCCATGAAACATGTAGTCAATGGAGAAAATATCTAGAAGAGCTGCAAACACCTCAATGCAATCAACATGAGAGGAAGCCACATGCAAGAGCTTAAGGTTGTTGTTATGAATCTTCAAGCAAGCCTTTTCGTTGTACCACATGACTTGTTGTAGTACTAGAACCTTGAGAGATGGGCACGATGCAATAACCGTGTTGAACACATCAACCTCAGCAAAGATTTTATCAAGTTTGAGAATCTTGAGATTATGGCAGTGGTTGAAGGCATGTGGGGTTTCTAGAACGTATTGATGTAGGAAGAGTGTTGCAAGGTGTGGATGGGAGAATGTGTTTGGGGACAATTGGAGCAGATTGGATCCCTTCATGGTAACATGAAGGTTTGAAAGTGCGAGAGCTTTGGTATGTTTCTCACGAGTAAGTAATCGAATCCAAGTTTCGAGCACACCGTCTTTACACTGGTGTGCGTAATGCTGGATTGAGCAACTTACCAGATGGTCATTGTGATTTTTTATAACCTGCATAAAAAAACAAAATTAATGATTATAATAAAACAACTGAATATACAATGTAAGTTGTCAATAGAGAAGCCAATTCTGTTCTATATATATATCTCACTAAATAAGATATGTTTGTAAAGCTATAGTTTATCAACGGTCAAATTCAATCTATTGATAGATTCGGTATCATGTAAACTATGTCAATAAGGCAAAAGAATTTCGTTAACTATTAATAATGCATTCACAATCTATGCTCTTCTTAAAAATATATTGATCAAAAGAATTCAAAAACTTTCGCGCAAAATACAGTTATTATCGTGGGAATTTAAGATAAAACCATATAAACGTTAAACACATAAACACATAGATAAAATATGTTTGAACTTTCGTATTGATATAAGCAAGTGTATTTGATTTCATGATATTGGTCCGTGTATAACATTTCTTCTACAATCAAAATGTAAATGCAATCATCAATTCAACCTCAACCATCAGTTTAAGTTTGAAGGGAAACTAGATAGATAAAAAAAACATTTTCAGATAATTCACTCGTAAAAAAAACATACTGAAAAAATAGAGAAAAACCTTGGTTATCGCTTCCGCAACACGATTAGAATGAGGAATCAGAGGTCCAGGTCTCTTCTTGGTCATGGTGGTTAGCATATCGAAGTGGAGATAAGGCACTTGCTTCCATACACTCTTCCAACGTTTTGACAAGAGACCTGTCTTGACGACATCTTTTGTGGACATACACGTTAGGATCATGACCAACACATCGTCTGGGAGTTTACTAATCCGGTCGAGGACCGGATCGATGAAGATCTGTTTGCCTCTTGCATCTGACGATGGTGATACATTCATGGATTTGGATAGAAGATGAAATTGAGGGGTTTTGAGAATTGAGAGAGGGAAGAGACTCATTTTGACTTGTACACTAATTAGAGGTATAAGATAAGGATGTAATACATGTGAGGGAAGAGAGAAGAAGCGGTTATATATATATATATATATATATATATATGTCGTTGATTTACGAAGAGACAAGAAGGATTAGAGATAACGCTAACATAAGGGTGGTGTTTGTTGTAATAAAGTTATAATGAAACCCTAATTGAAATTTTCTTTTTTCCAGTGTTAATTTTCATTAAAATTTAAAATAAGTAATTTATTTTTTGTTGACTTTGACATTTGTTAAAATGGAAAGAAATCAACAATTAATGCATTCCTTGTAATGTACAGGATAAAAGATGCTTTCTGTTCAAAATAAAACGAAATACATGTGTATATGCATGCATGGATATAAAAAAATACAAGTGCAGAAGAAACCAACTATTTTAATTACAAAATAAATTATAATTATTTATTCACCCAATTAATAAAAAGAAAACGTAGACAAAAGGGTATTTGCCTTCATTAGTATTCTCTATTTTATCATTTAAGATTTCTTTCCTTTTCACCAGAAATCATAACATATATAAATCCATCACCAAGTTGGTAATTAATTTCAAGTCTTGGCTCTGTTTTACGTATGATATACATGCATATCGAGTTTTGAAGCTTTCTAACTAAATCGGATTTCGGAGCTTATATTGGATTTTTAAGCCTACTAACTGTAACGAGTTTTGAAAATTTCTAACTATATGTGGTTGACTACTTGACTTATCAATAGTGGTGGTGGATTTGGGAACATATATATAGCATGTAAAAATAAGTTATCAATATTATACATATTTTCTCAAAAACCAAATCCAAATCGAAACTCAAACCAAATGATATAGGTTTCGACTCGGTTTCTATATATTTATAAACCGAAAAAAAACTGATTCGAAACCAACCAAATTATATGTGCTTGGTGCCATCATTTTCCTATGACTTGACCAAGTGTGTTTTAAATTTTTAATCCCAATGGACGCTAGGTACTTAGAATCCCGGTGTGTTCTTGTCTGTTGATTAATGGGATGCAGATGATGCGAGTTGTAGTAGCACGCCAAGTTGGAGAATTAAGAAGAGTCTAACATGTGTGTGCTTTAATTTATCTAACGGCAAGAGAGCTTATGAACGTATCTGTTCTAACTTGACACCATTACAGGTAAACAAAACTAAAAAAAATAGCCGCAGTACTTGGTTTTATTGGAAGCACTCAATTTTCTAATTGATGTTTTAATAGGAAGAGCGAGAGACTAAAGAGATTGAGGAAGAGAATTAAGAATTACTTTGATGCATCGTGACCCGACCATCAGGATCCCAGGGGTGTTCAAAATGGAAAACCGAATCGAACCGAACTAAACCGAATTATACCAATATAGATGATTTTTTATTATGCTTACAAACCGTATGGGTATATTTTTAGAGAAACCGATGGATACGGATATGGTTTGGTGAATTACCAAATAAACTAAAGAAAAAAAAACTGAAAAACCCTAACTTACTTCTTTATAGTTACTATCCTCTAGGTTCAGAGTGTTCTTTACTTTTTTATATAAATAAACCGTGAGAAGTTATTAATAAGAGAGGAGAGAATATCAACTAGGGTTTGGATTGGTAACATCATCAAACTTCAAAACTCCATCGTAGTCTTTGAAGTTATAACGAGTAAGTTTTTTTTTGATAAATATGTGAATATCATTTAAAGAAATGAAAGTTTAGGAGTTACATCAAAAACCCTAGGAAAAATGGTCTCATGCCAAAAAAGGATAATAAAGATGGAAGCATACACAACTGAAATTCCAAAACATCGGCTAAAACCTTAAGCGGTAAAGCTCTTGGTAAGATTTTGAAATGAACTGGATAAGGAGACTCCCCTATGCGAAAACATGGCCAGAAAAACAAGCAGCTAATGCGAGAGCAAATCAGTTGAATGACAAAGAAGCGAGACGGAGGTCCTTTCAACGTGAGCTCGAGACAAGTAGAAACGGAGTTTCACGAGCTGATAGCGGCAGGCAATGCTATTCTCCCCTAAGATCCTTCTGATGTCAGTAGCAAGAACACAACATCTTATCCTCCAAAGGCCATACTAAACACCCCTAAAACGCTAGAATCAAACACAGAGAACCCTAACCAAAACTAAGGCTTTACAAGCCACTCAAGACTCGCATAGCAGACAGAAGAGAGCAAAGGTGAGGGAGGAAGCGAAACAAGGAGAATTACTCTTCACGCGCATTTTTGTTTTGTATGTTTTCTATTATTAATTGTAATTGTTTGTTTGCTACTTGATCTCCATCTTACAATCTTTCATTATTATATTAGATGGAAAATTTTCTTGTTAACGATGAAACTGGAGATGCATCAAAAGACGGTAGCCGCCAAAAAAGGAAGCAACCAACTGGTGATAAAGAGCTTTTG
The DNA here is from genome assembly GCA_004349715.1 of Crucihimalaya himalaica. Lineage (NCBI taxonomy): Eukaryota > Viridiplantae > Streptophyta > Magnoliopsida > Brassicales > Brassicaceae > Crucihimalaya > Crucihimalaya himalaica. The sequence continues at coordinate 243,920 of SMJT01000029.1, forward strand.
CCAAAACCGGAGAAGCAATATGTTTGTCGTTCTTTGATATGGCATCATTGTACCAAATCTAAAGGTGATGATGCAACAAAGATTACATGTAACTACTGCAATTGATTCCTTAAGTACGAAGCAAAATCGGAAACTAGTGGTTTGTGGAATCACAATAAGATATGCAGGGCATACAAAGCTTTTATTGAGTCTCATGCTCAAAAGATGTTAGCGAGAAGTAATGGAGGTGGTGACGATACTAAACAAGATGGTCAGCTTGTTGCACGCTTTTTCAATAAAACTGAAAACTGAATGTAGAGTATCACTTGGCAAGATGACTTTTATGGATGAGTTACTGTTTTCATTTGTGGAAGGTTCAGGATTTAACACTTTTGTGAAATAAATCTCCCTTTGTTTGAGATTCCTTCAAGAGCGCCAATCACCATGGATGTTGTCCAAATGTACGAGAAAGAAAAGACTTTCTTAAAGAGCTTATTTAGCCAAAATAAGCAAAGGGTGTGTTTGACTACAGATATATGAACTGCACCAACTAGTACTAGTTATATGGTTATTACAGCTCACTTCATTAATGAGAACTGGTGTTTGCAAAGGAAGATCGTAAGCTTTGAGCATGTTCATGATCATAAGGGTGAGACAATTGCAGATAGGCTTAAGAGTTCAATGATAGACAATTTCCACTATTACTCTTGATAATGCTTCTGGTGATGACAATGCTATTAAACACCTGAAGAGTAAATTAATAGTTGGAGATATGATGCACTAGTGTTGAGAGGAGAATTTTTGCAGGTTCGTTGTTGTGCTCATATATTGAACTTGGTTGTGAAGGATGGTTTTGACAAGATAAGTGGTAGTATATATAGCTGCTATCATGAATGCAGTGATATATGTAAGGTCGTCTGATAATCGATTTAGATCATTTCAAAGGGGAGTACCCATGGATCGGAATGTAACTAGAGGGAGTTTGGTTTTGGACTGCACTACAAGGTGGAATTCTATTTACCTCATGATGGCGAGTACCCATGGATCAGAATGTAACTAGAGGGAGTTTAGTTTTGGACTGCACTACAAGGTGGAATTCTATTAACCTCATGTTGGTAGCAGCCCTCAAGTTCAGGTCAACGTTTGATATATTAGCTGATGAGGACGGACCTTATTACACTACAAGAAAACAGCGTATAACCGACGGTCAAATCCGTCGGTTTAGGCCGAAACCAACGGATTACCGACGGATGTATTTCGTCGGTCCTATGTCGTCGGTTTTCTTTTTCCGTCGGTTTTCAGTCTGTTTTAACAGACGGTAAACCGACAGGTGCAAACCGACGGATTTACCGACGGCATGTGGTGGTCGGTAAACTCGTCGGTACGCTGTCGGTAATTTACGACGGACTTTGCGACGGATGATCGTCGCAAAAAACCGACGGAAAGTACCGACGGAATACCGACGGGCCTATCCGTAGCAAATTACCGACGGAAAAACCGACGGTTATATCCGTAGCAAAAAACCGACGGACAAACCGACGGTTGTTTACTGACGGTAAAAGCGACGGGCTAAACCGTCGGTGTTTTTAAAAAGCCACGGACAAGCCGTCGGTTTTTTTAGAAAAGCAACGGCAACCCGACGGAAATTGCCGTCGGTATTCGTGAAAAGCAACGGGAAACCGACGGCAAACCGACGGAATATTTAAAAATTAATTAAAATTTTTTATTTCTGATTTTAAATTAATGTTATTATTAATATAATTTGAATTGTAAAATTATTTAAATAATTAGAAATTTAATAAAATCGATATTAAAAATATAAGTTAAATATTCAACATTAAAAAGAAAATTAATAAAAACCAAATTTAAATATTCAAGTTTAAGAAAGAAATAAAAGAAAAATAGAAAAACGAAATCTACGGGTTTCTCGGGAAAACACGCCTCATCTCGGCCATGAAGCGGTCCATCTCTTCAAGCTTCCTCTTTGTTTCCCTCCGCTCTTCTTCCATCTCTTCGGCTCTTCTCCGGTTTTCAGCCCTTTCCTCTTCCATTTGTTGCTCCAAAAGCGCAATCCGAGCTTCTTTCTCCTTGAGCTCCTCCGCGAGCGAAGGATCGGTGAATGATTGAGAAGATGACGAAGACCGACCAAGGGATCTAACTCTTTGGGTTAGATTTCCTAACCCAAAGACACGACCCTTGTCTTCGGAGTTTCCTGCAATTTAAAACAAAATTAGTAATTAAGAAATAAGAAATAAATCAGAAAATAAAAATTCAATTAACGAGTTACGTACCTCAAGAAAGATTTGGTTGATCACATCCGGAGAGAGATCAATAGAGTTTGATCCTTGAGACATCGCGGTTTCTTCAACTCTCTTCGACGAAGTCCCGAACACTTCCCTCGCCACACCGTCCTGAATTTCGTTAGTTTGTCGTTTGGTGTGCGTATACTCCATCAACTTTAAATGATGAGGATGCACACCATCCGAACAAACTAAATAAACAAACACCATTAGTTAATAAATATTAGTTAATAAATATTAATAAATACAAAAGCATTGAAAACAAATTTAAAAACTTACAAGTTCTTGCTCGCGGGACTTGTAGCTCTTTGCTCCGAGTTGTGAGTTGCAATTCCTTTTCCGCCTCTGTTGCTCAGCCGGTTCTCAGAGTTCTTCTTCGAGAGTGCTTTAGTATCCTCCTGCTCCAAGTAAATCTTCAGGCCATCGAAGACTCTCGGTTCACGTACTTCGACGTCTTCCCTTTCGCCCAACGTTGCTTCCACTCGTTGATTGTCCTCTTATATTGTTCTTTCGCCAGAGAGTTGAACTCTTTACGTACCTCGTGAGTGTGCTGGGGATCCCATGTAAAATCTTGCTACAAATAAGAAAAAACAATTGTTAATATAGTAAAGTATTGAAAATATTATAAAATATGAAAAATTAAAACTTACAGCAAATTGTCGAAACCATAATTTTTTATCAGAATCTGGCATGGGACGAGTATTTTGGATATGGCTCTCGCAAAAGTCCCTGCATCATGCGCAAAAATCGACTTCGTGATGCCGTTAGCCGTATATCCAAACCTAAAAACAAATATTTAAAAACATTAGTTAAGAGGATTATAAAACAAAAAGCGCAAAAGATTTCTTATTAAAATACTTACCATGTCGTACCCTCGCTAAGGTTGGGATCGAGTCGAGGCATATAGGTCTATCCGGTTGCGATAAGAGCTCCTCGATGGTCATTTTGCATCGGTCCAACAGACGTCTGGGACTCTGGACATTGGAAGCAGTAGGAGTCGCCGAAGGAGAACCAACCGGGCGTGGTTGAGTCGAGCGGCCCCGGCTGCGAGTGAGTCTGACGATAACTACCGTAATCCCTTAAATTACAAACAAACATAAGTTAAAAATTAAACACATTAATGTTATAAATATAAGAAAACAAAGTAAATATGTATTTTTAGAACTTAAATTAATTCACATATTATAAATTTTTAGAATTTTAGAAATTAATTCCATAATTTTCAGAATTTTTATATTTAAAATTAAAACAACTTTTAATATCATTAAAATAATGGTTTTTTTTAGTATTTCTTTAATATCCTAATAACTAATCTAACAATTACTAAATCTAACAAATTACTAATCTAACAATTTACTAAATCTAATTTATTAATACATAACATTAACAATTTATTAATAACATAAATTACTAAAAAGTTACTAATTTTAACAATTTTAACAATTACTAAATTACTAAAAATTATTAAATCTAACAATTACTAAATTACTAAAATTACTAATCTAACAATTCTAACAATTACTAAATCTAAACAAATTACTAATCTAACAATTACTAAATTATACAATTTTAACAATTTATTAATACATAACATTACTAAAATTACTAATTTAACAATTTTAACAATTACTAAATTACTAAAAATTATTAAATCTAACAATTACTAAATTACTAAAAATTACTAATCTAACAATTCTAACAATTACTAAATCTAACAAATTACTAATCTAACAATTCTAACAATTACTAAATCTAACAATTACTAATCTAACAATTTTAACAATTTATTAATACATAACATTATAAAAATAAATTAATCTAACAATTCTAACAATTACTAAATCTAACAACTTTACATACAATAATCTAACAAATATATACATATCAAATCTATTACTCATAGCAAATCTACAAATCTACAAATCTAACAATTCTCACAAAACAAAATCAATTCAAAATCAATATCTAACAACTTTACAATGATATTTTAATGAGAAACTTACATTTGAGATAGAGAGATTAGATGAAGGAGTTGAAATCGCCGGAAGACGAATCGCTTGAGAGAGGATTTGAGAAAAAAGTTTGTAAAAATCGTAGAGATGAGAGGAAAAGAAGAGTTTTCGGTTTTTATCCCGCAGAAACCGACGGGCAGCGGCCGTCGTAATCCGTCGGTTTCAATTAAATCAATTTTTTGCGAATTTTAGGCGGTCAAACCTAAAATTCTGCATGCGATGCTATTGGCTGGTCAACTCGTACCTTTCGAGGATTACCGACGGCAAAACCGACGATTTGAAATAACAGGCCGTCGGTTTTCTAAAAATACGACGGACAATGCCGTCGGTTTCTTTTAAAAAAGCAACGGATAACCGACAGACGTATGATTTTTAGGTCTATTTAGGGTATCTTTAGGGTTTAGGTTAGAGAATATGAATAGCATTGTTTTAACACTCTAAATATTGATATGAATACCTTTATCCACTTATATTAACAATGTATTCCTATTTCATAATCAAAACACATTATTACATAAACTTATATATAACTTACATATACTTTCATATACTAACTTACTCATTTCATAACAAGTTTTAGATAACTTGAAATTTGATCATTTTGGAAATGTTAATGGCTAAAGTAATGTTAAAAATGCATAGTAGGAGACAAATAACATATGATTTAGGAGTTTCGATTCAAAAAACTTTAAAAAATTTTAAACGCGTCGGTTAGCCGTCGGTTTCCATCGGTTTAAGTAACAAAAACCGACGGTTTAACGGTTATTTCGATTTCTTATTATTCTATTGAATAATATTAAATTCCGTCGGTTTTCCGTCGGTTGGGGTAACAAAAACCGACGGAAAACCGACGGGTTTAACGGTTTTTCCAAATTCTTATTATCCCATTGAATAATATTAAATTCCGTCGGTTTTCCGTCGGTTTGGGTAACAAAAACCGACGGAAAACCGACGGAATTTAATATATTATGTTTTTCCTTAATCTAGAATGTTTTTCTTTAATCTATAATACGTTTTGTTTAATTATTTTTTTCCTTAATCTAAAATACATTTTGGTTAATTATTTTTTTCCTTAATCTAAAATACATTTTTTCATTATTTAGATTATTTTTAACTTAATCATTATTTTTTCCTTAATCTAATATGTTTTTCCTTAATCTAAAATATATTTTGGTTAATTATTTTTTTCCATAATCTAAAATACATTTTTTTCATTATTTAGATTATTTTTTCCTTAATCATTATTTTTTCCTTAATCTAACAATTATGTTTTGAAATAACGAAAATGTTAATAAACTTAAAATTTCTTTTTTTAACGATTTAAAATCATTAATGACTTAAAATTTTATATTTTTAAAGATTTTGAAAAAAATACATTATAATGTGTATATTACATTGTAAATATTCAAATAAAAAAACTAATCAGAGTTAGAAGAGTAATCAGAAGGAATTGAATCAGAATCATCGTCAAATTCATCATGACTCTCTTCAGATTCGTCATCAATTCTGTCATCGGTGTAAGGAGTGAAGTCAACCGCGAGGGTAACTTCAAGGGAATGCTCAACAGGGGCCATAAATCCACTTCCGCTTGGTTGCAAAGGATCGTGATCAGGAACTCCATATAACCTTCCTCTTGGATGTACATGCGTTACGGTAAGCCAAGGGTCTGCCGTGTTTGTGACCCGTGGATAGGGAATGTAGCATACCTGTATTAGATATAATTGTAATTGATATAAATTAATAAAGAAAACAGTGCAAATAAAACGTACTATAAACGAGATCTTTATATATACCTGATCTGCTTGTGAACCAAGGATGAAAGGATCATACTTATTCAATCTTCGGCGAGAATTGACCGATGTAACTCCGAATTTGTCGAAACGAAGACCACGACCAATAAATGGATCGTACCAATCGCAGAGGAACACAATGCATCTTAAGTTAACCATGCCGGGATAGCGAACTTCTAATATCTCTCTAAGAACACCATAATACACGACATCTCCGCTTTGAGAAGAGATGCCGTGATCCACCGTTCGCCGCGTTGATTCCTCTTCTTGAATCCGAAATGCGTATCCCCTCGTGCAATATCTTGGATAAGACTTCACAACGTAGTTAGGGCCGTTGACAAACTCGACTAACCATGTTGGAAATGATTGACCTTTGGAAATCTCATCGGAAACCTGGGGAAAAAATATATTTTTTAAATTAATTAACATCATTTGAAGAAAAAATTTTATGAAAATATTTATAGTATTTAGTTAATATTGCTTATAACACTTACGTAATATTTGAGCCAAGACGCAAAATCTCCTTGTTTTACCTCTTCAAGTTGTTCTTCACTATAATCTGAGTAATATGAGCGGAGTATCGCCATGTAAATCCTAAATCAAATAGTTAAAAAATGTTATAAATAATTTACTATTTAATAAATTTAAATCATAAATATAATTATTACGTACCTTTCGTACTCTAGAATGTCCTCACAATTGTTGAGAATATACATATGCAAATGCGTATACTCCTGCTCCGTTAGTTTTCGAGACTTCCCTTTTCCACTTAAGCGGCCAATTTGTGTGAACAAATTAGGAACATACACAGGATAACTTGGTCGCTCTCCTCCATCATCATGTCGAGAAGCTCGACGACTCTTCGTTCGAACCTCAGATGGGAAATAATATTCGGCAAAATTTGAAGCTTCTTCGTTGATGCTCTGTGCCACAATTGATCCTTCAACCTTGCTTAAATTTTTGACCTTCTTTTTCAAATGATACATATACCGCTCAAAAGGATACATCCACCGATATTGAACTGGACCACCTAATGCTGCTTCTTGCGGGAGGTGAATTGGTAGATGTTCCATGACATCGAAAAAAGACGGTGGAAATATCTTCTCAAGATTACATAAGATCATGGGGATATTTGTTTCCAAATTGCGGATACCGTCAACTGTTAACGATCTCGAACAAATATCTCGAAAGAAAGCACCAACTCCTGCAAATATTTTTAAAATCAATAAATTAAATATTTGAATATAGTTATATATATAAAATAAATTATATTATTAAATTATAAAATTTACCTGCAATAGCTTCGTGAACATTATCTGGGAGAAGATGTGCAAAAGCAAATGGAAGGAGACGTTGCATCACAACGTGACAATCATGACTCTTCATTCCAATAAACTTCCCTTCTCCAATGTCTACGCAATTACGCAAATTTGATGCGTAACCATCAGGGAACTTAACGTTCTGGATAATCCACTCGAAAAACGTTTCTTTAGAAGGCGCATTTAATCGATACACAGGAATCGGACATTTCCCATTACGCATTACTTCAAGCTCTGGGCGAGAGCAAATATCCGCCAAGTCTAATCTAGACTTTAAATTGTCCTTTGTCTTCCCTTGGACGTTTAGGACAGTGTTCATAATGTTGTCAAAGAAATTTTTCTCAATGTGCATGACATCAAGATTGTGCCTCAACAATTGGTCTTTCCAATACGGCAAATCCCAAAAAATACTCTTCTTATGCCAATTATGATTCGTTCCAGCACCGTCAACAGGATAATGCCCATTACCACCCACGTCAGGAGTCCTTGGTGCTCCAAAATCTCTCAACTGCATCAAAATATCAGAACCACTTACTTCGGGAGGTGGACCATCAAAAACTCTCGTATTCTTCTTAAACAGATTCCTCGTACGACGATAAGGATGGTCGGAGGGTAAAAATCTTCTGTGACAATCAAACCAACATGTCTTTCGCCCATGCCTTAATTGGAATGCATCTGTGTTATCTTGACAATATGGACATGATAAACGTCCATGAGTTGTCCACCCAGATAACATACCAAGTGCTGGAAAATCGCTTATAGTCCACATAAGTACCCCACGCATCTGGAAATTTTGTTGGGTCGATACATCAAATGCTTCAACACCGTGTTCCCATAACATGTTGAGCTCATAAATCAATGGCTGGAGAAACACGTCAAGTGATCTCTTTGGATGTTCTGGTCCAGGAACTAGAACAGTGAGAAACAGAAACTCCCGACGCATACACAACGATGGCGGCAAGTTGTATGGTGTTACGATGACTGGCCACAACGAATATTTTCTTCCATGCTTTCCAAACGGATTAAAACCATCTGTAGATAATCCAAGGTATACATTCCTTCGCTCATATGCAAAATCAGGATATACTCTCTGAAAATGTTTCCATGCTTCTGCATCTGAAGGATGTGTAATCTCTTCTTCTCTTCTGTGCTCTGCATGCCATCTCATTGCCTCTGCCGTCCGCTCAGATTGATATAACCTCTTCAACCTGTCTGTTAACGGTAAATACCACATCCTCTTATATGGTACCCGAACTCGCCCACTAGTTTCTTGAAATCTTGGTTTCCTACACCATTTACACCGTATGCGGTTTTCATCCTCTCTCCAATATATCATACAGTTGTCGATGCAAACATCAATCGTCTGATATGGTAAACCAAGACCAGCAACTAATTTTTGAATCTCGTAATATGATGCCGGAAACAGATTACCCTCAGGCAAAATATCTTTAACAAAATCGGCTATCGCATCTACACAATCTTCTGCCAAATTAAAATCCGTCTTTATGGTCATCAATCGACTAGCAGAAGATAAAGGCGAGTCACCATCTCTGCATCCACTGTATAGAGATTGTTTTGCTGCATCTAACATATCAAAAAACTGTCGGGCTTCTAAATTTGGTTCTTCTGCCCTTTCTAAAGAAGGTCCCGCCTCTTGCGCTATATTTTCTCTATAAGCATCATTAACAATATGAACAGTACCAACACCATAATCTACTTCAATTCTATGTTCCTCTACCCTATCCGCAATATAAGGTTCTCTAGAACTACTAGAAGCAGGTAGTTCCCCATGGAGATACCAAACTTTATAACCAGGAGTAAATCCGTAGCGATACAAGTGATTACATACTAAATCAGTCCTAACATTACGCGAATTGTGGCATACAGAACATGGACATTTCAACTTACGGGTTTGTTGGGTTAATGGTTGCTGACATGCCAATTCCATGAATTCCACCACACCTCGTGCATAATCATCGGTTAATAAGTTTGACTCCGGATCCATCATTGGTTTGTCCATCCACGAACGAAAATAATTTGAAGACATGACTGAGATTTTTTTTGGAATTTTTTTGCAATAAGAGGAAAGATCTCAGATGATGTTGGAGAAAATGAGCGTGGTTTCATATTTATAATACGCGCGTCCATCGGTTTTTCGTCGGTTTTCCGATTTTTTTTAACCGACAGGCAAGGTATTGTCGGTGTTCGTCGGTTTATGTCGGTGTTCGTCGGTTTATGTCGGTGTTCAATTTGAAGCCCGTCGGTTTTCCGTCGGTTTAATGATTTTTTTTCCGACGGTCAGCTTGCCCGTCGGTTTTTGTCGGTGTTCGTCGTTTTTTGTCGGTGACCGTCGGTTTGCCGTCGGTTTTTCTTATTTTTTACCGACGGGTTACATTCCGTCGGTTTGTACTGACGAATTACCGACGGGTACCGACGACCACGTTGCCGTCGGTTTTCCGTGAGTAATCCGTCGGTAAAAACCGACGGATTTCTCTGCCGTCGGTTTGCCCGTCGGTTTTCCCTGTGTTTTCTTGTAGTGTTATACGTACTTTCTTGAGGTAGAAAATAGAGTGAAAAGGGAAGGGCCACCATTAGATACTTACTAGGACAAAGCTGGATGATTGAAAAATTTCTTGGAGCTTTTCTATGAGTCGACTTTGGCTTTCTTAGCTTTTAAAGCAGTGACATCTAGTTCATGTTATGATGAAATATATATGCAGCATGGAGACAACCTTAATCTCTATGAATTCAGACCCTGATTCTGAGGTAAGAGATATGAGATTCTTGATGCGATATAAGTTTGTAAAGTATTGGGATGGTTTGTATAACATAAACAAAATATTAATTATTGCTAGTGTATTTGATCCACGCAAAAAAATGGTTTTTGCTACAGTTTGCTTTGAACATATGTAATAGTGCAAGTTTAATTCTAATGGAAGACAAGATCACGAGTCTTTTGACTAAGTTGTATGCAACATATAGCAGCTCCAAAAGGAGGAACATGGAGAAGTCAAACAAAAGTGAAAGTGGTCATGCAACCAGTTCGGTTGCTAATACGAATCTTAGAGGCAGACGTCGTTGCTCAACAAATTTTTTACCATTTATCATCAGCTGCAATATGAGAACCAAGTTGTTGAGCCAGCTAATGAGTTAAAGGTATACTTGATGGAAAAAGTTGAAGTTGAAACGGATAATAGATTGGGTTTGAAACATGACATTTTGTATTGTGGAGAGTTAATAGTGTGAAGTTCCCTATTTTGTCAAAACTAGCAAAAGATGTTCTTGCTATTCTTGTCTCTAGTATTGCATCTGAATCTGCTTTTAGTACAGGAGGACGAATTATAAACCCGTATAGAAGTTGTTTGACTCCTTATATGGTAGAGGCATTGATCTTGACACAAAATTGGATTCAGACTGCATTTTTATCTGAACCAAAGATGAGCGTCGAACATATATTAAAAGAACATGAATGCATTGGTTCTCTCGAGGAAGGTAGTTTATATTTTATATGCTTGAAGCAAAATTTTATTTTATAAATACTAACCATCACATTATGTGTATTTCAGAGTTAGGAAAAACGAACAGAGGAGACAAGAAATCAACTTTGATGGATGGTGAATGCACAGGAGGATCAGTCCGGCATTTTTGAATGGCCTATGCAAAAAAAAAAAAATTCCATGCCCACTATTTTTTTTGAAAATCACAAATAATAGTAATATAAAAGAAATTATACTAAAAATTCATTAAAAATATTTTAATTCCAGACGTTGTTTGTAAAAAAAGAAAAAATAGCAAAAATAAAATTATATACTTTAAATATAACTCTACTTACACTTTTGCCTGCAAATCGGCCATCAAACTCACATAGTCGATCTTTTCAAGTATAGTTGTCTTAATAAATAACAAAGTCAACCCATTCAATTTTTCTTATGACATAGTCGACCGCATATAATTTTCCACCGATGGTTTTTTTTTAAACTAGATTATTTGTTTTTCTTAACTCCAGATGGTTTATTGTTATTTATAAACTTGAGATGTTGACATATTTCTATTATTACACAAAAAAAGATATGAATTATACACAAATTCAAATCAAACATGAAACATATATATACACATTCAAAAAAATTTTGGATTAACAAAAGGCTTACGAATCAAAATTAACAAGTAACAACAATCTAAATCAAATTTGAATTCTACACTTTGTTAGTTTTATTTTATTCAATTCTAATTCACACAATCACAAAACAAATTCTTGTTGAATGTGAAATCATTAACGAACATCGGAATATGTTGATGTTGTAATAATCATAATTGTCGATTTATAAACAAGCAAAAATAAACAACCCATGATCACATGACACATCCCTTCAACCTTTGATTTATAAACAAGCAAAAAAAAAATCATATGCCCTTTAACGAATTATGAGCTTTACCAAATTAGTTTGGCTTTTGTAAAATCACGTACCTTAGCAGTCCTTGCAGTTAGGAAGCTACAAGCAACAGAGAGATATGAATCGATTAATAGAAACTAGAAAGAGAAATGTTTTCTTTCGTTTAAATTTTTAATTTTACTAATAACATTATATATTTAATTAATATTTTATTAATCTAAAGGCTTAAAACCCACAAAATATGGTGAAAGAAAAGTCCATCTAAAATTGAATTTATAAATATTATTTCTAACATAATTACAAGTCCTAAACAAAAAAATTTGTTTGAAAATATGCCCTTCATATTTTGATGTCTTAAGTCATTGCTTCACTAGATTGTGTCTTGGGTCGGGCATGTGAATGCATGAACACGTCCAAATTTACTTTTATGCTATGTTTTCTTTTCTTTGAGATTTTCTTTTTGGATTTGAGGTTTTCATTATGTTAGTCTATCACTTTATTTGAACTTAGTCTATCACTTAATTTGATAAGTTGTGGTTTAGTTTCTTTAATATTATTTTGAGATATGAGGTTGTTATTTTAATAGACTTTCAGAGCTTTAGTGAAACTGTTCTGACTATAAATTATTTACTTTTTAACCGAAAAAACTAAAACCAGAAAAACCAAAAACCGAAAGTATCCAAACCGAACCAAACCAAAGTAGATATGAATGTAATATGATAACTATTTTTCATAAACCGGAAAACCAAAAAACCAGAAAAACCGAACCTAAAACTGGATTGAACACCCGTCATGCGTTGAGAACACTGTAGTCAGCCGTGAAAAGCTTCAAGCTTTGGTCTCCGACCAGTGTAAAGATATAGATTGGATGGCAAGGAGATATCCATCCACTGATTTCAGGGCAAGCCCTATCTCTCTCTCTAGAGTAACCGAGCCTGTAAATTAGTACTTAACGTGTTTTTTGTTTTGCAACTACTGTTATCAGAGGAGCAGGATTCATATCACTGGAGAATCTTCTATTTTTTGCCAAGACATTCTCGGTAAACTTAACTCCCACATCGCTTTCTACTTTCACAGATTCTTAACCCTCTTTATGTGATTCTCCGGTTGCATTGGTGTAGACTTCATTTCAGCGTCTGTTAAAGAAACAAGGCGGCAAAAGAGCCGCTTGGGAATATCCATTCGCTGTAGCTGGCGTCAACATCACCTTCATGATCATGCAAATACTCGACCTAGAAGCCTGTGAGTGTCACTCACTCACTCACTCTTTAATGCCTTGCCTTAGTTTGTGAAGCACAATTGGTTTTTATACTTACTACATGTGCAGCAAAGCCTAGGAGTTTTATACGGTTGGTGTTCTTACAAATGCTATCAGGTAAAATATGGAAACATATCATTTGTCTATCTGGTTATGATCGATCATAGCTATGGTTACTTGATTTTTTCACTTAGAAGTTTCTGAAAATCCAGAAAACGAATGGGCCTTTGATTTGCTTTACTGTGTGGCCTTTGCGGTAATGGACAAGCAATGGCTAGACAAGAACGCCACCTACATGGAATTTCACATAAGGAAACTCAAAGAGAGAACAAGTTCAATAAAAGCCATTGCAATAAATAATTATAAAATGGTATTTTGTTAGTTAAACTTAAAAGCATATTCAAAATTAGCCAACATATTTTATGTCATAAAGAAAAAATAACTATAAAAAGAGAGAAGAAAACAACATGATTAATGTTTTTATTACATAGGTTTAGATTCGAACCAAATTTCATCAGAACTCAGAAGTATCCAATACGAAGTTTCTCATTACCCTTTGGAAGTTTCATTAGTTTGGCGACTGCCGCTTCTATCTCTAACTTCTCGTTTGCACAAATCGAAGACGTCTTGATCATCATCCTCTTCATTACGATCCCTTGCGTTATAAAACGTGAAGCTAATGCAAACTGTTTCTCATTTGAACCGCTAAAATTGAACATCCTCACAGCTTCCACACGGAAATCAGCATTGGGAAACAACTTTTCCTGATCCTCCCACTTTTTGTTTTGTGTTCCACCAATGGAAGATTCACCTTCTTCCTTAGACACGTTGTTATGCTATTCATTCAAGAACATACATAAACATGTTCCGGATTTGATACATACTGGTTAATTAAATAGAAGTGATAAACTAAAAAAAAACACCAAATCTATGTAACAAAAATTGAAGCATAAAATGTTTGTACCTTATAAAATATATCGAGCGTTCTCATTATTCCATTCCACGCAAGTAAAAGTTGCCTCAACATCTCAACTTCTTTCGAATTCATTACATCAACGGCCACCGCCAAACATTTAAGCTGTTGCAAATAGTCAGCATCTCCACTCACCAAGAACTTATGCTCAAGATTTTCTATCTCCTTCCATTCATATAAACAACTTAAACATGTCAAACAATATATAAATATCATTTTGTATATGTGTATATATATATATATAGCAATTGCATATACTTACCTGAGCATCACATGAAATATTATAGCTCATGATTGGTCTCACGTTTATAGCCCCATAGAGTTCATTAAACAAAAGTCTAGGGGCCTTGATGACGAAGTTATATACCCCATAAAACATGTAGTTAATGGATAAAATATCTAGAAGAGCTGCAGACACCTCAATGCAATCAACATGAAAGGAAGCCACATGCAAGAGCTTAAGGTTGTTGTTATGAATCTTCAAGCAAGCCTTTTCGTTGTACCATATGACTTGTTGTAGCACTAGAACCTTGAGAGAAGGGCACGATGCAATAACTGTGTTGAACACATCAACCTCAGCAAAGATGTTCACAAGTTTGAGAATCTTGAGATTATGGCAGTGGTTGAACGCATGTGGGGTTTCTAAAACGTAGTGATGTAGGTAAAGTGTTGCGAGGTGTGGATGGGAGAATGTGTTTGGGGACAATTGGAGCAGATTGGATCCCTTCATGGTAACATGAAGGTTTGAAAGTGCGAGAGCTTTGGTATGTTTCTCACGAGTAAGTAATCGAATCCAAGTTTCGAGCACACCGTCTTGACACTGTTGTGCGTAATGATGGATTGAGCAACCCTCTAGATGACCATTGTGATTGTTTATAACCTTTTAGAAAGAGCAAAACAAAAACTAGTGATTTTAATAAAACAGGTGAATATACAATGTAAGTCGTCAATAGAGAAGCCAATTCTTTTATATATTTCTCACTAATAAAGATATGTTTGTAAAGCTATAGTTTATCAACGGTTAAATTCAATCTATTGAAAGATTCAGTATCATGTAAACTATGTCAATAAGGCAAGAGATTTTCGTTAACTATTAATAATGCATTCACAAACTATGCTCTTCTATATATATTGATCAAAAGAATTCAAAAACTTAAATTTTTTTGCGCGAAATGCAGTTATCATCGCGGGAATGTAAGATAAAACCATTACACATTAAACACATAACCACGTAGAAAAATATGATTGAACTTTCGTATTTATATAAACAAGTGTATTTGATTTCATGATATTGGTCCGTGTATAACATTTCTTCTACAATCAAAATGTAAATGCAATCATCAATTCAACCTCAACCATCAGTTTAAGTTTGAAGGGAAACTAGATAGATAAAAAAAACATTTTCAGATAATTCACTCGTAAAAAAAACATACTGAAAAAATAGAGAAAAACCTTGGTTATCGATTCCGCAACAAGATCAGAATGAGGAGCCAGAGGTCCCATAGAAGGAATTAGCATATCGAAGTGGAGATAAGGCACTTGCTTCCATACACTCTTCCAACGTTTAGACAGCAATCCTGTCTTGACGGCATCTTCTGTGGACATATTCGTTAGGATCATGACCAACACATCGTCTGGGAGTTTACTGATCCGGTCGACTGGATCAATGAGGATCCGTTTGCCTCTTGCACTCGATGATAGTGATGCATTCATGGAGTTGGATAGATGATGAAATTGAGAGATTTTGAGAATTGAGAGAGGGAAGAGACTCATTTTGACTTGTACACTAATTAGAGGTATAAGATAAGGATGTAATACATGTGAGGGAAGAGAGAAGAAGCGGTTATATATATATATATATATATATATATATGTCGTTGATTTACGAAGAGACAAGAAGGATTAGAGATAACGCTAACATAAGGGTGGTGTTTGTTGTAATAAAGTTATAATGAAACCCTAATTGAAATTTTCTTTTTTCCAGTGTTAATTTTCATTAAAATTTAAAACAAGTAATTTATTTCTTGTTGACTGACATTTGTTAAAATGGAAAGAAATTAAAAGTTAATGGAAAGATGCTTTCCGTTCAAAATAAAACGAAATACATGCATGTGTATATGCATGGAAAAATAAAATACAAGTGCAGAAGAAACCAACTATTTAATTAGAAATTAAATATAATTATTTATTCACCCAATTAAGAAAAAATGGTATTCTCTATTTTATCCTTTAAGATTTCTTTCCATTTCGCAAGAAATCATAACATATATAAACTCATCACCAAGTTGGTCAAGTCTTGGCTCTATTTTACGTATGATACACATGTATCGAGTTTTGAAGCTTTCTAACAAAATCGGATTTCGGAGCTTATATTGGATTTCTAATTAAAAGTGGTTGACTTATATTAAAAGTGGTGGTGGATTTGGGAACTATAGCATGTAAAAATAAGTTATCAATATTTTACATATTTTCTCAAAATCCAAATCCAAATCGAAACTCAAACCAAATGATATAGGTTTCGACTCGGTTTCAATATATTTATAAACCGAAAAAAACTGATTCGAAACCAACCAAAAAAGCTGGATTGGACAATGAGATGTGACTAGCAGCCAAATTACATGTGCTTGGTGCCATCATTTTCCTATGACTTGACCAACTGTGTTTTAAATTTTCAATCCCAATGGAAGCTTGGTACTTAGTCATATAGTTCAATAAAATTCATTGCAAGAATATGGTATTTTTTTCGACTAAGCTTAAAAGCATATTCAAATTAGCCAACAGATTTTATGCCATAAAGAAAAGATAACCATAGAAAGGAAGAAGAAAACAACATGATTTATGTTTTTATCAGATGATATTATTTTGTCACATGCATATGTTTAGATTCGAACCACATTTCCATCAGAAGTATCCAATACTAAGCTTCTCGTTACCCTTTGGAAGTTTCATTAAT
The DNA here is from genome assembly GCA_004349715.1 of Crucihimalaya himalaica. Taxonomy (NCBI): domain Eukaryota; kingdom Viridiplantae; phylum Streptophyta; class Magnoliopsida; order Brassicales; family Brassicaceae; genus Crucihimalaya; species Crucihimalaya himalaica. The sequence goes on from SMJT01000029.1 coordinate 260,898, forward strand.
TTAGCGACTGTCGTTTCTATCTCTAACTTCTCGTTTGCACAAATCGAAGACGTCTTGATCATCATCTTCTTCGTTATGATCCCTTGTGTTATAAAACGCGAAGCTAATGCAAATTGTTTCTCATTTGAACCGCTGAAATTAAACATCCACACAGCTTCCACGCGGAAATGAGCATTGGAAAACAAGTTTTCGTGATCCTCCCACTTTTTGTTTTGTGTTCCACTAATGGAAGATTCACCTTCTTCCTTAGACACATTGTTATCCTATATATACAAGAACATACATAAACATATTTCAGATCTGATACATATTGATTAATTAAACAGAAGTGATAAACGATAAAGAAAACATCAAATCTATGTAACTAAAATTGAAGCATAAAATGTCCGTACCTTAAAAAATATATCGAGCGCTCTCATTATTCCATTCCACGCAACTAAAACTTGCCTCAACATCTCAACTTCTTTTGAATTCATTACATCCACGGTCACAGCCAAACATTTAAGCCGTAGCAAATAGTTAGCATCTCTACTCACCAAGAACTTATGCCCAAGATTTTCTATCTCCTTTTTTACATAAACAACTTAAACATGTCAAACAATATATAAATATCATTTTGTATATATATATATATATATATATAGAGAGAGAGAGAGAGAGAGAGAGAGAGATATATATATAAATTGCTTATACTTACCCGAGCATGACATGAAATATTGTAGCTCATGATTGGTACCAAGTCTATAACCTCATAGTTTTTGGTAAACAAAAGTCTAGGGGCCTTGATGACGAAGTTATATTTCCCATAAAAAATGTAGTCAATGGAGAAAATATCTAGAAGAGCTGCAAACACCTCAATGCAATCAACAAAAGAGCAAGCCACATGCAAGAGCTTAAGGTTGTTGTTATGAATCTTCAAGCAAGCCCTTTCGTTGTACCACATGACATGTTGTAGCACTAGAACCTTGAGAGAAGGGCACGATGCAATAACTGTGTTGAACACATCAACCTCAGCAAATATTTTCACAAGTTTGAGAATCTTGAGATTATGGCAGTGGTGGAAGGCATGTGGGGTTTCTAAAACGTATTGATGTAGGAAGAGTGTAGCAAGGTGTGGATGGGAGAATGTCTTTGGGGACAATTGGGGCATACTGGATCTCTTACTGTTACCATGAAGGTTTGAAAGTGCGAGAGCTTTGGTATGTTTCTCACGAGTAAGTAATCGAATCCAAGTTTCGAGCACACCGTCTTTACACTGTTGTGCGTAATGCTGGATTGAGCAACCCTCCAGATGACCATTGTGATTATTTATAACCTTTCAGGAAAAAAACAAAAACTTGTGATTTTAATAAAACAATTGAATATACAATATAAGTTGTCAATAGAAGCCAATTCTTTTCTATATTGTGCTCAAGTCTCACTAATAAATATATGTTTGTGAACCTACAGTTTAATAACGATTAAATTCAATTTATTGAAAGATATAATATCATGTGAACTATGTCAACAAGGCAAGAGATTGTTGTTCTTTTATAAAGATTTTCATTAACTGTTAATAATGCATTCACAATCAATACTCTAGCTCCTTCAAACATATTGATAAACAAAAATTCAAAAACTTTAAAAAATTCGCGCAAAATACCGTTGTTATTTTGAAAATTTAAGATATAAACATTAAACACATATAACCACAAAGATAAATATGTTTGCAAGTGTATTTGATTTCAAAATGTTCAGTGTATAACATTTCTCCTAACGAATCAAAATGGAATGCAATAATCAATTCAACCATATATCAACCATCAGTTTAAGTTTAAAGGGCAACGAGATAGATGACAAAACATTTCCAGATAATTATTTAAGAACTCTTAAAGAAAATATACTGAAAAATAGAGAAAAACCTTGGTTATCGATTCCGCAACATGATCAGAGTGAGGAGCCAGAAGTCCCAATATCATATTGGTCATGGTAGGATGTAGCATATCGAAGTGGAGATAAGGCACTTGCTTCCATACACTCTTCCAACGTTTTGACAACAATCCTGTCTTGACGGCATCTTCTGTGGACATATTCGTTAGGATCATGACCAACACATCGTCTGGGAGTTTACTGATCCGGTCCTCGACCGGATCGATGAGGATCCGTTTGCCTTTTGCACCTGACGATGGTGATGCATTCATGGAGTTGGATAGATGATGAAATTGAGAGGTTTTGAGAATTGAGAGAGGGAAGAGACTTATTTTGACTTTTACACTAATTAGAGAGATAAGGAAAGGATGTATAATACATGTGAGGGAAGAGAGATGAAGAGCTTATCTTATTATATAAAATTATTATATAAAAGAGAGTTTTCAAAAGTTAGTAACTCATAGGATGGTGACACGTCTCATGTTAATCGATTTAAGATTTCGACACGTGGCAAAGTTGAGAAAATGTCAAAAATTATTATAAGGAAACTATACAAAAATATATAATTAGCTACCATTATTCGGTAAATAAAAAATTTATATAGAAAATATACAAATTGTTATTTGTTAAAAAATGTAAACTTTCATAATTAAGAAAATTTAATTTTAAAGGAAAAAAATTGTAATATATTGAATTCTATAGAAAATATACAAATTATTATTCTTTAAAAAAAAAGTAAACTTCCATAATGAGGAAAAATTATAATTTTTTTAAAAAAAATTGTAAATATTGAAATCTATAGAAACAAAAATAAAATTTCTAATTCTAAAGGAAAAAGAATTGTAAATATTGAACTCTATATAAACAAATAAGTAGTCTCATATTTTCTCAACAAACAAAAATGTTTTCTTCAAAACACCATCATATCTCCAATTTCATTTTATTGGTAAATCTTTTATTCCTTTTATTTTATTTTAAAAAGTTATGTTAATTTAATATTATGAGGTTGTTGTGAAATCGTTTTACTTATATATTTTTTATGATTATTATTTTTTCTCTAATTTTGGTTTTATTTTTTCTACTTTTCAAAAAATTTAATTAATTTATTATTATGAGGTTTTCCTAAAAACTTTTATTTCAATTTTTATGATTATTAATTTTTTTTCTAATTTCTATTATTTTTTCTTATACTTTTCAGAAAATGTCTATCATTCAAAAGAAAATGAGCAAATAAATTCAAAATAACAACAGTAATTTATTTTTAGGTCGGTTTGAAAACAAAGATCAAATATGATTCAAAATAAATAAATCTTATTCAAATAAATATAAAACAAACTATATATTATCTAAATAAATAAGTAATTATAAGTATGTTAGGATTTCTTATGGGTGAATGATTTTGGATAGATGTTCTCAATATTTTATTATAGTATATTTACGGGTAATTTAATTTTTTTTTTTGTTTATTTATTTTTTACGGGTAATTTCCAAATATTAATTTTTTTGTTTATATTTAATATTTAATGATATATATATATATATAATTTAGAATTTCTAAAGTATGATTATTAAATTGAAATTAGTTGTGTTTAAGGAAATAATAATTTTTAAAGTTTGTAACTCAAGAGATCGCGATACGTGTCATATTTATCGGTTTAAGATTTCAACACATGTCAAAGTTGAAAAAATGTAAAAAATTATTATAAGGAAACTATAACAAAAGAATATTGACTATAATTTGGAATTCTATAATTATACAAATGACCAATTCTTAAAAAGCATAAACATATATTCCTTTTAATGTTTTATATATTTTTATGATTATCAATTTTTTTTTCTAATTTTGGTTTGTTTTCTTCTATTTTTCAGAAAATAACTATCATCCAAAAGACAATGGGTAAAAAAATTCAAAATAACAACACTAATTTATTTTTATGTCGATTTGAAATAAAAAAGTTACATATGATAAAAAATAAATAAATCTACTTCAAATAAAAATAAACCAATATATATATATATAATAAAAATAAATAAATAATTTTAATTTTGTTAGGTTTTTCTATTGGTGAACTGATTTTGCATAGGTGTTCTCAATATTTTATTTTAAATTTATTTTTACGGGCGATTAAGTTTTATTTTTCAAATTTTCTATTTTAGTTTTTTAAATAAATTTTAAATTGTTATATTATAATCCCGCGAATACGCGGGACCTAATCTAGTATATATATATGCCGTTGATTTACGAATTAAGAGACAAGAAGGGTTAGAGATAACGTTAATATCTAGGTGGTGTTTGTTGTTAATGAAACCCTAATTGAACTTTTCTTTTTCTAGTTTTAATTAATTTTCATTAAAAATTTTAAAAAGTAATTTATTTTTTATTGACTATGACATTTGTTAAATGGAAAGAAATTAACAATTAATGCATTCCTTATAATGTACACAGGATCAAAGATGCTTTCTGTTCAAATAAAAAGAAATACATGTGTATATGCATGCATGGATAAATAAAATACAAATGCAGAAGAAACCAACTATTTTAATTGCAAAATAAATTTTAGTTATTTATTCACCCAATTAATAAAAAGAAAACCTAGACAAAATTGGGTATTTGCCTTAATTAGTATTCTCTATTTTATCCTTCAAGATTTCTTTCCATTTCACCAGAAACCATAACATATACAGTATTTTAATAATATATGGTTAACAAAATATATATATATATATATATATATATATTTTGTCAAATCGGATTCTAACTAAATCGGATTTTAGAGCTTTCTAAATATATTAGATTTTCCTAACCGTTGTAACGAGTTTCGAAGCTTTCTAAAGGGGTAATATTGGTTCGTAACTTTGAAAGATTTTTGATTATTTAAAAAACATATAGAAAATAGATAAATTAAAAAATTTAAATGATTACTAGAGAAAGAGTTTTGTATAATTTTTGAATAGTTTTTTTAAAATTTCATAAAATCCTCTGAATATAATCATAAACTTTTATGAAGTATCTCAAACTTATGAAGAATATTACCAAAATATTTTATTCTGTTTTTCTCATCTGCTATATATATCCATAAAAGAGCGAACAATAGTCACAAGTATGTTTCTCTATACATCGATTCTTTACTCCTATTACATCGGAGGATTGAAAATATCTCTGTCTTTGTTTCACCAACAAAAGCATCATCAAAGGATCTGAATCAAACATACTAACGGATCGTGTTCTTGGCCTATAAAGACCTATATCATTCCCGAATTAAAATGGCTCGAGTTGAGAAGTTTACAAAAATGGTGGTGATGTCTTACTAAGCTACGATATCTGATCTTTGGTTTTTTATGATGCATGCCTTGTTAAAAAAAAATTATTCTTTATAAAATAACAGATTTTTTTGTACACTTATAAAAAAGACAGATAAGAACCATATTGGTCATGAACTCATGATTGAATCACGGACATAGAGAACTTCCCAGCAACATAGTTTCCAGAATCTTTATACCAAAGAAGACCATCACAACATCAATTAGCGTCATTTCTAGTTGGATGTTGATTAACGTTATATATGAAAATACTAGTCAGTAGGTACATGATTTTGAGAATATCTTATCAGAGCACAATATTTTGGGTGATTAGAGTTTTTGAAGGAAAGGTGTAAAATCCATAAACCAATAACATAATATTTTAATTCAATGACAAAATGAGATTTTTTCATAAAATTTGAATAGCATAAGACTTTTATTGACTTTATAAATTTATGAATCCAATAACTCTAAGTTTAAGATTTTAGAATACTTTGTACGAATACATAAACCAATAACACCAAATTTTAATAGAGTTTTGGAAAATCTTAATTAAATAACACTAAAATCTTAACAACATCTCAATCTTTATAACTCACTCTAAATACACAAACCAATAACATCCTCTAACTATATTATTATGTGTTTGAGTTATCAATAGTGGTGGTGGATATGGATTTGGGAAGTATAGCATGTAAAAATAAGTTACGGTAACTTTCTCTTTACTAAGTTAAAATGAAAAGAAAACCTAAAATCTTTCATTTTAATGTAAATAATTATAGAACACATGTTTTAAACCTCATAGTGTTTATCATCTCACAAAACTTAGTATAAAGTTTGAACAACTTTAAAAGAAATCAAACACTCCAATGGTTTCGCAAATCTCTCTATGGTTCAACTTGTTTGGATTTTACTTGGTTTTTAAAGATGTAATTGGCTAAACCCAAAAATAAGGCATTAAATAATAATAATAATAATTAAGAATCAGGGTGGGGTCCATTCAGAGCAACGAACTTTTGCTAGCGCTTGTATACGTGACTACAGTCTATAATAGGACGTTAGATGTGATTGGTCGATATTACCCCTCCTATCATCACCAAATACCAATGTTACCCATAAATATCTTAGGGACGTTAGATAACTTAGTCGATATTGCCCCTGCAATCATCACAAAATACCAACGTTGCCACTAAATATTCTTCTCCATTTTCTATAAACTTGAAACGAGCTCCCAAAGTGACTCTCGCACTACCATTTCTCTCCATTTTCAAATTTATTTTTGAAATTTTCTCTTCTCTCTGAGACTACTGCGACTACGAATCACGTTCTTCGTTTCAGACCTCTGAAAAAATGGTTAGCTCAAGTCTCCGATCATCAATTTCTCCTCTCCGCGCGCGTTCTTCTCTTTGTCTTCTCTACTTTACTCTATCTTATTCAGTGTTGCGTTTGTTTCTACCTCAGGTTGTGGTTCAGAAGCTGAAGGAAGCAGAGATCACTGAGCAGGACTCACTTCTTCTGGTAAGCTACGCTACGCCGATCATCGAGCTTTTCAGTTTTTGTTTCTTAACGAGAAGTGAAATTTCTAGTTCTTTCCTGGTGGTTTTCGCAGATATTGATCTTGATTTCATATTGTTCTCATATTCTGATTTGCGCGCTGCGATACACACAGTTTTTTCGCTTAATCTGAGGAATCGTGAACTGTTTCTACGTTTGTAGCTCTTTTACACTGACGTATTTGTTTTGGTCGTCGTTATGTTGAAATAGACTAGGAATTTGCTTCGAATTGCTATCTTCAACATCAGTTACATCAGAGGCCTCTTTCCTGAGAAGTATTTCAACGATAAATCGGTTCCTGCTTTAGGTGAGACGCTAATCTGAAAGTTTCTAGAGCTCTCTGGCTCTGGAATCTTAAGAAATCCAGTTAAATTTTCAAGTTGTGAATGTATAGAAACTCTTAGTTGTCGGATGCTTTTGTAGATATGAAGATCAAGAAGCTAATGCCTATGGATGCTGAATCACGCCGATTAATTGATTGGATGGAGAAAGGTTTTCCAATACTAATGATTTTGGGATTCAGCGCTTCGTTTCAACTGTATCCTCGTTTTATCTTTGATGATTTTTGTTCCTCTTCATGGAATCTAGGAGTCTATGATGCGCTGCAGAAGAAATACTTGAAGACGCTCATGTTCTGCATATGTGAAACAGTAGATGGTCCGATGATCGAGGAATACGCATGTAAGTTCTGGCGAGATGGTATATTATCTTGATAAAAAGTCTGATTCGTTGGTGGATTGTGCGATTAATTGATACTTAGCAGTTCACACATCCTTGTTTAATTGGTGTATGCTTTGATGATTTTGCTTTTTTGCTAAATCGTTTGAAGCTAAACGTCAATGCTATATATCTATATAACATCCATTATTGATTGATGAAAAGCTTGTGTTACTGCAGTTTCTTTCAGCTATTCAGATTCTGACAGCCATGATGTCATGATGAATATCAATCGTACTGGAAATAAGAAAAATGGAGGAACATTTAACACCACAGCTGACATTACCCCAAATCAAATGAGGTGCACTGTTTGAGATATATTTATTTCCTAATTTGCGCTCTGTCTGGTTTTATCTTCCGTAAAATGTTTATTATTTGCTATAATTGTACTGAAATCAGAAGTTCAGCTTGCAAAATGGTTCGTACACTAGTTCAGTTGATGAGGACTCTCGACAAAATGCCAGATGAGGTAATGAATATTGCAACTACCCTTCAGGAGTATTCCATTTATGTCAGTTTCCAAATTGGTGATTACGGAGATTACAACTTTTTTGCTTCTGTTACAGCGCACCATAGTGATGAAGCTTCTGTACTACGATGATGTGACGGTATGGTTACAGCCTTACTAAATTCTCTGAACACTGGTGATATTGTTATGATCTCAATGCAGCTTAAATAGAGCTTCTTTTGTGTAATGATTCTGACTTCTAGGTTAACATATGTAATATTAAGCATTCAAATTTTTTGCTTGTCAATTTCCTATTTACTGATTGGTTCTACACACTTATAACACATACATGGTAGCTTAGAAGGTGTTGTGTTTGCATACAAGTTTTTGCTATCTTTTGGAATTATATCTATTCCATTCACCTTATCTCACTTTCCTCTACTCTGCCGAAGTTAAATACCCAGAAGAAAGACTGACAGCTGTGATTTGAACCTTTTAACAGCCACCAGATTACGAGCCACCTTTCTTCAGAGGCTGTACAGAAGAAGAAACTCAGTATGTATGGACAAAGAATCCTCTGAGAATGGAAATTGGGAACGTTAACAGCAAGCATCTTGTGTTAACGCTAAAGGTAATGTGATTCAAGAATGTTGCAACTCGCTAAACATATTTCTTATCTTATGATGTCAATTCATTGTGGATGATCTGTGCAGGTCAAGAGCGTGCTTGATCCTTGTGAGGATGAAAATGATGACATGCAAGATGAGGGAAAGAGTATTGGACCTGATTCTGTACATGATGACCAGCCTTCTGATTCAGATAGCGAGGTTAAAGAAGTCTTTTATTTGCTCATCTGCTTTTTACTCAGATTTTTACATCCTACGTGCTTTACACTTTGCTGTGCCTAAACTGTAATGTTCATTGTTGTTTCCAGATCAGTCAAACACAAGAAAATCAATTCATTGTAGTGCCAGTAGGTAATGATGATGACTAACGAATCCTAGTATGATGATACCAGTTTATTAAAGTATTCGCTAACCTAAGTAAACTTGATAATCAAACAGAGAAACAAGATGATGATGATGGAGAGGTCGATGAAGGTGAATTATCTTATAACTATTTAAGGCAAAAAAAATTGATTTTACACGGAACTAGAAGAGCACCTTCTAATTTTCACCTATCTGTGAAATGCTTCAAGATGACAACACACAGGATCCGGTAGAAAATGAACAGCAGTTGGCAAGGGTGAAGAACTGGATCAACTCCCGTCACCTCGATACTCTGGAGCTAACAGATATTCTAGCAAACATCCCAGATATCTCCATAGTAATGAGTTGTTCATATTGATTCCCACCTTAGAAAATGTAACTGAGCTCTTACATATGTAGTTTCTGCCGTTTCTTAAATCTAAGCCACTTTTCTTTTTTATGATTTCAGGTTCTATCTGAAGGTAAATCACTAGGCAAAAACACGCTTGAAACATCATCATATGATAATGAATTTGCTGATAGCTGTCTGCTGTTAACTTCAGAGCTGTCTTCCTATACTAACTGGTCACATTCTGACTTTCAGAAATCGTGGATCATCTCGTGAAAGAAGGTGTTCTTTCGAAAACTGGGAAGGACACGTACATTAAGAACAAAGATAAGGTGATTGTTTCATCCTAAATCCTACTGATGTGATTTCATTTGTTTATGATTTTCCCTTTTGCTTTTAATTTTAATTTCTTACTGAACCCAATAATATTACCAGACACCAGAGAGTGAATTCACCTTTGTGAAAGATGAAGCTGATTGTGAAACTGCTCCAAAGGAGGGGAAACCTATAGCTCCTGAAGACTACTTGTACATGAAAGTGAGAGACTCCAATTTCATACACTTGCACAAAGGATAGATAAATAAAGATGGTCCTGAGATCCATGATTGACACATGGTTTTTATATTAGGCTCTATACCATTCTCTTCCGATGAAGTATGTAACGGCTACAAAGCTTCACAATATGCTGGATGGTGAAGCCAATCAGACTGCAGTTCGTAAATTAATGGACAGAATGACCCAAGAGGGCTACGTGGAAGCTTCTAGCAACCGCAGGCTAGGTTTGCTACCTCCATTCAGACCCTTCTCTGTTAAGTTTTGTTGGTTGTTGTGTTATTGTTTCCTCATTGATGCAATGTTTATAAACAGGGAAGCGCGTGATTCATTCTAGTCTAACTGAGAAGAAGCTAAATGAAGTCAGAAAGGTTCTTGCCACAGATGATATGGTAATAATACTTGAAAACAGAACTGAAAAATCCTTGGAACAGCTTTATAATGTGAATGCTTTCACAGGATGTGGATGTGGATGATATCGAAGCTATTAACAAGACCAACGGCATAGAGGCCAAAGTAACCGCAGGTACACTCTTGTTCGCACTTTGCACCCAACTTTTAAGCTGTTTAATCTATCTTACATATTTGAAACAAACAGATGTATCTACGTGTGGAGGTATCCACTCCATAGGATCAGACTTCACACGTACGAAAGGAAGATCTGGGTTGCAGCAGAACGGCTCGGTTCTAAGTGAACAGACTATCTCTAAAACTGGGAACACTCCCATTAGCAACAAGGCACAGGTAGAATGAAATCACCATTGAGTGATAGACATATCTTATTGTTTGCGACTCTTTTAAAGTGTTTGCTAATTTGGTAATTGTGGCCCACTCAGCCTGCGGTTTCGAGGGAGAGCTTTGCGGTAAATGGAGGGGCTACTAAAGAGGCCGAGACAGTCAACTGTAGCCAAGCCTCACAAGACAGGCGTTGCAGGAAAACCAGCATGGTCTATTAAGTCTAAACCACATTACTCTCTATGTTCTCAACTTGAGTAATAATGCTGAAACTGACATAAGCCTTTTTTGGTTCTTGTGATCCGTTTGTAAGGTGAGAGAGCCAATTCTGCAGTACTCCAAGCGCCAGAAATCTCAGGCTAATTGAAGATACCACCACTATCAGACACGACGACCACCTTCCTCATTGGTTATGATATTATCTATCTACTCCCTAACCTCCTTAAACACTAGCTTATATTGCTTTATTTCCCCTATGCGTTCGAGACTATTCTCATGCTTGTTTTCTAAGTAATTTTATCTGAAAGCATTGAAGGTTGCAAAGGTGAAATCAAACTCCAACACCTTATTGGGTTATAAACACAAGTAAACCCTTTAGTCAGTTTCTCGTCATTTACTTAATTCTTATGGAAGAAGTATGAAATAGACCCATTACTAATTCAAATTCCCAATCCATAAAGACTAATCCAAAACATAAAAGGTTACACCATCACCACGCAATGGAAAGCAAACACGAGGCATTGCGGGAAACTCCTAGAATCTTTTCGTCATGCTGAGTCCACCACAGCTAAATTTCCAGAAACATCCACACACGATACACCTTCCAAGAAAACAATTCCTTTCAAGGGCCCCACCCTACCAGATCTATTATTCTCAACCGTTAGATCACGCGGACAAGTCCAATTCCTCTCGTATTTTTAACCAGTCCTCACTCCTCAACGTGATGTGAAGATACTTTGCTGTTTCATAACGTCATAAAGAACAGTGCCCGACGATATTTCTCAAGAAGCAAATTCGAACGACTCTCAAAGAAAAAATAAAACTAAGGTAAAGATTATCATCACTTTTGTTCTTCCTTCAGTCAGAACTAAAATCAAGAGTGATCTCTATCTTCTTTAGTATTATAGATGGAGACAGAGAAGAAGAATAGCAAGGATCTAGGGCTAAAGCACCTAGGGTTCGTCAGAGTTGCAGCGATCCAGATTCTGGCTTCCGTCTCAAATCTCTACGACTACGCCAAACAGAACTCCGGTTCTCTGAAATCCGCCGTGGAAAAGGTGGAAGGAGCCGTCACCACCGTCGTCACACCTGTTTACCACAAATTCAAGGATGTTCCAGATTCTCTCCTCGTCTTTCTAGATCACAAGGTAACCCAATTTTGATTTTTCATTTTTATTTGGATCTGATGACCTAATTTGTTACAACTCAATAACCAGATCGTGTCTAGTTATTAGTTTTGTAACTAAAGTTCTAACCTTTATTTACTTTAGGTGGGTGAAGCATCGTACAAGTTTGATAAGCATGCTCCTCCAATGGCTAAGCAAGTTGTGACTCAAGCACATGTATTGATCTTCAAGGCAACAGAGAAGGCTCAGAGCTTTGTGAAAGAGGCTCGTACCGGTGGTCCCAAAGCTGCGTTTAACTATGCTGCGACTGAGTACAAGTGTTTTGTTGTGACCAGCTCAGTGAAAGTCTGGGCTAAACTCAACCAGTACAAACCAATCCATGCAGTGGGCGAGAAAGCTTTACCCGTGGCTGCTAACTTGTTCGGTAGGTACAACGATTTGGTAACGGATATGTCTCAGATGGGTTACTCTTTGGTTGGTTATCTTCCATTGGTCCCTATTGATGACATTGTGAAGGCTTATGAGAAAGAAAATGCTGAGCAGAAGAAAGGAGGAGATACAGCAACAATTGATGGAAAGAAAGGAGAAACTACTGCCACTACTGATGGAAGTAAATCATCCTCTGATTCGGAGTAGGACTGAAACATTGTGTGGTATGGTTGTTACCTTTCGAGAGTTTGGTTTGTTGGGCTGGGTTGCATTTGTAAATGATCTTAGGGCCTCTCGTTTTCTTTTTTGTTCGATCACAGAACTTGGTCAAGTGTCTGAGTTTTTGGTGGTGTGAAAACTGTGATGTGTGTGTTTCTATCGTTTTTAACCAAGGTATATGTAGCAACAAAACTTAATATTTATCATATTTCAGAAATTAATATTCATATCAAAGATGGAATCGAAACAACTATACTAAAAGCCAATGAGTATTCCTCTCTCATTCGTAAACGAGTCTTGAGCTATTATTTGAGTTTGTACCAAGCTCCCTGAAGAACAAATGGAAACAAAGGGAGTACAATACTGAGAAAATAGCTTGAAAAAAGACATGCATATTCATCCATCCAGAGAGCATAACGCATCTTCCTGCAACAGACAAAACAGACAGGTCAAAATTGAGTTTCACACTTCTCACACTGCATCTATTCTAGTTTTGCTTAACGAAAATATTAATGAAGCTGGAACTGTAAATAAATAAGAGGAAAAGACTGCAGATTCCAAGCGCATATGTTAAGTAGAAGAAGCGTACAAACTCATCAGATGAACAAATATACTTCGCTCCAGGCAACTATGCAAGTTAAGCAAAGATTTGCTACATAACAGAAAATGTTTACCACCCCATTATCAATACAGCTTAGACCCTCAATTGGAAAGTGAATGCAAACACTAATAGTTCACACCATTTCAAACAACCTAAAAAGTTAAATCATATATCAACCAACACAAATTCCTCTATTGACAGAGACAAAACTGTAGATAAGTAGGAAGACTACAATTCCAAGCACATATGTGAAGGAGAAGAGATGTACAAACCCGTCCACTATGCTGGTGATCCAAGGATTCGTTACTAAATAGAAAATATTTACCACCCCATATAAATATAGCTTAGAACTTCAAAGGTTAAATCATATATCGATAGCGACAGAGACAAAAGCAGCTATCGGTTATGTAGTAGAGGATATTCATATTCAACTGCTGGATATAAGGCACTCACCATTGTTTGATTAGTCTGAAGATGAAGAAGAGGAAGGAGGAGTGTAGTTGTCCTGAAGGAGATCATCATAAGGATCCCTTCGACCAGCAACCTGACTGATCTGAGGATCCCAACGAAGCTGAGCATTGTGACGCTCAAATGTCCAGAATCCATAAGGACGAATAGGTAATGCCCACATCTCCTTAATCTTCTTGCACCTCTCATGCATCTCATATATGTGTTCCCTTGCTTTCCTGTCTCTCTCCTCCGGATTCTCCATTAACCTTAGCACCAAATTCTCCGCAAATTCCATTATGAAACCCATCTTTCACTGCAAACTCAAACACATACTACTCACAATCGATTTCACCCCAAAATTAGGTTTTTAAAAATCAAATCGAAGCATTGAATCCATAAGTTGGGCTCTGTGACCTAAAATTACGAAACCCATCTCGTTTCTCTACTCAATGCCACTCAAAATCATACTACTCACAATCAATTTCACCCAGAAATTAGGGTTTCTATCAAATCAACGCAATTGATTTCCACAAATTGGGCTCTCTGACCTAAACATCACGGTCAAATTCGGTTCCCATCTAGATCTGTAAAGGTTCTAGGAGCAGTACATTACAACAATTAGGGTAAATCAATCTCTTTATTTCATTCCTCCTAAGACGAAGATCGACACGAACCTAAGAAGATCTACTTAAAGATCAACACAAAAACATTTTGAAAATGAAATGGAACATACCTTGAGATACGAAACCAGACGATGAAGATCGCTGAAGCTTTTGCTATGGGGATGGTCAGAGAGAGTTTTGATAGAACGCAGCCCAGAGCGAATAGTTAAGAAAAAAACAGAAATCTGATAGAAACAAAAACTACGTGGTGTTTGCTACTTAGAATAAGGGAAACAAGACGTTTTCTTATCCCAGGAACGCCACGCGGTTTATGTCTCATCTTACACAATGTCGTGGTCAAATTTGTCAAAACCTAAAATAGCCCGGGCATAATATGGGGATCCGACCCAAATCCGAACAAAAAACTCGATCTGAATCCGAATCCGAAATTTTAAAATATTCGAACAGATCCTAAATTTCAAGATCCGAAAATCCAAAATCAAACGAATATCCGAATACTCTCAAAATATATAAATGCATTATGTTTGTAATAACCCAAATCTCTAAAATATTTGGAGTTTTCGGATATTTTGAATAATCTCGAGTATTTCAATTACTTTTAAACTTGGAGTTGCGCACATGAGAACCAAAGATATCAATGTTTTGGGTAAATGCTAATGTGGAGTTGTGCACATGAGAACCAAAGATGTCAATTTAAATTTGAGTTAGTGTATAACTCAAGTTCAACTAAAAGCATATAAACATTCTCCTAATTGTCATATCTCGTTGGTTATAATTTTTCATATGTGTATGCACTATGCAGTATGCTATGCTCTCCTTTAATTTGTCGCAAGTCCCACGTACGTCTGATTCTGCGCGGTGAGCGTTCAATCTCTATCGGAAAATGCAATAATTCGTTGAGAATTCGTAACATTAAATTTTATTTCTACCTAAAAGCCAAAAAGGCCACACTATAATTTACACAACATTTAATTTCTTTCTACTCCTCGACCTATAAGGCCACAACTAATATATATACACAACATATATGTATGTGTTTATAATTTGGACTAAAGCTGGCAATTCTAACCACTAGCAATAAATGGGCTGGGCCTCTTGTACCCACCCACCCTCTTCTTTATTCTACTTTTATTCGTTCAAATTTCAATTAAGTTGATACATTTATTTTCTGACCCCAAAAAGAAGGTAAATGAACAGAAAGATCCATTTTTTTTTTAATTGATTGCAACAGAAACTACTTAATAAATTAGTCAATTTTGGCAGGTGATTTAAAAAATTTCTACCGACTGAACACAAATTTCATTTTTTTTAAGGCATCGAGACAATCAAGTAATACATATTCATGATATTTAATTAAATTAATGCAAGCTTGTTGGTCCAAAAGACCAAAACATATTCATCTAAAAAGGAAAAAAAAAACATAGGTTTTATGAAAATGAGCCTTTGTTGAGTACTCTAAGACATAATGCTATTTCATATCCTTAAGCTAAATTACACTGCACGACTCGATTCATAAATTAGATTTACATAGGATGTTATATAGTTAGGCCAAATTTTGGAAAATATTTATAGTCAAAAAATATAACTATAATTTTTATTATACTCTTTCACATTTTTGATTCCATTAGTTATGTTTATTCCACGCTTACCATATTTGAGTATTTGATACTTGTTCTATTAATTCCGTTACTTTCGTTATCATGTTCATCATTCATTGTTCGTTCCGCTCTCACCAATTGAAAACATATATTTTAGTTACCTAAAAAATATTTCTTTATTTTAGCAGCATTGCTTTATTTTTTATTTTTTTCTTACTATATTATTTTACTCTTTATTTTATTTATCAAAGGCTATTTGATTAAAATGCTTTGCTGGTGGGTCTAAAGTTTTTACTTTTCTTATAATCCCACTCCTCTTAAATTCCTCATTCTCTCCCACTAATACACTCCTCTATGTTCCTCCCTAATCTGCTTTTCTTATCATCCTAATCATGTATTCTGACAATAAAATGTTTTGAAGATATGTCATAAATAATGTTCCTTCTAAATTGTATGATGATATGTTCATTTGGTTGTTACTAGTCTACATAATTATGTGTACGACAGGAACTTTATATTAACAAAATTTGGTTTCTTAGTTCCCTTATTTAGTGGTAAAAGTATATATGCAATAATGATTTGAAAGCAAATTGTAAACCAATGATGATGGGCCCGTAAAATAAAACATTTGTGTTTGTCAGCTAATATCGTGGTTGTGGAGACAATAACGTATCAAAGAGGGTCCACGATCATTTATTTAAAATCAGAAATTAAACTTTCCGTTAATCCATTTTTGATTTACAGTGAGGTTTTCCCGGTACACCTAATTGAATTACGAAAAAGGAAAAAAAAAAACGAATTACATGAAGAAAAAGATCGCACACCCCATGATGCTTTGTCACCCATTAATCTTAAATTGTTATAATATAATCACAACTTATTAATTATTAACTGTTGCCTGCTGCTGGTATGAGTATCGACAATATTAAATTTTAAGATACAACTTTACCTTGAAAGCTAGATCTGAATTATCAAGACACGTTCATCTGTCTATAAATCATTGTCGTGCGGATTTAGTATGTCCAAACCCTTTAAGGCTTTAAATTAGGTGTGGTCAAAATATCCCTAATGGCTAATGAGCAGTAACCCCTCAAATTTATTACGTCAACTTGCCAACCATCTTAGAGAATATATAGAGTTTTCAGCAGTACTCTTATAGTTAAGATAGAGTATGAGTATATTTCTGCAAATAAAATTAAATGAGAGTCGAAATCGTGGATATTGTGAAATAAGTGAGAGTATTTTCAAAAATTACCTTAGCTTGGAGCTCCCTCAATTCAGTTTCTTCTGCTAACAAGTTTTTATTGCCTAAACTTGTCATCTGTTTTCTAACTTCATTCATCTTCTTTTAGATTTTAGCAAGTTTCTTTTAGAAAACTTTCCATTTTTAGATATTTTCCCAATCTGAATATTAACTTCCTTCTATAGTTTGACTAACTTAACTTTTTACTAACATTCTCGTTTTTTTTGATCTTATTGACCTTAAGATTGAATAAGAAGAACAATTCGGAAAAAAAATGAGAACACTAACATTCTTTCAGAAAACTTGACCAAGGGTACCACACATAATTAAGCTTATAAGGAGACAAGGGAAAGATATGAATAGCCACCATCAACAGATACCCTGATACCCTTATCAAAAGGCATGTTTAGGGCTCGAGATTGTTCATTTGTGAAGGAAACCTCGCATGGGAGAATGGGAAACTTGAAGAATACCTTACCCTGATACCTACTGTAAATGAGAAAGCAAAAGAAAAGAGAGAAATATTTGAGGTGTTTGACATAGGAGATATGAATACGGGATCCAGAAGTGTTCATTGGAACTCAACCCTAAGAAAGAGTTAACAATTTTCTGAAAATGCATACTTCGCTAGGTATACCGCAGGTCCAAGAACTATGCCTCCAAGGCTTGAACATCCGCAATTAGATACCTCAAAGGAAGCGACACATATATGGAAAGCTCTACGCGATCTTATGTCAAGTGTAAGCACCAGTGCCTTAAAAACATTCAAGGAGTTAAGATTGAAAATGATGGAGTATCTGAATGCAAACAACACGGTGGAACATGAACCTCGATCATGAAAGTGTTTGAGTAATGGTTTTCAATATCAAACCCAACTTTCCAAGTGACTTAATCCTAGAAAGTCCATTCTTCTTCCCAATAGTCAAGAGCAATCATATAGATGTTTAGAAGGGGACAATGAAAATGAGTTTATTATGAAGCAAGATGATTGAATTCAAATACGGTGTAGGGACAATATGCAAACCACGAGGGGAACCTTATTCAAAGCAAGAAAAGCTCAACAAAACACTCGAAGATAATGGTTAAAGCCTCACCCTCCACTCATTAAATATGAAAAAGGAATACCAAAACCAGAGACGAAATCAACAAAATCCGAATGTGAAGAAGAATAAAGGAGAAATTAGCTCCTTACGGCATTAGATCCCTCAACAAAGATAAGACGAAAAGTAAAACTATTTTTTTTTTTTTGGTTCAAAAGACGAAAAGTAAAACTAAATTAAGATATGTAACATGAAAATATATATAAAAAAAAAAGCCGTTCATTTATAACTCCTCTTTACACAACGATTGAAATTACAAAAATTACTCTACTCGATAGTAATATATTTAACC
Organism: Crucihimalaya himalaica; assembly: GCA_004349715.1. NCBI lineage: Eukaryota > Viridiplantae > Streptophyta > Magnoliopsida > Brassicales > Brassicaceae > Crucihimalaya > Crucihimalaya himalaica. Next base: position 279,330 of record SMJT01000029.1, read on the forward strand.
TAATCTTTTCCACTAATAGAAAACAAAAGAAAACGAAACTAGCTTCCGTTTTTTTTACCTCATCTCGCGTCGTTTTTTTTTAACTATTCAAAGCAACCGTTACATTGCCGTTAACTCATTGGAAGCAATACATTATCCCCGTTACCATTTCCGTCAATCTGAACGTTACCTTCACCACCGTCACCTTCCTCTAGCCACCGTTCCACCGGAGCACAATCCATCTTATGCCGGAGTTTCCAATCTAAAGCTTGACAAGCGCGTGAGCAATAATTCACAACGCCACAAACCGAACACCTCCTAAACTCATGCTTCCTCGTCTCCGGCCGTCCACATCCAGCGTGTGAACACAACCTCAACCCATCTCCGGGATGATCTCCGCCGCGTACGGCGAACCACTCAGCCAAAAACTTATTCGCTGGGTGTGTTTCCGGTGCCGGTACATTACATCCGAAATCACTAAGCAATGGACAACCTTGACCATGGTTAGTAACCGGAGGTGGCTGTGATAAAGTGAGCCACGTTGACCTAGCTTGTATCCCGGAAGACAAAACGGCGGCGAGTTCACGTGCGTTGGCTTGAACAAGAAACCTACGACCTTCGGATACGTTTTGAGGAACACCATAACCATCTTGAAGACAGTGACCAAGCTCACGTAACGCGTCGACATGTCCAAGAAAAGCCGCACGCGCACATAAAGCCACACCAGCTCTAAGATCTTTATCGTTCTTTGAACCACCGCTTCCGTTGAATTGAATCACGGCTAACGAATATAACGCCGGCGCGTGAGAGCTAATCGCAGCTTTAGCCATTAACGACGCGCCGTTTCCTCTGTTTTGTAAACAATAAAAGCGAACCTACACCAAAATGGAAATAAAAATCAAAACTTAATAAACAACTTAACAATTTTGACGAGACTTAAAAAAATAAAATAAATTCAGAAACTAACCATTCCTAGAGTGTAACAAGCTTCGAGACTTCCGGCGTCGACACACCGTTTAAGAAACCGGTGAGAATATTCCGACCAATTATGAGCTTTAACAGCAATAGCTTTTGGTGATAATCTTGACAACACAAGCGGGTTCATAGCTAATTCTTTTAATCTCTTACATCTGTTTCCCCAGAAGAAAACACAAATCAAGATTAGAACTCAGTACGAAAAACCAAACCGGTGGAAAGAAGGATTAAACCGGAAAAGCTTACGTCATCAAGACGTTGATGAAATCAGCAGGACATCGTGAAGTAGAACCAAGTTTACAAAGGATAGAAACAACAAGATCGTCTGGGATTGAATCTAGCAAATCGACTCCACCACAACCATTATCCGGCGCCGGAGAAAGAGAAGAAGGAACAACACATCGCCGGCGTTTTCTTCCCGGGGTAAAGTCACCGGAGAAGACTCTTTTAGTTTTTCTAACGGGTAACATAATCTTGTTCTTTGGTCTTTTTGAGAGGATTACACAGACTCTCTTATCTCTCTATCTTTTATTTTATCTCTTTTGTGCTTATAAATATACAAAGTGGTTGAGTTGTATCTCTCCCTCTCTCTTCTTCAAAGCGTACATACGTATGCGAAGCGCAATTACGATTCTACCCTTGTACTTTTGTCTTATTTCCCGGTCAAAACGTCGTTGACCCAGTTGTTCGCTTTTACGTAGCTTCAAGAATATATTTAATTTGTGAATCTTTATTATTTATAAATCGAAACGGTTACAAAAAAGGGTAAAAATGAATAAAATTTGTTGAAACTAACTCCGGTTATTTTTTACCGTAGAAAATGCTTAATCGCGCGTGTGAGGCACGTGAGGCACGTGAGGAAAGTGCGAGTAGGGGATGTATGTAACAAACTAAGGAAGAACTGATGTATAGGAAGAGGAGAGAGAGGTCAAACGTAAAGAATCAGCCAATTATATTTTTACAACGGTTACTTCTTTTTTATCTCTTTTTTTTTTTGCCGTTTCTCTTCTCCGACGTTACCTTTTTTTCTTCACTACTTTGGTATTTTGCTATATTTTCTTTAGAGGGGACAAAAAGAAAAATTCGCATTTTTTGACTCAAAACAAAGTAAAGTTTGCAATTTTTTTTTGTGGAAACTGCCTCCGAAACTGAAGAACAATTAAAATTAATTTATACTTTATTTTCTTGAAAACTTGGAATAGTTTGAAATGTTAATCAAGTCATAAAATTTCATCCTAATCACATTTTGGAAAATTTCTAGCACCTAAACTGCTATAAATTAGTTAAATTACATATTCCTTAGAAAATATTATTATTTAATAAAACCATATTTAATTTTTGGTAGAACAGAATAGCCAATAAAACTCAATATTAAGATGAAAAACATAAAATATAACAATATGAAAAAAAAAATCAGCGATCAATATTGTGTAACCATCACTCTCTACCACGGCTAACAAATACAAATCGTTAAACTTGTAAAAAGAGATATATATAAGAATGCTAAAAAACATTAGTTTTAAGGAGATTGTATCCAAACCTATATTTTAAATGTTTTGAGTTTCAAAGAGTTTTTTTTTTATATAATTTTGATAATTTTTGGTGGATTAAAGAAAATTGTTATGCTTTGTTGTAAATTCCACTTAAATCCTCTAAAAATCTTTAAGATATTAAGAATCCAATGCTTAAAATATTTTCAATAACAATGTTATTAAAAGTATTTTTATCAAATCACTAGTTTAAAATAACACTAGATTTTAGTAGACTTTTTAACTTACATGATTGAATGACATATTATTTGTTATTTTAAGCTTATAATCATATTAAATGATTGATTGAATAGACCCCTTAAATACATTTAACAAAATAGCATATTAAATTTTGTCTAAACAATTATATAAAATTTTTACATTGTTTGATAACAACAACTCACATCAATAACACTCTCACTTCATAGAAAAAAATGGAAAACTAAGAAATAAATTGTAGGAGAACTATTTGATACTAATAAACCACAATATTGCCATTAAGTTTAGTTCAATCTCATTCATTGCCATCTAACAAATCTTTAGTCTATACTAATTTATAACTCCTTTCCCGAAGAAGTAAAAACCATCGAACCTCTTTCCTGTTAACTTGTCTTTGCTTTATCGGAAAAGTCATCCCACGCCTCTATTTATTTTTCCCATCACCTCTATTTTTCATTATATACCTTTATATAAGTAGTATATAATGCTTTTAGTGCGTTTTAATATCACCTCTACTTTATTACGTGAATTGCTTAACAGTTAACACTTAAACAATATGCGATTGCCCAAATATTATTTTTATCTTTAATCTTTATAGTCAATACAAAAATTCAAGTACATCAAATCTAAACCGACTAAAATTTAATACTACATATAAAAAGTCGGAAAGTTGAAAAGACGTGTAATTGACAAGGTAATTAACTAATAATATACGTAATTAAGAGATAAATATAGTGATTATCACCAAGAACGTAAAATAATGGTTCTCAAGCCAAACGATTCGTCGGCGTTAGCTTGAAGGCCTGGTTAAGCTAAGCTGATTGACGTGAATCTTCACGACCCACAAGAACCAGTCATCTTATGCCTCTATGTACGTGTGGGGACACACTTGTCTCCCCCCCTCGGTTCTCTCTCACAAATTCCATTTTAAATTATTTATATTTTCATCTTGTCACCAATCTCGTAAGTCGTAAGAAAAACAAAGCCAATACGATAACGATCGCGATATTAAGTTTCCAGCAAATTAAAAAAGAAAAAACATCATCTTGTCACGAATCCTCTATGTATATTAAAAACTTTCCTCATAATGTAATATGAATTTTGTATGTGTTATGCATAGGATTTGTCATTTGTGGGTCAGTTTGTGTTTTTTCTCGGTCCGCGATCAACGGGGAAAATATACAGTTGGACATAAAAGTTAAAAGACGAGTTGGAGGATAAAACCTATGTACGAGAGAATGGTTATACACATTGTAGTTCAAAAATAATTAGACGTTCTACAAATTATTTTCGAAGCAGACGTGATTTGACATTAGTTTGTGCACAAACAGGATACGTCTCTAATAATATAAAATTTATAAACGTATCAGTTGACCTTGAGACTTCGTTGTTACAAGAATCATCCTTTTATTTGAATCTACACATATCTAATGCTTTAGTGGTTAGTTACTTCTCTTAAAAGAAACGGGATATCCATATATTAATACTATTTTCTCTTTAATTTTTACCTTTAATCACTACCATGGTCAAAAATTTATATAAGTTTTCACACCAAATTTAAGTTTCAATTCTCAAAAAATATAGTTTTTTTACAAATTAATGGTGCAAACTGCAAAGTTTATCGAAAATCTAATGTAGAAAGTCACTCCATGATGGAGATATCATATATGCAGAATTACTTGGTATAGATCTGAATATTCCAAAAATAATTACATTCTAAAATTGTTGTTCTTGTAAATTGTTCATCGTAATTACATATGTTACAAATACTTAAAGATTATTATCATAAAATTAGATCATATACTTTTAATGATGTAATAAGCAAAAATAATAATAATAATAATAATAATCACTACAACATCTTATCGTGTATTAATAGATAAAAAATGAACATGAAAGGAAATAAAACCTTCTGTAACAAAAGTAAAAAGTAAGAACGAAGAAGATTGTTCGAAATATGTGTATATATCATGTTTTTTGGCAATATTATACTAGTTAACTTATATATACTTTTGTTTTACTAATCAGTTGTATACTACATGTGTAGTCTATCCGGATGCACAATAATGAGGCCATGATTATTCTACCACATATATCGTATTTGAAAAAGAAATAATATTACAGTAAAATCGTATCCATTAGTTTTTTGTTCTAAAGATGATTTCTTGTGAATTTGTTTTGTCTTCTTGGTTTAGTTTTCTTTTTACTTATGTTTCTACTATTTTTCTAATTTTTCTAAAATATTCAAATTTATCTTCTACTTATTTTTTGGTTTAGAAAATAGAAAAATAAAATTTCCTTGAACCTCTTAGTTGAGGTCATGCGGCCCCCTTGCTCCACCTGAGTTTGTCTTCTTTATTAGTAAAGAACGAATAGTTAATATATTTGTTAATATCAAAACTAATAAATTACTCCTAATCAAAACTGGTAAAAATGTCATTTAGTTTTGCAGGGGTATAAAAGTATAATAATTTATTATAAATTAGTGTGAAATGTATCAAAATTTCACTAGTTTTTTTAAAAGAAACATAATTCATACTATCTCCATATTATTAAATTTAATGTTTAAGGTTTTAACACAGTTAAAAACATTATTTTCATTATAAATAAAACATCATTTATTTTCTCTATGAACAATATTTAACTTATGAAAAAGCAAACTGCAAACTAAAAATAATTATAAAATAAAAAAATAGTTAATTAATTTTACATTGAAAATGTAAAAAATATATCACTTAGCCTAAAATATCACTAATTATAATAGAAAGGAAGTACGAATTAACACTTTTCGAGTTACATTCAACTACTGAACTACGTACAACACAAAATATACTAAGAATGTTAATCTAGTCACCATAAAAATAGAGAGATACGTAAAATTAGTGGTTAACAAATCAGCTATAAATATTGTCCAAATTCCACACGCAACCTAACCTTTTTTGCTTTTTAGTTTTTACATGGAGTGCTCTAATGCTACAATCGCATGGCCTTGAATCTATTTTAGTTATAGGCCTTAATCATGATGCTAATTTTAGAATTTACTAGGGGTACGTTCAACTGACATCTTTCACAAAACAGTAAGATTTGACTGATCTAATTCAATACTCAATGGACGTAAGATTTAAATAATGTCCAGACAAAAAAAAGAAAAGATAAACACGTGGATATATTGGAGAGGATGCAAAATGAGAAGCGAAGGCGGCGTCGTCCCGTGCTCCATTTCACATCTCTCGCCGCCGGTATCACGTGCCTTTGCTTCGCCGCTGCCACCTCAACTCTCACGGCTCTGTCGCTTTGATTGTTGGTGAGGTCACCACGTGATTCCAACAACTTTCAAGCTAACTCATAGTTATTTTCATTCGTACTCATATATCAAGTCGACCAATTACTAGAAAAATATTTTTTTTCTTTTACTGCAAAGAGAAATTGATCAAATGCTATATTCAGCGATTACACATGATTTTTTCTTTTATAAACAAAAAGATTGGTTGATAAAAGATTTAAAATAGGTTACGTTCTTAAATTATTTTGTATAGCTCATCGTTCATGATTGATAAATTTTATAATACTTCAAATTGACAAAACACTTACTAATTTGTGTGAAAAAAATAATATTAAAAATAAGCTAATTACGAAACAGAAAATATCAATCAAAATCTTTATAGAATTGCTTCATTTTTCTTCAAACAAATCATAAGCAGAATTTAAAACTTTCAATATTACGAATCTTGAGTGAAAAAGATGAGTGAGAAAATTTGTTGAATCTTTTCTCATTAGATTGAATGTGTAAAAGTGTCATATTATATACAATCAGGTATACCAAATCATACACTATACCAAACTCTATACAATTTAATTAACCCGATATATATATATGTTAATAGTCCCCCTTAAGATGAGCAATAGAGGTTAGATAGGCTCATCTTGGACTTCAAATGTTCAAATTGATGTGGGAACAATAGGTTGGTAAGGATATCAGCCACTTGATCTTCAGAACGTACATGGAGAGTCTTAAGAAGTCTCTTACTCAGCCTCTCATGGATTATGTGGCAATCCAATTCAATGTGTTTCATACGTTCATGAAACACATGATTGGTTGACTATATAAATCGCAGCAGTGCTGTCTGAGAAGAGAACTGGAATTGTAGGAGGAGCGATTCTTAAATCTTTCAGCAAAGTGTAAAGCCAAGCCAATTCACAGGAAGCAAGAGCTAGAGCTCGATGCTCTGCTTCTGCAAAAGATCTTGAAACAATGTGTTAACTTTTTGGAACGCAATGATATTAAAAAGTTGGCAAGGAACATATTAAAACCAGTTGTGGATCTTCTAATGTCTAGATCCTCAATCCGAATCAGCATATCTAGTAAATGTAAGATCTTTTGATGCTGAATGAAACAACCTTTGGCCAACAGTGCCCATGATATACTGTAAAATTTTATATACTGTTGTAGTGTGTGATGTACGAAGAGCAGATGAGAACTAGCATAGTTTGTTTACTGTAAACGTTATGTCAGAGTTGATGATTGTCAAGTATATTAACTTGCCGACAATTCGTCTGTATAACTCTCTATCTTCCGATAGATCACCATCTACCTTAGAAAATTTTAAATTTGGAATCATAGGGACATAAGAAGGCTTACAACCAAGCATCCCAGTAGGTCCAATGCATACTTCCTCAGTTCCTCTGGCACAAAGAAATCTCCTCTTTAGTACGAGCAACGTCTAAGCCTAAGAAGTACTTCAGATTGCCCATACATCTGAGTTTAAAACATTTCTGCAAATTTTGAACTAACAATGTTGCAGCTTCATCAGTAGTACTTGTTATGACTATGTCATCAACATGGACAAGGACTACTATAAAATCATCAATACTCTTCACAAAAAAAGTGTGATCACCATGAGTTTTATGAAAACCAAAATTGAGTAATGCTGCAGAGAATTTCTTAAACCATTGCCTATAGGCTTGTTAAGTCCATAAATAGATTTCTTCAGTCTACAAACTGTATTAGGAGGCAAAGTGTCGTCCTTTCTAGCAACGTACCCCTCTAGTAGCTTCATAAAAATCTCCTCTATTAGCTCCCCATTAAGAAAAGCATTAGAAATGTCTAACAATGTCTAACTGAGTTAAAGACTATTTCTTAGAAGCAAACACTTTCAACAACAACTGGTGAAAAAGTATCATTGTAATCCAATCCTTTCTTCTGTGTATATCCCTTAGCAACCAGCTTTGCTTTATACCTTTCAAGATAAAAATCAACATGAAATTTTAAAGTAAACACCTACTTACATCCAACAGGTTTCTTTCTTGGAGGTAAAGAAGTGATTTCCCATGTTTCTGTGGATTCCATAGCTTCACTCTCTTTGTCAACAACTTCACACTATTCCTTGGAGTTCTGAGCCTATTGTGGAATGGGGATTTTTGTAATGTTATTGATATAAGTAAGATGAGATGGAGAAATTTTGGAATATGAGAGAAAAGAAGAAATAGGATGATGAGTGTTATCATTAACAGAATAGCAATGATAATTCTGTAAATGAGCCAGACTTTTCTTGATCAGAGAAGTAGAAATTTCGGGTGGTAGAAATGAAGGAGTAGGAGAAATAGGTGAAATGATTTTACCTAAAGACTCAAAATCCATTGGTGAGATTAACTCCATGTATGTCTCTAATGTATCCTTCTTTACCATAGGGAACACTTCTTCATGAAACACAACATTTCTTGATATGAAATATTGTTAATTTTCATATCCAGCAAGTTCTTGCTCTAGGCTGAAACTTATTCCTTTGCTGAGGTGATGTTGATCCATAATAGAGACATCCAAAGGTTTTGAGCTGACTATAGTCTAGTCTGGTTTCTTTCATATGAATACCTCATGAGGAGTTTTATTTGAGAGAAGCTGTGAAGGTGTCCTATTTATGAGAAACACAATAGTCAAAACACAATCTCCCCAATGACAAAATAGTACTTGAGACTGAAACAGAAGTGCACGAGTTACATTGAGTATGTGTTGATGTTTTCTCTCAACAACTGAATTATGTTAAGGTACTTATAGGAATGAATGATATGATATAGTACCTTTCTCTTGATAGTATTTAGCAAATCTTAACTCCAAAGCATTATCAGATCTACTGACTAAACCTTAGCATTATACTGATTCACAATCATTTTAACAAAAACTAGAAACATTGAAATCACTTTACTTTTATTTTTAAGAAAATAAATATATGTAGCTCTAGAATAGTCGTTAACAATTATTAAAAAATATCTATATCAATCCATTGTCGCCACTGAAAAATAAGCAAAACTCTTCAAATTAATCAATCAAGATAAAAACTACCAAACTCTTAGTTTGACTTTCAAAGTTTATACATAATAATAAATATGCCAAGTATTACGAAATAGAAAATAAGAGAGAAGAAGTAGTGGGGACCGTGAGAATACCATCCGTTCACTCTACTAAACGAAGATGATCGAATCAGTTAAAGAGGTGGGAACCACTTCTTGCTGGGAAGTTTGAAGACAGATCTTGTTGTTCCCTTCGAGTGGTGCACGTCTCTCTCCTGCTTTTGCCACGTCGCCTCTTTCCAGTACACGTTGTAACTCGAATCTTTGGATGATCCTTTTACTTTTATCAAGTTTGGAATAATTTATATACAATTCGATTTATAAAAGAAACACGAAAATGTTTAGTAAACACACATGGAAGGAACATTACGCCGTTAGGGGATCATACGTGGACGATAAGTATGTTGTCACTTGTTAGCGAATAGTGGAAGAGAAATTGGCAATAATGAGGATGTAAAAGCTTAACTAATCCAATTTGTTTTGCTGCTGATATGATTGAGTTTTATTTGTGGATTTTAGTGGAATCGGTCTAAAACATGTGATTTCTAAATTGATAACTCTTATGTTGTGATGTGATATATAGGATTGCGGTTTTCTGAAATTGAATGAATAACATAAAAGGATTTTTTTTTTTGGTTACGATGTTTTCGTAGTTTCACTATGGTTTTCGATGTTTAGTAACAGAGATAAATCATATATAGACAATAGCAAAATTATAGTTTATAACCCGTCAAACGTTAATTAACATTAGCGCACAAATGAGATTCCAAAAGTAATTATGTTCTATTTAAAACGTCTGGGATCTACAGAAACAACAAAAGAGCCTAATAGTTTGTGGGTTATCTAGGTTTTATTTTCATATTCATATTAGCATACAATTATAATAGTTATATATATATATATATATATATTTCGCGAATTTTGGATAAGGACCTACTAATCTCTGCAGGTCCGGAGGCAATCTTTATGCTATTTAATTACTTTGAAATTATTTCTTCTCTCAAAGTAGACTTGAACTCAGTATTTTTTTTGTCAATTATTTTTATATATTACTTTTATATGGTATATAATTTATACAAGATTATAACTTAAAAATATTTTGACCCACATGTTACTCGCGGTGGACTTAATTACTACCAACGCCCACTAGTTTTTGGACTTCCGAAACATGATCAGTCCTAATCTACCCATAACATCGCAGATTGAGTCGTAACCTCTACCCATAACGTTTTCCAAACAATGAAATGTAAAAAAAAAAGAGTTTCTGGTTTGGAGAGCAGACGAGTAACATAGTTACATAGGCGCACACGTGTGTTGAAAATACGTACAAGGCAAGTACGTGTCTTTTGTATAATCACATGTATGTGTATATGTAGCATTAAGCAACGTTTGCTTCTGACCATCCGTATCTATACCGTATGTATACGAAAATAAGAATGATTGAGTGTTGTTAGAAACAAACCCTAATTAAATATATATTGCACTTTTTGGAGATATCGGCCATGCATGCAAAAGGTATAGAGTACGTAAGAGTTATAACCAACAGATTCTTTGAAAATAATAAAAATCAGATCTTATAACAACTTTTGGGAAGAAAACAAGTAAAGCAACCTCACGCGATTGTCTGTAGACAATAAATATATTTCATTTATTGCAAAGTTACCTCCGCGAAAATGTGCATTTCAATTAACTTAGAACGTTGTCAATCTCTATCTCGTACCTTGGCGTAAAATGATGGATTTAATTAATATGAATTTTCGTGTTGGCAACGGAACAAATTTAGGGGGGGACATTAGATGTTAGTTAAGTATTTGGTTTGTCAAAAATAGTAATAATTTTAAATGGCATTTTAAAAACTCAATAAACCCGAGTAGAAAAAAAGGAAACTAAATAAGACGTAAGACGTATACTATAAATATGGGTAAGACCGTGATAATTAGTAAAAGAGAGATATGTTGTTGCTTGACGCATGCGGAGTCCACTCAAAGCTCGCCTCGTAACTGCAGTGACGTGTACTAAGGGACTGCCTCACGTGACCGATATTGTTATGTTACATTGATACGTTAAGTCCTGTTCAAGAGTTGAAGCTATTTCATTTGAATCTGATTTCTTTTTTCTTTTTCTTTTCTATTTCCTATTAATCTTTTATTGTATTTTGTAATAATCCAAATGTTGATTATCGGATCACTAAACGTTCTAACAGTATCACGTATTTTGGTAATAAAAAGTGTAATTCTGAATTTCGTGTTGTTATCTGTCTCTTATCGATCTGTGTGCGTTTATTATTAGATCAAACCATTAGAAATTAATTAGCATACATCCTCTGATGATGGTAATTAATGCCCGGTGCCTGGATCGGACCCTAGCCCGTTACAGAACAAGCAACATTTTGGATGTCTTTCATGCAACATCATTTTGGATTTATGTCTGTCGATAATTCCTACGTAATCGTCTTGTTAGATCCTTCCTAACGGATCTAACCTTAATATCAACATAAATGTATTATGCGCGTCGGTCTACCAAGCTCGGAAGAAACAAGCGCACCTTACGTAGATGACAGTTGGTGATGGGGCTATTGGTGATGTTTGAGGTTTTAACTTATTAGATCCTTCAATAATGTTGATATTAAGGTTAGATCTGCTTATGATTTATCATTCTGATGTTCGATCATATATTTTTATTGGGAACTGAAGATAATTACGAGAATTTTTGAACCAAAATTCTTTGAGCATTTCCTCTTTAGCCAGTAAAAATTGAAGTCAAAATGATTTATGAACTTTATGGACTTGACTATATATTAATGTTTTTTTCTTTTTTTGTGTGGTTTTAGTGACAGTTGATGCTTGTTATTTGTTTGATTGGCAGGTGCACGGTATAACTATATATTTGGTCTTTTATGAGTTCCATTTCAATCCCGTTTCTACTACCGTACAGTACCTGCAAAAAAGTATTAATTCCAAGTCTAAAAGTTGAGACATCAACACCTTAATACTCTCTCTCCCAAAATAAGAAATGTTTGGGTTTAAAAACACAAAAATTAAGAAATAATAAGTATTTTATTTTGTATAAAAATCTAACTAATAAAAAAAAATATTATAGAATTCAAATGGTCATAATTTATTATACTTATATAAATAGACAAAACTTTTGTTCTAAAACATCATTTATTTTGGAACAGATGGAATATATTTTCAAGACGTTTCCATTTAGTACATCACAAAAAAAAAAAAACAAATTTCACAAAGCATTAAAGTTTGGAAAAAAAAAAGAAGAAGAGAAGGTTTAACGACTAAGTCCGAGATAATAAAATGAAATATAGGTTTAGAAGCATTAAAACAAAGTAATAGTACTTTAAATCTATCTTTTTAACGTGTCTAGTAGGAGAGGAATTGGATTGGGCGGGTAACGTACGGTGGAGACGAAGATAAGATTGATTAAAAGATGCAGAGTTGGTGGAACCACATAGCTCTATAAAATAAGTATCCTTATAAGTTATATACTTATAATTCAATCAAGTACGCTCCAAATGTTAATGCATTTTCATACCACTAAGCTTTATTTTATTTGGAAGGCAAGAGTGAGACATTTGTTCCTGGCAGATGAAGTATCCCACACATGCAGTAACCTACGTGCAAATCTATGCACCGTATTTAATAAATATATAATGTGAGTGTTGGTGTGTGTCTCTATTATATATCGTGTGCATTAATTAATATAAACATCCAGAGAATCCTGATTGCGCATGCATCAACTTCTTTTTATATTACTAATCAGAGGTGAGGTGGAGGAGGCAGAAATATTATTTAAATGAGTCAAAATTATCTTGTAAGAAATATTGTTTAAAATTTATTTAAAATATATATGTGTTTATCAAAAACACATATTCATTGACTAAAAATAAATTAGACAATCAATAGAAAAAGTGTTACTGATGCGATTACAAGAAATCGATTTCACAAATATTCATTGTAAAGAAAGATATTTTAATGGTTGCACCTATAGTAGGAAGGGTCACATAATTTATTTAAATTGATAACTAAAAAATAAGATAGATGTTTCTTTATCTACAGTCTACACCATTACACGAGCAAACTCACTAGATTTTTTTTAACCTAAAACTTAAAAATATATAAATTCTTACCTAAAATTCCAAATTTTAACTTATTTCAGTACACAATTGTGATTAAGAATGTGGATGAAGAAGAAAAGCAAAAAATTTGGAGAGAATATAGATAATTAATTTTTACTTCGAGCATATTTTTATCTTATATTTATTTATAATGAGTTTTATTGAGCTCATATGTTAAAGTATATAAATATTTAATGGGTTGCACTAAAATTAAAATTTGAGAGAGGTTATCGTAATTAGACTAGTTTCAAAAAAATTATGGATGTCAATTGACCCCTATGCTTCTACATTACCTCCGCCTCTGTTACTAGCTAGTTGGGTATATTTGGGTTAAGTAACAATGAAATATCTTTGCGCAGAAGGAATATCAGAAGCGTGATTCTTGAATTTCGTAAAAATCCAAAGCTAGGTTGATTTATACTTAAATAAAAAAAAAGTTTAGTTGAGGCTTACAAAAAAGTTAGATCTATATATTTTACTATATATCTTGCCAAAAAAGATAAAAACAAGGAAACATAAACAAGAGAGAGTTATGAAATTCTTACCGGAGCCACATTTGCACCAATCTAGAGAAGTTGCGCAGCTGAAATGACTATGCATTAATCTAAGTGCGGTTTACTCCACCGGTTAGAAGAGTGATGATGTTACAATTAATGTTATCAGATTGATCGAATCCTAAATGGTACACTTGCAAAAAATGATAACCGCTTTGTGGATTCACTACATATATATATAGTCATACATTATCGAATGTGTTGGCTTCCACTTTCGGTTAACTCTCATCAGTTCAATTTAAGTTGACTGCTGTTTCGAGTTTGTTGAAATCTAATGAGCCTAAATGATGATGTTGTTAGTCTTTAAAACGACTACAAGACGGGAGAGGTAGAATCTGTCACGAGAACTGATTATATTGGATAATGTACTCATCAAAACAAATGAGGAATTCGAAATGTGTGTTTTTTCTTTGTTTGTTTATTTGGTAAAACCATGTGTGTTCTTATGTTTATGAAAAATCGATTCAGATGAGAGATCAAACTTGAGAAGAAATTCGATATTTTTTTTAAAAAAATTGGTTTCGGATTAAAAAATATATGTGGGACAAAAGTCTGGAATTATATGTGTATAAAAAAACCCTAAAAATACGGCGCATTATATAATTCGCTTAACATGCACATGCACCACGTATTCAATTTATGCATGTTTATTTGGTTACATGTTTGTCCGACAATAACTTGAGGAATTGTTTTTTTTTGTTTGGTTTTATTTAAATGAGAAAAATTTGTTTGGTCTTAAGTAAATGAGAAATGCAGTATTTTATTTTGAAGAAGTCATATTTTTCTTAATGCGTAATTATTCAAAGGATTACGGATTGTTAAACGCAGAAACACGTATGCATAATTCGTGGGATAACGTAGAAATGGGGAATTCAAGCCTACCCTTAACTTCATCTAACTAAACGTACAAAATATATAAATGTATGAACATGAAGCCATGTAAAAGTGGGGATTTGTGAAAATTTAGCGTAACGAACCATAATAATAAATGGGATTAAGAGGAAGGAAACCAAATACATAACTTAACGTTGTGGCCATCTTTCTAATAACTTAAATTCCAAACAAATATTTTCGAATGATTAAGGTGCAAATTGCTATTTAATATGATACAATTTTGGAACCAGCTTATATGGTCTGGTATCATCAATTGGTTATTAGATCTCAATTTAAATTCTAAACAATGTATAAAGTAAGTGTTGGTCCCATGTACATATATCTGAAACAGAAAAGAGAAGAGAGTGGTGCAAAAATATGAAAGAGGTGAGAGAGAAGGCGTGCTTCCTTCAATTTATGTTTGAGTAACATTGAAGTTATCCTAACATTCTCTGTTCATCATTTCTCTTTATTGTATTTTTCAATTTACTCAATTTTTTTTTTTTTTACTTTTGTGAATAAATATTAAATATATAAGTAAAGTTCCATCGATCGAATCCAACTTCAAATAATTTGGCTACTTGCTAATAATACTGTTCTCTTTTCTCTTTTGTACAGACGTCTTCTTTTGGGTCAAAGTCAAACATATGTACCTAGTTATAGACAGCTTTTTTTTGTGTAGTTGAGACATTTATAACCCTTTCAGCAAATCCGAAATTAAAGTGGATGAAGTCAAACATGAAATAAAAATGTCCAGGTTTTGGTTTAATCGATCGGTACAAATTTTCTGACTTTTTATAAAGGAATCCTAGATTTTAGTTTCCCACTCTATATTATTCATCTTGTCCTTTCCATTCTATTATTACATAAAAAACAAGCGAAAGGAGAATAAAGAAAATCAATATCAAAGCTCGAACATTTGAGATCCATTATGGTAATCTTTCGAGTAAAAACTATAAACCAAAGCAATAAATAACTATATATTTCAAAAGTTAGTATTGTCAAGTGAAAAAAAATTAGATTCGGTCCATTTTAAAGATAGAAATCGATGGCTCACCTTTAGAAAAAAAAAAAAAACAATTTACTATATATACCTCTATATTTTTAGGACAAGGCCTGGTCATACTTTGAACGTGTCTTAATGATGTATTATACTTCAGGTTAAACACTTAAACTGAAATGAGTTCGGAACACTTAATTACTAAACAAACCATTTATTTGTTGACCGACGAGAAAGGAAACGTCTATACCATCCCATCTTTTACCTTTTTTACGTAAGAGAAGACAAAAGTAGTAATTAAGGAAAGATTGAGAGAAAACATGGTCACATGATCGACGAGAGGCTGATAAATTGAAAACGTACGTCAACGGCATTAAGTAAAGTTACAATTAGGGTTTTCACAAGAACGTGATCATAAAACCAAAGCTCCATAGAAGACTCATAAAACATTGCTTACTGCCTGCTACTTCTTGGACAACCTTTACGTGCATGATAAGTGAATAAACTTAACCTCCTTCTAAGTTATCCCCTAATTTTTGCCTTTTCAATAAATAAAAAAATTTCACTTATCGATTAAAAATGAATTGTATGCATTAGTTTATACATAGGTCAACTTATAAAAGTGACAGTTCAATATAATTTTCCCCTTCTAAATAATCTATATATATATATATATATATTAACTATGCGTTATTAAAATTTTTGACATAGTAACGGTAAGAAAAATCAATAATTTTTTAGGTGATTAAAAATTTGTAAGTTTGTTACACTTGTTTTTTACATTCTATTTGAAGACAACTCGTTTGGAATGTTTAAGCGACGGCACGGCCACCTCCAAACCACTAAAACTCGTGTTGTTGCTAGCAATGTCAAATCGATAAGAGACAAGTTCATCTCAATCAAATATAGGAGACCACTGGTTCAATGATCACCTCTTTTTCGGGTTTAACACACGGCTCTGGCCTCTTTTCTCTCTGTTCCTTTCTAATGCTTTTTCAAAATTGGTTGCAGCATTAATTGTATTTTTTTGGTTGAATAGTATAACATTACAAAATGAAAATAGTTAGTTGGTCTGCTAATTTCTGACATATTTACGATAACTTTTACTTTATATATATAATCACTCTAAAGTTTATCTTCTTGCATTTTAACCTAAAACTTGAACTTAAGATATACGATATGATATCATCTGGAAAAATTAATATTTTTCCACACCTAAATTTTAGTTTTGGCGCAGGCTATCAACTGCTTTGCCTTATAAAGCATGGAACCTTCCTGTTGATGTAACATGTTCTAGATGGTTAGTAACTTCTATGCACACTACGCCAAATTGTACTTACTTACTTAAAGTAACACCAACCAAAATTTAACTTATACGCTCTAATAATCAAATTTGATTTTGGCACAGACCAGACCATCCTCACTTGCTGCGGTTATCATATATTTCTTTTTAACCTAAACTCATCAACCACTTGAAAAGTATTCTTATACACATTTATATACATTAGCGTCATGATATGAACCTACGACAAAGTTTATTAATCATTTCTATGTAAGGTCAGCTGAAAACTACAATAGGTATATACAGAGACCCTTCGCAGGTTTTATTTTCCTTCTATTTTTAATATCTAAAAAATATTATTTACGATTCGGCTCAGATGTTAATTTTGCGAAAACTCTTTACCAAAGAAGTTTTTTTAACCTCCAGAATTAGTGGACGTTTCAGCGAAATTTGAATACTTATTTTAAATCTAAGAACAACATATTGGTTTTCAAGCTGTTAATACTTTTTTTCATTTTTTTGTCGACAAGCTGTCAATACTTCAGACTGATACTTTCGATACGGTACTTTATGGGACATCATTACTCGGACTAATATTTCATGAGACAACACACTGAGTTGATACTTGGCTACTTTCAGGGTAGACACTCAAGATGTTGGCTGGCACGTTTATGGCTTCTTTTCTAGTTTTGCTATCTTACTTACTGGTCATTTTCGTTTTTAAGACAAAATACTTCTTTTAGCCTCATTTTCTCAAATTTTCCTCAAGCACGTAACACCTTTGTTTTGAAATAGCTTGTAGGGAGTTTTGTTTATAGTTATTGCTGTTTTGATTGTTTTTTATTTAATATTGTAAGGAATCTTTTATGGTATAATTATTTTAGACGAATTTGAGTTTAAAAAAAAAAAAAGTTTGGATATGTTAGATTTTTTTTTTTTTTTTTTTTTTTGCTTTTTGGTTTTCGTTGGAGTCGTAAAAAATATTGGTAGCTCAACATTTCTTTTTATCGGTTGAAAACTATACTCCTAACACAAGAGACTACGACAAACATCTATACATGTATTATTATGAAACTTTAGATAAAATTAGCATTCATTAATTTGTAAGAAATAACATTTTCCAGACATCATCTTCTAAATCTAGTTAAAAAAAAAAAAAAAACTATTGACCATTGGGGCAAAAAGTGTCACAACGTATGAAAGATTAATGGTATCAATTTTGGATTTCGAAAAAAATATTAAGCTATTTAGTTTATGAAAGCCATGCATGAGATTGGGATGCGATTAATCAAGTTGAGATGGGACTGAAAGGTAGACAAATTGCGAGTTTGAGAGTGCCCTTTCATCTAACTTTAATCTACTCACTAATCCTTTTTTCTTTGACCCGAAATAGAATATATTATCCGGTTAAAATCACAAAGAGAGCTAAATGCATATGCTAATGACATATGCAGCCGCCGCCTTTTTAACTTTGGCCTTATGATTTGAATTTGAAAGCGAGAGGCGGTAGAACAGTTAGTTCTACAAGCCATTGTTGCCCTAAATTTCATTATAATAATTCAACTTTTGTTCAGATTTTAAAGGTCGGTATCTAATTTTGATATAAATAATTGAATACAAGACTGTTGATTTCATTTTATACTAACCATTTGTGTATATATGTTGGTTAATATATCCATTTGTCATGTTGTGAAACATATTAATAGCATGCCGAGTAGTCGGTAATCAGTTGCATATATATTTTATTATTACAGCTTAAGACAAAAACTGAAATTTATGTCGATCGACGTCATTTTGTTATTGTTGAAAATATGTCTTAATTTGTGACATTTCTATATATCTTTATTTATAAGAAAAATCGATGTTGAATGAATTAAGTTTAGAGTTAGCAACGAATGGAATATTTTTTTTTAGATTTTAATATTAAATGACCAATGAACATTTGACCAGTCCCTCAAAAAAAAAACATTCAAGGGATTTTGTAAGGAAATTCAAAGTTATAGTTTTTTCTTTAAGCCATGGAATTGTGATTACTTAACAACATTTTATATTTCTTAAGTTTACAAATCCTGACACGATATCAACCATTTTAGTGTCTGTCTCACTTGCCAAGATAATATATAATTACAAAAGTGCGATGTGTGAGCATATAGATATTATTTCGATATTATGTGAGATAGTAATTCCAACAACAAAAGGTTAATTAATTACGATTGAAACCTATTCATCTTCAGTTAATAGTTCTTTAACTCTTGGTTTATTGGTGATAACGACAGAAATTGGCAATCTACACATATACGCAACCTACCATTGGAAAATATTATGTCCCGGTACAATGTTCTTTTATATAATATATTTTGATTGCCTTTGTCGACTTCCTTCGGAACATATATCAACATCAATCTTTCTTATTCTATTTGAAATTGACTTTGGATATTGTATATGATAGGCCAATATGAGTGTATGTGAAATGTAAGAAACGAAGCAATGAGAAAGAAGAGTGATGAAGTTGAGCTGGCAAGTGAGAAGTGGATATTAGAATTTTAGCTGGCAATTTGGAGTGATATGCATGATTGGTTGTTTTTTTTATTTATTTTAAATGTCTAAGAGGTTTAAGGCTGAAACACATAATCCTCCTATGATGAGACTCAAACCATGTTAAATTAACTCTCATTTGGAGAGCAGACCCCTAACGTGAATCGAACTTGTCATATCTTATATTCGTACGTTTTCGAGAACTCATGGTTTTAGGTCAACAATTGTTGGTATGATTGGTTGCTTTTAGTGTTTGTGATGTGTTAAGTCCTCTGTATATATTAAGAGGCGTTTGTTAGTTTGTTAGAGCTATCGAAGAAGAAAGAGGTCAGAGTCAATTGGTGGATGTACCATTGACGAGATATTAAGGTCGGGAGTGAACTCCATGGTTGATCGTGTCATATGTGCGAGTTGTTGTTCTCTGGTTAGGAAAGCCACATTATTCAACTAACTCACATAAGTTGCTCAATCGTATAAGCAATGATCATTCATATAAATTACAAGCCTAGTTGATCAAATTATATATAAGCCAATAAACATTTCTATGAGTCAATGTTTGCTCACATATACATACATAATAGAAAATGTAATAATCCAAATTTTTGTTTGATTAGAATTTGATGTTCTTTATGTTTTTTTATGTAAACTATCTCTTTGTCAAATTAGTAAGATAGTAGTTATTTTTGTTATATATGTTTGTGTCTCATGTGTCCTTGTTTCATTTGACTTTAAGTAGCATTATTTTTCTGTTTTCTTAAGCTCATTAGACATGATTTTCTTCTAATGGGCCTTACTAAGTCTAGCCCAATTCTTTAATTAGCAATTGTATGTACAATTATGGAAGTCGACTCCCTTTAGTATGAGTCATAGCAATAAATGGATTGTAAGTAATTATTTTTATGTGTATATTCTGTTTTAATCTTTGATTTGATAATAGAGTATTCCTGCTTTTATTTTCTGATTATCGATCGAGTACTATACTAATTTAAAAATCTTTTGCTGTATGTTCAAAAACAGTCTTTCGCGGATTCGAAGTCTGGTTTGTGTGAAGAATGTATCTTAGTCCTATTGAAGAGGGTCAAGTTTGGCCGAGTCTAATAAACCCATCTGTTTAGCGGTTTTAACATCATAAAATCATGTTCTGTTTAGTATGATTTGCTTTCTAGAGTAGATGTAGGTCGACTTATAAATTTTATTTTTTTTATTGGAAAAATTTCATATTAATCACTCTATAAACTTCAGTAAAATTGATGCCAATGTCCGAGCACAAATGCATATATCATTTTTTCTTATACTTGAATGTTTTAAATAGGAAAATATTGTAGAAACTAGGCCTCATGAAACCATATGAAACAAAGAGTAATAGCGGTGGAATATATTATCTATTTTAATGAGAAGCCTCGATCTGGATAGTTTATATTTAATAACGAATTTAAACTTCGAAGAACTATGCGGTGTTCCAATTAAAAGAAGTAACGAAGAACGAACATGGGCGACCTTTAGCAAAACCGGTCACCTGGTTGGTCGGTCATGTTAGCAGCATTAGGTATCTCGAAGTGCCAGAGTCTACCAGCAGAGTTGACCTTGTACTTGTCACAAAGGAACTCATTGGCAAAAGCCTTCTCCACATTGCGGTCAACGTCATGAAGGAAGATGTGCGTCGTGCCATCACCTTTCCGGTTACGTGCCATGACGGCTGAGGAAAATATCGCCGCCATCCTTCCTGGTGCCAACGGGAAGTACCCTTTTGGTGCGTCCACCATGATCAGATCCCACTCGGTATCATAAAACTCATCAGGAAGTGAGGTCAACGCCAAGGGACACTTTTCGTTGTATCGGATTGGGAAAGCATTAGCTGGTAAACACATGGGTTCGGTCTTATAAGTCGAGAGAAGTTGGCGGGCTTGAGAAAGGTGTGTTCGGTACTGAACATGGTGAGCCCTGAGGGACGGTGCATCCTTGAGGACGGCCTCTATCCACTCAGGATCCTCCTCCAAGAACACAGTGGTGCCACCTGGATTGAGAGAGGCCCACATGAGCGAGTCACGGCCAAGGCCAAAGACTAAGAAATTGCAAGGGAGACGCTCCTTGAGGACGTTTAACGAGATCGAGATCTCTTCAAAGGATTGTTGAGGGACGGTTTGTGAGGTGGCATAGTGGACGATGGATTGGAGTTGGATTGGGGTTGCTGAGTATTCGGCTATGGACAAGGCCGTCTTCTTAGCCGTGGAACAGAGTGACAAAGTGTTGTCTGTAGCTCGGATAAAACTTGTGATGAGCAGTGCACCACCTAAAAGACCAGCTAGAGCCACCGCGAGGAACCATGGCCGCTCTAGAAGCCTTTGTTGCTTTGCACCTTTCGACTTGTCTTGAAACATGTTTGATCTTTTTTGGGTTTGGCCAGAGAGGCTGATGAGCCGGGTTATACTAGGTGCGGGGATCGGATGAGAACGTGGAGAAATAATGCTAATGGGAGAGTCAACGAATGTGAAGCACGTCGGTCTCAATCATTGCACGTAATATGATTGATCAATCCTCGTTGTTCTTTTAATCTAATTTATTCATTTCTTTTAAGAACATATCTCAACTGATCAAATATGTTTATTTACATTTTTAATGAAAAACTTTTAAAATGGGTAACTGTTCCATATATGATTTTCTAAATATATACATAATGACATATATATATATATATATATATATATACACATAAATATACATAAATATACATTTAATTACTTTTTGGGTTACATATGATTCTAGTGTTTCAAAATGTAATAGTTAACTAAATTAATAAAATAAAATTTGTTCACAACTTCTTATACAGAAAAGTGTCTATATATAATAATAATATTCTTATAATTTTTCTATATTTTACCTTTTCTAGATCAAATAAAGGTTTATTAATCCCAGTATGCACAATACTACTTTTGTTATGGCTGTGAGAAAATGAATAGATATGCTAAGAACAAACAAATCTTTACGTGGTCATCAACCTTTACGCCTACCGAAAAAAACGATATTACTATAGGAATTAGGAAGAGAAACATATTTTTCAGAATACAATCAGCAAAAGCTTTTATGTCCTTGTCATATCTATTCCTACAGAGTTAGGTTTAACTTGTACTGCTAAGTTTGGTATTGTTTTCCATTACGATCTCATTTTCATTTATATATATTGAGGTTGTTACAAGCCTAAAATAATTTAAACGTGGACTTTTTAAGACAATTTGAAACTTGGATGTATCAAAAAAATCTAAAATTGGACGTTTTAATAACTTCGGAACTGATACATACCTTGAAATTATGCTTAAATTTTTTAAAAAGTTTTGATTTTTTAAAAAAGGAAAAGGAGAAATTGTGCTATGTAAATGCATTTTTTTCCAACTTATTGTATATACTATATATTAAAACAAAGGCGTACCTACTAAGCTCTCTCACTCGGCTTAATATGTTTTACAAACAAACTCTAACAATTATTTATAATAAAAAGTAAAATAAAACACTATGAATATGAAACAGGGTAATAGAAATCATAAATTATTTTTTGAATCATGAAATAGGACTAATCATGCTTTACAAGTTCCATAGAACTAATCATCAAGGTCCTAACTGTTCTCCACATATCCCTCATGTGAAATAGCCTCGTATCTGTAATATCAAAGTTCTTTAAGACAACGTATTCTGAAAACTTCGTGTCTTATTCATTCAACAAAGATGGCTTTATATAGCCTTTTACATCAGAAACTGATTACTAAACTTAAGCAACAAGCATTGACTAAAACAACTTAGAAGAACCACTAATACAGAACCGAAATAATCGTTCTTTTATTTAACACTACTAACTACCTTGACTTCTTCAAACTCTTGAATAAGCAGCGTCTCCAACGGCTCCTTTATTTGAAAGCTTAAACTCCAACAAAACCTTCCCTAAACTAAACTTGGTTCACCAAGTTTAGCTTATCTGCAACAAAACACATTCCAAGCCTGTTCCTCAACATTTCAAACGCTTCTCTCTTCAATGGCTTCGTGAATATGTCTGCTACTTGCTCCTGTGACCCGCAATGCTCAAGACAAATTTCACCTTCATTAACCAAGTCTCTTAAGAAGTAAAAACGAACCCCAATGTGTTTGCATCTCCCATGAAAAACTGGATTTCTTGATAGTTTAATCGTTGAAGTGTTGTCACACAAAATCACGGTGCTTCCTTCTAAATTGTAACCCAATTCTCCCAAAATTCTTTTGAACCAAATGGCTTGACAAGCACAAGCTGATGCTGCAACGTACTCTGCTTCCGTAGTTGAAAGTGTCACGATTGGTTGCTTCTTTGATGACCAAGCAACTGCTGCATCATTCAATAAGAAAACGTAGCCGGACGTGCTCTTTCTGTTGTCAATGTCTCCAGCAAAGTCGCTATCTCTATAAGCCACTACTTCTCCATTTCCTTCTTTCTTGTACTATATCCCATAGTCCATTGTATCACTTAGATACCTTAGGACTCTCTTCGCTGCTTGCAAATGCAACTGAGTAGGTTTAGCCATAAAACGACTTAGTAAACTCACAGAGAATTGCAAATCTGGCCTCGTCGTGGTAATGTACATGAGACTTCCTATTATTTGTTTGTAAAAAGTCTCATCTACACGTTCTCCTCCTTCATCCAGATCGAGCTTCACTCCAGGAACCATCAGATTTTTAACTCTATTGCACTCATCCATACCAAAACGTTTCAACACCTCCAGAGCGTACTTGGCTTCCGATATGTGAATTCCCTTTGTTGTCTGCAACACTTCAATTCCTAGGAAGTATCTCATCTTCCCAAGATCTGTCATATCAAACTCTTTTTGCATCGAGTGTTTGAATTCCAACATCATAGCAACATTGTCTCCAGTATATATAAGATCATCAACGTATATACTAACCATTAGGATATTACCAGATTCGCTTATCTTGAAGAAAAGTGTTTCTTCATTTTGAGACTTCATAAAACCCTCTTTGATGAAGTACTCTTCAATCCGGCTGAACCAGGCTCTTGGGGCTTGCTTGAGGCCATACAATGCTTTGTGAAGCTTGTAAACTTTGTCTTCTTTTCCTTTGGTCACATATCCTTTTAGTTGCTCTTCTAAAAGTACTCCATGGAGGAACGCGGATTTGACATCCAACTGATGAATATCCCAACCCTTTCGTGCTGCAGTTGAGAGAATGGTTCTTATTGTATCCATTCGTGCCACTGGTGCATACACCTCTGTGTAATCGATCCCATGTTCCTGAGAGTATCCCTTTGCCACCAAGCGAGCTTTGAATTTGCTCACTTCTCCATTTTCGTTGAGCTTTGTTTTGTAAATCCATTTAACCCCGATGCACTTTGCTCCTTGTGGCAGATCAGTGAATTTCCATGTCTGATTCTTCACAATCGAATTCATCTCTTCATCCATGGCTTCTCTCCACTGTAGACTCTTCTCTGCTTCTTCGAAAATAACAGGATCAGTGGCACTTATTTTCACCATGTAAACAACATCTTCACAATCGATTATGTTTCCTGTAACATAATCGTTTAGATAGGCTGGTGGCCTTGTAGCTCGTGGCTGTCTGACCTCTGCATTTTGCACGTCTTGAGCTTCTTCTTCTGTGGGATTTGTGTTTTCTGCAGATTCCTCCTCTTCATCATATGAGTTTTCCTCCACTTCAATTTCTTCCCAGGAAATATCATCATCATTCCAAGTGAGATCAGATTTCGTTTGATCTTCCTCCCAATTCCATCCTTTTGTTTCCTCAAACACCACATCTCTGCTTATGATCACCTTCTTTGTCTTTGGATCATACAGTCTATAACCTTTTGATTCCTCAGAAAAACCAAAAAGAATGCAGGTAGTACTCTTGTCATCGAGTTTACCTCTTTTTTCATCAGGAACATGAATGTGTCCAATGCTTCCCCATACTCTGAAATGCTCGACACTAGGCTTGACTCCACTCCAAGCCTCTTAAGGTGTGATGTTTTTGACTGCAAGAGTGGGACACCGATTGAGAATGTAGAATGTCCAAATGACTGCTTCAGCCCAAAAATTCCTTGGCACCTTTCTTGCCGAAAGCATAGATCTCACCATGTTCATCACCGTTCGATTCTTTCTCTCTGCGATGCCATTCTGCTGCGGTGTATAGGCCGTGGTCAATTGTCTGCGAATTCCCTGCTCTTTGCAGTAGTTAGAGAACTCCAAAGATGTATATTCCCAGCCTCGATCAGTCCTTAAGCATTTGATGCTCTTCCCACTCTCAGTATCAACCTTCTTCTTGAATGTTTTGAACTGATCGAACGCTTCAGATTTTTCTTTGAGGATATACACCCACGACTTCCTGCTGTAATCGTCTATGAAGCACAAAACATATCTCTTTCCACCGGTAGATGCAGGAGTGATGGGACCACAAATATCAGAGTGTACTAGTTCAAGAACTACATGTGCTCTCCATGAACTCTTCTTGGGAATTAGATTTCTTGGCTGCTTCCCCACCAAACAATCCGAACAGGTGTATCTTTGGACATCAAAGTATGGAAGACCACATACCATCTTCTTACTCAGCAACGTCTTCATACCTCGGTGAATGAGATGACCGTATCTCTCATGCCATAACTTTGGAATATCTTCAGAAACTGTTTGAAGACATCTTTGTAGCTCTGGTTTAGCTTCATTACATGATTGATCGATTAGCATGAAAATCCTATTAAGACTCATCATGCTCTCAGCTATCAATCCTCTTTCTTCATGATACATCTTGCACACACCTTTCTTAATGATGATTGTCACATCTTTCTCCTGAAGTTGACCGAGACTCAGCAAGTTGTTCTTGAGTTCCGGGACATAGTATACATTCTCGATCACGTATATTGTGTCTTTCTGTTCAAGCTTCACACTTCCTTTCCCGACGACCTCCATCTTCTTGTCATTCCCCAACTTGACTGAGTGCTTGAAGCTATCGTTCATGTTTGAGAAAAGTTCCTTGTCTCCACTCATGTGGTTTGAGCAGCCTGAGTCAAAAAACCAAACTCTTCTCCTTAGATTTTCTTCCTTCCCACAGTGGGCCATCAACATTCGCTCTGCGGTTTCTTCTCTATTTCTTCTCTGCTCATTTCACACATTTCTTCTTCTTCTTCGATGTGTGTCATCAGGAGTATTTCTTCCTTTTCTTCATAGTCAGCATAATTCACTTCTTCCTCCCACAGTGGACATTCGTTTTTAAAATGACCAAGCTTATGGCACTTAAAACACTCCACCGTACTCTTATCTGGAAATGACCTCCCTCGGCCACGTCCTCTGCCTCTTCCACCATTTCTTCCTCCGGTTACTCTTCCTCTTCCATGAGTCACCTTTAGGACTTCATCATCTCCTTTTTCTGGTTTTTTGAATTTCTGCTCATGGACTGCAAGGGAGCTGTGCAACTCATCGAGGGGAATGTTTTCAATGTCTTTGGACTCCTCGATGGATACCACCACATAGGTAAACTTTTCGCTGAGTGTCCTCAAGATCTTCTGTCCCACCTTTGCATCGCTCAAGATTTCTCCATTGCTTCTCATCTGGTTTGTGATGCCCAACACACGCTTGAAGTACTCCTCAATAATCTCCGATTCATTCATCTCCAGGAGCTTGAAATCCCTTCGCAGCTTCTGCAACAGAGACCTCTTGACTCGATCATTGCCACCAAACTTCCTCTTTATTGATTCCCAAATGATCTTTGATGTCTTCCGGTCTAGGATTTGCTCAAACGTCTCCCTATCGATTGACTGATAGAGATAGTGTTTGACCTTGTGATCATTTGTCTTGGCATCGTCGAGAAGTTGCCTATGTTCTGTTGTGAGTATCGCGGTGTTCGGCTGTTCATCGAAACCAATTTCGATCAAGCTCCATAGCCCCTTTGCTCTGAAGAAATTCTCTATGACCTCACTCAAATGATCCCAGTGCCCGTCAAATTGAGGTAGCTTCATTTGGTCATCACCCATCTTTCACTCTCTTTGAAACTGCGGTTTCTCTCTCTGAAATTTCAGAAAAAAACAGAGCTCTGATACCAATTTGTAATATCAAAGTTCCTTAAGACAACGTATTCTGAAAACTTCGTGTCTTATTCATTCAACAAAGATGGCTTTATATAGCCTTTTACATCAGAAACTGATTCCTAAACTTAAGCAACAAGCATTGACTAAAACAACTTAGTAGGACCACTAATACAGAACCGAAATAATCGTTCTTTTATTTAACACTACTAACTACCTTGACTTCTTCAAACTCTTGAATAAGCAGCGTCTCCAACGGCTCCTTTATTTGAAAGCTTAAAACTCCAACAATATCCATAGCCAGAACAAATGTTTTTCTAAGTTGAGTAGGCTTTTGCGGCCAGTTTATCATTTCTAATCTTCTTCTGACTATAAAAGACCTCTGAATGGTTTCAAATAGTACGGGTTTTTGGTTAGTGAATGGGATAGAAATGTGGAAACAGTAGTTCATGGTCGCCGTATTTTAACGAATAAGATCTTTGTCGGGTAATACTCTTTCATTAGTTCCATGAAGCTTTAACTTCAAAGAGAAGCTATAGAAAAACTAAGGAATTAGTTCTTTTAATTATTTCAGAATACTTTGTAGCTATGTTTTATTTGGATTGTCTTCTCTACATATATTTCAGTGTTGTGCTTAGATTCATGGAACGGGTTATTTAATCTCTGACCTTTTTTTTTTTTTAATTTTTTTTTCTATATTTATAGTTATTTATTATTTTATTGAAACATGTGTGTTCTTTTACTTTGTAATTATCATTAGAAGCATTATTTTAGGTTTTTAAACAAAACTTGATTTTCAACATTTATAAAATTATTTTAGGAATCATGTTTTCACAAAATCACAACTTTATAACATCTTTTTAGTTTATGTAAAGAAAATTAATTCACACACTAGAAAAACAAAGGAGATAGTTTTGCGTATTCATTCAATTGCTTATTTTAGGATAAACCATTTCATATTCACCCGATGATGATCTGGTTATTGAAAGCAATGGATATATAGTCTTATCCGTGATGAGCACTAGTTTACAACCAAAACTACATATATGAAATCAAATACAGAATGTATTACACTTTAAACTTGACTCAATCGATATATAGTGAATCTAATCAAACTAATCCAACAGGGAAGAGTTTGCATCTTTGAGTAACACACGCTGTGCCTATGCAAACCACTTTGTAAGTTTCAATATTTTTAAATTTTTTGTCTAAGGCTAAATACGAACGAAAGACCGATAACGAACAAGTAATTTTAATATTGATGGATTTTGATGTTAAATTTTTAAAAATATTGCACCCGGAAACATCACGGGTTATCAATTAACATTAACTAAAAACAAAAAATTAAAGATACTCGCTTATTTGTAGCACGAATGCTCACCTAGCACTTCAAAAATTGAACAAGATTTTATTTTAGTTTTAAATAAATTCTAACATGTATTTTGGCGCATATTTATTTCATTAATATAAATAATAAAAACTTCTTTTATTGATGTTACAATCCAAAATAATAACAATAGGCTCATGGATGTGAAACAATTTGTTAAAATATAGATCCCAAGCTCGAAAATTTCATAGAATTGAAGTGAAGAATGGTGAAAATTCTTTTTTTTTGGTTTGATTGTTGGAGTAGTTTGGGCAGATTTTATGACATTATGGGTGCTCGGGGTTACATAGACATGGGTATCCCTGCTAGTGCAATTGTTGCGAAAGCTCTCATGTCTTATAGGCAACGTCATTATCGGAGGGGTTTTATTAATCAAATAGAAGTAGAAATGGACAAGCTGCGACAAGCTGATGATCAGATGGATGCTATAGCTATCTGGAAAGGCAAAGATGGTAAATTCAGACCAAAATTCTCAACTAAAATACATGGAACGAGAACAGACGAGTCGAGCCATTAAAGAACTGGTACAAGGGGATTTGGTTCTCCAATGGCACCCCCAAGTACTAGTTCATAGCCTGGCTGACCACTTTAAATAAATTATCAACGGGAGATAGAATGATCTCATGGAATGTGGGAGTCAATTCATGTTGTATGCTCTGTCGCTCTACCATGGAGACTCGAGACCATCTCTTTTTCACTTACATTTATTCAGAGCAGGTCTGGAAACAGTTAGTTGGTAGTGTTTTTCGTCACACATACACTTCAAACTATGGACTGAATCTCTTCTCGATGTGCTATGAAGATTGACATTTCAAAAGCCTTCGATTCGGTACAGTGGCCATTCTTGTTAAACATATTCTCAGCCCTGAATTTTCCGAATACGTTTATTCATTGGATAAGGCTTTGTGTCACTTCGGCTTCTTTTCAGGTGCAAGTAAATGGTGAATTAGCGGGGTTTTTTCCGTAGCACAAGGGGTATAAGACAAGGCTGCTCTCTCTCGCCTTATCTTTTCGTCATGTGTATGAATATCTTATCTCACATGTTGAATCAAGCGGCTGCCCAGCGCGAATTTGGTTATCACCCAAGGTGTAAAAACATGGCTCTAACTCACTTGTGCTTTGCCGATGACATTATGGTGTTTTCGGATGGTACGCTACGCTCAATTGAGGGAGTGCTGAAAGTCTTCAGGGAGTTTGAGACAATCCCTGGTTTGCAAATCAGTTTGGAAAAAACTACACTTTTCTCCGCAGGCACTTCGTCGTCAACCCGAAATGTGGCCCTGACTAGGTTTCCCTTTGCTTCAGGAGAGCATCTAGTTCGCTACTTGGAGCTGCCTTTGCTAACAAAACGTATGACACTATCAGATTGCACTCCGCTTCTCGAAAAGATCCGGGATCGGATAAGCTCATGGAAAAACAGATTTCTCTCTTATGCTAGTAGACTCCAACTCTTAAGCTCGGTTAAGCGAGAGTTGATTCGTTCGGGTTCTTTTTGGTCGGGAAAATCTACTAAGACTACTGGTTCATGGATGTGGAGGAAACTCCTCAAGTATCGAATTCAAGCAAGAGATTTCTGCCGTGTAGAGATACGAAGTGGAAGTCACTCATCATTTTGGGAGGATCATTGGAGTTCTCTTGGGCCTCTTTATATTCTCACGGGGGATAGAGGAGCTATTGACATGGGAATTCCTATTGATGCAACAGTAGCAGAGGCTCTGCATCACCGTCAGAGAAACCATCGCTCTGAAAATCTAAACCGGATTGAAGCTGAACTGGATGGGCTGCGAGGACGTCTTTCAAGTGCTGGAAGTGATGTGGTTAAATGGAGATGTGTAGACGGATCTTTTAAACCTCTCTTCTCAACCAAAGGAACCTGGGAGCAAATTCATGCAGCTGGTCCTAAGCAGGTGTCGAGTAAGGGGATATGGTTCCCTGGTGCAACTCCCAAATACTCATACCTTGTTTGGCTAGCTACTCAAAACCGTCTATCAACTTGTGACAGAATGTGCACCTGGGATCCTGGTGTGAACCCTCACTGTATGTTCTGTAATCTGTCCTTGGAAACTCAAAATCATCTCTTCTATGATTGGTCCTTCACTTCACAGGTCTGGCAGCGCTTGACTCTAGGAATCTTACAAAATCGCTACACAACCAACTATGATGGCCTTCTCTTGCTTTTAACAGGCCCAACTTATACCTCCTCCACAAGATCACGATCTTCTCGTGGACGAGGAAAAGGACGAGGATCACAATCTTTCACACCACAAGCAAACGTGGTAGCTGCTCCGGAAAACAGCATGGTCTCTAATTCTGGAAACAACGCAGCAGGAATACCTTCTCTTACACCATCTCAATGGAGTAGCCTAGATAATTTTATCGAAAGTAAGAAGAATGCATCAGGAGAGAAATTGTCTGGTAAGACTGAAAAACTCGTTTTATTTGGCACAAATAGTCAATTTGATTTGATCATTGACTCCGGAGCAAGTCATCATATGACAGGCGACATTAACTTGTTGACCGATCTTCGAAAAATTGATCCTTGTCCGATAAAAATGCCTGACGGTGGACTTACATGGGCTACACGTCACGGCACCCTTCACCTAGGAGGAAAATTAATTCTTCATCATGTGTTTTATGCACCGGATATACACATCACGCTTATCTCTGTAGCTCAATTGCTTAGAGATATAGCGAGTTCAGTGATATTTACTCGTGATTTTTGTTTCATACAAGACCAACTTTCGAGGACTTTGATTGGAGCGGGTGAAGCACGGGATGGGGTTTTTCATCTCGCTGGAGCAGTTCTTCCTCAAGTCAGTCGAGTTACAAAGATAGATACCAGAGCCCTATGGCATAGAAGAATGGGACATCCTTCTTCAAAAGTTCTCTCTTTACTTTCAGATGTTGGATCTTTTTCAAGCAGTATTAGTGATTTAGAGGAGTTTTGCGATGTGTGTTCCCGCGTAAAACAATCGCGTATTTTGTTTCTAGAAAGTTCTAATAAAGCTGATGATTTATTTACTATGATCCATTGTGATGTCTGGGGACCATATCGAACGAAATCAACGTGTGGTTCTACATATTTTCTCACCATTGTTGATGACTATTCCAGAGCTGTTTGGACGCATCTTCTCTTGGAAAAATCATCTGTTGCACTCGACTTAAAGAATTTTGTTGCTTGGATAAAAAGAACACGACAGTTTGAAAAGCAAATAAAAATAGTCCGTACCGATAACGGGACTGAGTTTCTTCCCCTACGATCTTACTTTGCGGAACAAGGCACCAGTCATCAAACTTCATGTGTTTATACGCCGCAGCAAAATGGAAGGGTCGAACGTAAACATAGGCACATTCTCAACGTTGCGCGTGCCTTATTATTTCAAGCACATCTTCCTACTCGTTTTTGGGGAGAGAGTATTCAAGCAGCTACCTTCCTCATTAATCGAACTCCTTCCGCTATTCTTAATGGAAAGACACCTTATGAGCTTGTGTTTCAACGTCCACCAACATATGATGAAATTCAGACTTTTGGTTGCTTAAGTTATGTTACTTGCACACCTCGGGATAGTGACAAGTTCAACGATAGAAGCTCTCGGTGTTTATTCCTTGGATATCCTTTTGGCAAAAAGGGATGGCTTGTACTTAACTTGCAAACTCAAAAACTCTTTGTTTCCCGAGATGTTCATTTTCATGAGAGTGTGTTTCCATTTGCATATGTGGATAAAGACGAAAGTTCACCTGGTACTACTATTGACTCACCGTCTTCCTCTGCAATCAATATGGCTCCCATTTCTCCTCCTGTTTTGTCCACAGAGGAACAAGAAGAACAGTCTGAAACACACGACACTGTTGAGTCATTCGAACCAGCACCAATCAATTCAAATGACGTACCAGCTACAATTTTACAACCTGAACCGACTAACCAAGTGATCGACCCAGAGCAGATTGAACCGGAGCAAATTGAATCAGAAATAGTAGATCATATGGACGAGCCAGTCGCTGAAATTGAGATGGCTGAAGAGCAACTTGGTCGTGGACTGCGTCAAAAATGGCCTTCGACTCGACTTGCACCGTACGTCATTTCTAGCGCTACACACAATAAAAACCCCCTCCTCAACGTGTACTCACCTCCTCCATCATCTCCTCAAGTAAGTGCGTCTATCCTATCTCTAACTTCGTATCTCTTGACCGATTATCTTCTCCACAAAAAATATTTTTGGCTGCTGTTGATGCTTATGCTGAGCCCACATCATTCAAAGAAGCCATGGAACATGACCATTGGAAGCTGGCTTCTAAGGATGAAATTGATGCCTTGGAGATAAATCATACATGGGACATTGTTCATTTACCACCCGACAAACATGTCATTGGAAATAAATGGGACTTTAAGGTCAAGCTGAGGTCGGATGGCACACTTGAACGTTATAAAGCTCGTCTGGTTGTTCTTGGTAATCGACAAGAGGAGGGCACTGATTATGATGAGACGTTTGCTCCAGTGGTTAAGATGACAACAGTACGTATTTTCATAAAAGTTGCCGCCTCCAAAAATTGGGAATTATATCAAATGGATGTTCACAATGCCTTTCTTCACGGGGATTTAGAAGAAGAGATATATATGAAGCTTCCACAAGCTTACTCCACAAGTGATAAGAATAAAGTTTGTAAGTTGAAGAAATCTCTTTATGGTTTAAAACAAGCTCCTAGATGTTGGTTCGCAAAGCTCTCGGATTCTTTGTTACAATTCGGTTTCGTCCAAAACAAAAAGGACTATTCCTTGTTTTCGTATCATCGCGGGACTTCTTGTCTCTATGTCTTGGTTTATGTTGATGATCTAGTCATTGGAGGTAACGATTCAGTCCTTATTACCAAGTTTAAAGCTTACATGAGTTCCTGCTTTCATATGAAAGATCTTGGCATTTTAAAGTATTTTCTCGGCTTAGAAATTTCACGGAGTAAAGATGGAATCTACGTGTGTCAACGAAAGTATGCCTTGGACATTGTTACCGCGTGTGGTTTGATAGGTTCTCGGCCGTTTGACACGCCCATTGAACAAAATCACACTTTAGCACGAGAAGACGGGGACTTCTACAATGATCCCTCAAAACATTGCCGGTTGGTTGGTCGTCTCGTTTACTTGGCTATCACTCGGCCAGACCTGAGTTATGCTGTCCATTTGTTGGCACAATTTCTCGCTAAACCATGACAGAAACATTGGGATGCAGCAACTCGTGTAGTTCGTTATTTAAAAGGCACCCTTGGTCAAGGGATATTTCTCAATTCTAGGCCAAATCTTCATGTCAAAGCTTATTGTGATTCTGACTGGTCTTCATGCCCTATTTCTCGACGATCTCTTTCGGGCTATGTTGTTCTACTGGGAGATTCACCTATTTCATGGAAGACAAAGAAGCAACGCACGGTATCTCGTTTTTCCGCTGAGGCAGAATATCGAGCCATGTCTTACACTTACTCTGAGATTCAATGGTTGCTTCAACTTCTACCAGTTTTCAATGTTCAACACTCAGAACCTGTATCTTTCTTTTGCGACAATAAATCGGCACTTCATATCCTTCAGAATCCAGTCTTCCACGAAAGGACCAAACACATTGAGAACGACTGTCACATTATACGTGATGCGTTCCAAGCTGGTGCACTTGCTCCTGCACATGTTCGTACGACGGAACAGATTGCTGACATGTTGACAAAATCTCTTGGGCGAGTTCAATTTTGATATCTTCTTGGCAAGATGGGAGTTCGGGACTTACACTCGCCATCTTGAGGGGGAGTATTAGAAAGATATTAGGAAGATAATGATAGAAAATATTTTATTAAGATATATACAAATCATAAACGTATCTTATTTAGAATATATCCTACTTTGAGGCCAAGCTATTGCTTACCTATATAATGTAATCAACATCTTTGGAATGAATAACAGAGATTGATTCAGAGCAATAATATTCTTGACATTCATCCTCCGCTACGTCTTTCAAGCTGCCTTGCACATCCTCTGGAGAGAACGAAACCAGCGTAGACATGGGGGTCATTTTCTTCCATCGACAAACTGGTTCAGGAAATCGATAAAGCGGTTCGCAATCGTTTAAGCTCATTACGAAATAGCAGTTGCAACAAGTTTGGAGATGGACTGCAAGTTTGGTTGGGCTCCTTGCTTCACAATCAACCTCTTCGTCAAGTTCCCTAAATTATCTCTCAAATGATCTTTGCTTTCATAAGTCAATTATAAGGTTGCATATAATGTAAACAAAGGTTTTTTTGGTTGAATATAATTTTACATTCATACTATGGAAAACCCTCCTTATTTTGCTCACATGTTTTTCTCTTCCACGAACTCTGAGATTTATCATGAGTTACGTTTTTCAAATTTCTATTACTCTATTTGGCGACAGAGAAACAGAAGGAAGCATGGTGACTTAGCAATTTCTACGACAGTTACCACCAAAACTATTGACCGCATAATCCGCGACCAAATCTGTTCTCTTCAGAAACCGGGATCACCTTATATGGCTGACGTATTGAAATTTTGGTTTGGCTCACGGACCTAAAACCGAGAGCTGCAATGTTTTTTAATCTTTTCACCTTCTATTAATTATTTTATTATGCAATAGTTTCAACTCCATTTCGCTTAAGCTTAAAAGCTAAAGTAAAAAGCTGCACCTAATATACAAAAGTTTTCGAGGAATATAATTTAACATTTATTAAAAAAGAAAAAATGTTACAGTCCAAAATTACACTATGAGGTAGGCTGATGATCTCTGAGACGACCGGATATTGGGGAAATGGGCCTATATGGGCCTACAAATTATTTCTCTCTTTGTTTTAGGCCTTATTCATTTCTATATGTAACCGAGAAAATTATTGTCGAGGCATCAAAAAAAAACAAAGAATTAAAATCAACATCTTCTTCGTCTATTGATCCATTCTTCTGCTTCCCTCTCCACGACTCAAAACACATACGAATTAGAATTTCAAGTTTCAAATTCTCCTAATCCAGTTAATCCCACTCTTCCGCTGATGAGAAAAGCCCTAACTTTGATCCTTTAGAGAATCGCTCATGGGTTCGAACGAGTTTCGTTTCTTCCTCTCCTGCGATATCAATTCGCCCGTCACTTTTCGTATCGAGAAGCTTGATGGAAACCTCCCCGTCAAGAAATCTACTGATTCGGGTACTGAATGATTTTGATCTCACTGTTTCTATAGGAATTTGATTTGAATTTGGTTGATTAAGCAGAAACGAAACCAAACTCTATTTTTTAATTCTCAAACCCCTAAAGGTCTGTGTCTCCTCTCTCTATCTCTCTTTCTCTTAGTTAGCTCCTCCAAATTCGGATGATTACCCATTTCGAATTTGCAGAGAAGAACAGATCCTCTCTTTCTTCTTCGTCTCTCCTGCGATATCAATTCGCACATTTTCTGATTTGGTTGCTCCGGTTTCGTGTTCTGATTCTTAATCCCTGGGACTTTATTTTGGTGTAATCGGAACTTGTTTTGTTTATTGGTGTGTGGAATTTTTAGAATTCATGTCGGATGTGGCTTTATTGGTGCTGAGAAAACCAAAATATAGTGCAAATGCGTTTAGTTCTTGAGATGAGTTTTTATTTATTTATGTGTATATTTTAGGAGTTTTCTCAGTCGCAGAGGAGAAAAAACCAGAGCTGTACATTGAGTGTGCATTGTATATTGATGGAGCTCCTTTTGGCCTTCCCATGAGAACAAGGTTTCTTCTGTTTTTTGTTTTTTATATTCTTTCATATGCATTTCTCGTCCTCGTTGTGCTGTGTTTTGATGATGTTTACGACTCTTGTCGAAGTGCTTTATAGTGTTTCATCTAGCTCTCTTCTTAATTCCAGATTGAAAACTACAGGACCACCATACTGCTGGAACGAACTCATCACTCTGAGTTCTAAATATCGGGACTTGACTGCCCATTCGCAACTTGCTATAACAGTAAACTAATCTCTGTCCCCATTGCTTGTTTTATGGTACCTTCTCGGTTTCTTCTTCCTTTTTCTGCTTCTCAGAAAGTTTCTGTTCATTTCAGGTTTGGGATGTTTCGTGTGGTAAAACTGAGGGACTGATTGGTGGGGCAACAGTCCTTCTATTTAATAGCAAAGGGCAGATGAAATCAGGAAAGCAGAAGCTCAGGCTTTGGCAGGGAAAAGAAGCGGATGGTTCATTTCCAACCTCTACTCCTGGAAAGGTTTCTGATACATCTCAACTCTAGATATATAATCCGGAATATTGTTCTTGACGACGACTTCCTTTTTCTTGGGGTTTTCCACACTTTAGGTTCCACGGCATGAGCGTGGGGAGCTAGAGCGTTTGGAGAAGCTCATGAATAAGTATGAGAGGGGACAGATCCAAAGCATTGATTGGCTGGATCAACTTATGTTGAAATCCTTGGATAAGATTAAGGAACAAGAAAGCTCCAAACATGGAAGCTCACATCTGTTCGTGGTTATTGATTTCTGTAGTTTTGAGCATCGAGTCGTATTTCAGGTGCAATATTTACTGCAATTAGATCTGTCTGTAACCTTATATATTCCCAAAAAAATGTCTCCATGTGTGTCTTGCAATAATGAAATGACCAGTGGATATTTGTCTATCTGCTTTTGATTTCAAGGAGTCTGGAGCCAATTTGTTCATAACTGCCCCAATTGGTTCGACAAACGAATTTGTTACTGTCTGGGATACAGAACTGGGAAAGACTAATCCTTCAGAGAACAAGCAACTAAAGCTGGCAAGGAGCTTGGATCGTGGCATAATTGACAGGGATCTCAAGCCAAGTAGTATCGAGCGGAAGTAAGTATCTTCAGAGGAACAGTTTCCTGTCACTTATAATGAAATATAGTTGCATAAATTTATAATCTCATGGGTAGGTGATTTCTTCTTTTGTTTGCCCCTATTTTCTTTTTTAAAGATCCATACAAAGAGTTCTAAAATATCCGCCAACAAGGACATTGAGTGGAGATGAAAGACAACTTCTTTGGAAGTTTCGTTTCTCTCTAATGTCCGAAAAAAGAGCTCTAACAAAATTTCTTCGCTGTGTGGAGTGGAGTGATGTTCAGGTAAGTGTACATCTTTTGCTTGTAGATCTATTTTCATGGTTCTTATTTTTTCATGTTGCATGAGCTTCCGATGTTGGCAGGAAGCAAAGCAAGCAGTTCAACTGATGTACAAATGGGAAATGATAGATGTATGTGATGCTTTGGAGCTATTGTCTCCTCTATTTGAGAGTGAAGAGGTACTACGAGTGCCTGACTTACTTTTCTTCTGGTCTTCTAATCTTCTACTCGATCTGCTTGCTGTCGTCCTGTTATATTGAAATATAGGCTAATTTCTCACTACATGTACTGATAGGTTCGAGCTTATGCTGTGAGTGTATTGGAAAGAGCTGATGATGAAGAGCTTCAGTGTTACTTGCTTCAACTGGTTCAGGCTCTCCGTTTTGAACGCTCTGATAGATCTTGCCTTTCTCAATTCCTTGTCCAACGAGGTATGTGCTGAACATCTAGACATGGAATCATGTTGAGTTTTCTGTGTAAAACTGGTTTATATTATGGTTAATTGACTGACTTCTGCTATTTTCTTTCAAATTTCTAGCATTACAGAATATTGAGTTGGCCAGTTTTCTCCGTTGGTATGTCGCTGTGGAACTTCATGACCATGTCTATGCCAAGCGATTTTACAGCACATATGAGTTACTCGAGGAGAACATGATCAAGGTGTGGACATAATTTTTTTTTTTTCTCCTTTCCCCCTTATTTCACTTAAGATAAATAATACGTATATCGATCTTCCTCCTGCCTCAGTTTTCTTTGTAATAGTCAGATCAAGCCTTTTAAACTTATGATGTGGGTTACGGTTAACAATGTCAGGTTTTTCAGTGAATAGAATACGCTAGTCCTAACTTTTAGTTAGAGGAGTAGTGCTTGTCCAAGAATGATAAATATACTGCTCAAACTACATATACAGGGTTGTGCAGCTACAGCATATCATGTCCTTCTTGGGGCAAGGAATTGAGCTGCTTTATACATCAAGTGAGATCTCTGTTTAGCTGCTTGAGAATGATATTTGCTTTGATGTCAGCTGCCGCCTGGGGTTGACGGAGAAGATGGATATAAATTGTGGCAAAGTTT
Source organism: Crucihimalaya himalaica (assembly GCA_004349715.1). Lineage (NCBI taxonomy): Eukaryota > Viridiplantae > Streptophyta > Magnoliopsida > Brassicales > Brassicaceae > Crucihimalaya > Crucihimalaya himalaica. The sequence continues at coordinate 318,329 of SMJT01000029.1, forward strand.
GGTGCGTCAAACAGAAGTGACTGCTCAGTTATGTTCCATTACACGAGAAGTGAGAAATGTACGTGGAAACACCCAGAAAAAAATTGAGAAGCTCAGGCAGCTTTTAGGTGGACTCCTTAGCGAACTCACCTACTTTGAAGAGGTACTTTCACTATGGTTTTAACTGGTAACTAATGCTTTAAAATCTGATGTGTATCCAAGAATGTCTGAGTCAAAGTTTCTACTTACCCTTTTGTATTTGGTTTTCGTCCAGCCTATTCGATCACCGCTTACCCCTAGTGTTATTATAAAGGGGATCGTGGCAGGAGAATCAACACTCTTTAAAAGTCAAATGCATCCTCTGCGCCTTACTTTCCGAACAGAAGATGAAGGAAGTTGCAAAATTATATTTAAGAAGGGTGATGATCTCCGGCAAGACCAACTGGTAAATCTAGGTTCATTGTATCATATTATCTAGATCTTTTGTTCAGGTTGTGATTTTTTAAAAATTTCCTCTATAGGTTGTTCAAATGGTCTGGCTCATGGATAGACTGCTTAAGCTGGAAAATCTTGATCTGTGCCTAACGCCTTATAAGGTATTAGCAACTGGACACGATGAAGGAATGTTGGAATTCATACCATCCCGTTCTTTGGCTCAGGTACAGTATCAGTGCCTAAACCCATTTCTCGCAGGCCTCTCTAGTATAATTTTGAGAGTAAATAATCTCTTATCCTAAGATATATGCCTTTGCATGTTCAGATTCTCTCAGAGCACCGAAGCATAACAAGTTATCTTCAGAAGTTTCATCCTGATGAGCATGCGCCTTTCGGGATAACAGCCACTTGTCTCGATACCTTTATAAAAAGCTGTGCAGGCTATTCCGTGATTACATATATACTTGGGATTGGAGACAGGTAGGGTGTAAAACATGATCCCGTGGGTGTGTTTGACAAGTTTTTCCAATTTTCATGCTTTATAAATCTACCTTTGAATTGAATCGTGAATCTGTGATGATGCCTGTTTTGATATGTAGACACCTGGACAATCTCCTCCTTACAGATGATGGCCGTCTTTTCCACGTTGATTTCGCATTTATTCTTGGTAAAGATCCTAAACCATTTCCTCCACCTATGAAACTCTGTAAAGAAATGGTGGAAGCCATGGGCGGAGCAGAAAGGTACCAGGAAATTATATCAACTCCATGAATATTTTACCCTGAAGAGTTGTAGCATTAGACTTGAACTGTTGGCTACTCTGTATTATGTCTTGCAGCCAATACTACACAAGGTTCAAATCTTACTGTTGCGAAGCATACAACATTCTCCGGAAATCAAGCAACCTTATTCTGAATCTGTTTCATCTCATGGCGGGTTCGACTATTCCTGATATAGCTTCAGACCCGGAAAAGGGCATTCTTAAAGTAAGTTTCTTTCTCTCTCACCTAACCAAACCAACCCCGCCATTTCTTCTCATAAATGGGTGTGCTCTTGCTTGCTCTTGTAATTCTCGTCAATGCTGTCTTTACAGCTCCAAGAAAAGTTTAGGCTTGATATGGACGACGAAGCATGCATCCATTTCTTTCAAGACCTGATTAATGAAAGCGTAAGCGCGCTGTTCCCACAAATGGTTGAAACCATACACAGATGGGCTCAATACTGGCGTTGAAACCACGTGGTTTAACTGCTACCGTGTTAACTTATCAAAAAAATGTAGATGCGTTTACTTTCTCAAGTTAATAACACCAGAAGGTTTGATTTCTGTTCTTGGCTTTTATACCCGCTGTGAAAACTATCTGTAAATAATCTCGTTAACCTTGAACCTATTAGATTATGGTTTGACACTCTCTAGTCTCTACAATACTATGTATATTTCTACAGATGACAAAATGAAAAAATCAAAAAACAGAATTGCCCCACATCTTTCCCGTAATCACGAAGTTGCCCCATACCTTTTGGTTATTATGCAATTGCCCCACATATTTCGGTAATTACAGGATTACACCATATCTTTTAAAAACCCATCTTTTGGGATCTATATGGGAAAATTGTCCTAAAAATCCTATTGTTCAAAAAGTTGATTTTAATTTTCAATGGACGAAACGAAATATATAGTCTACTTTTTTTTTACTTTCAAATTAAGGGGGCTTTATTGGTTCATTGATTTGTAAATCCATATAGGATTTGTAAATCCATATAGGATTTGAAAATTCTTATGGAATTTGAAATCAATACATATGGATTTTGAAATAACATGTTTTAACTACGGATTTGAATTCTTCTATTCTTCACTTTCAAATCCATTCAAAATATAATGTGGATTTTGAAATCCAACAATAAATCATTAAACGAATAACACATGATTTTAATTAGTATTTACAAATGATAGAACCAATAACACATGATTTAGAAATCTTTTTTAAAATCAATGATTGAATAACACATGATTTTACTTGGATTTCCAAATCCATCCAAATCCATCAAAATCCATCAAAATCCTTGAACCAATAAACCCCCCTAAATAATAAATTTTTGTTGACTTCGCCATTTTGAACACGATGTTAACATACTAACTGGACTGAGACGTTATACTGTTAATGACACAAACATACATAATTATATATGCTACGGTAAAATCCCCCAATTTAAACAATTAGGGATTTGATCTTGTTTTTGAGATCCGTTTCCATGGCGATGTTGTCGAAGGTACAAGGATGATCAAACGGAATCGATCTCCACCGTTCGTTCTTCTTCTAGTGCCGAGAGACTCGTCACCAACAACATGGTTCCGATCTAACCGGAGGACGATTTCTCTCCCTATGTCTATGACTTTCTTCATAACTTTCATCAGATCGATGTCTTGGTGAGGTAAAGTGTTTGAGCCATGAGGACGAACATTCCCGGACGAATTCGCGACGAAATACGGAGCTCCCCATCCGTCGATTCGGTAAAGCGAGGAAGAGGGCGACGAAGACCAATGGCAAGAACCGTCAACAACGGCGGCAGAAGCAAACGACGGAATAAAGACGACTGCGTATTCTCGTTGGAGGCGTGTGGCGGAGGTTTGGAGGTGAACAAACTAACGGAGCAAAACCCTAATTTTTTTTATTTGGAGATTTTTTGTAATATATATAACTATGTACTTTTGAGATATAGCAATTAAACTGTCTTGGTTCAATGGTTATGTACTTGTTTATTTAGTAGGAAGTGAGTGATTCAAATCCCATGGTTGATATTTTTTTTAAATCAAAACGACGTCGTTTTGATTGTTTAACGGAGATCGACAACAGAGACTTAGCCTCGTTAATTTGTTCCGTTAATTGACTTAACGTCGTGCTTAAAATGGCGAAATCAACAAAAGTTTACTATTTAATTTGGAAATCAACAAAAAGTAGATTACATATTTCGTTTCGTTCATAGTTGAGGATTAAAACAAACTTTTCGAACAAGTTTGAAAAGTTTTATGACAATATTTCCGATCTATATATTGTTGTGCAACATGTCACATTCTTTGCATTAGATTATAAAAGGCGTTTAACGACCTGTGACAGGAAAGTTACATGTGGTGACAGGAAAGTTACATGTGGTGAAACCAAATCGAAGTTAAATATTTCTTGTAAATTGTATTCATCTATAATGTTATAATGTATATTGACCAATAATATCATACCATTCAATAAAACTGATTTTTTTATGGACTGGGACTGTCAAAGTAAACAAACAATCTTTGTACCTCTAATTGAAACAAAAGAAATACAAACATCGTGTCGTTTTCCATCTGTGACAAAACAACTACGTGTTGTTCTTTCGCAAATGGAACATGTATAACAAAACATCGTGCGGTTCAATTTGGCTACTACCCATTGCAAATAAACCGGCGGGTAAGACTCTTAATGAGTGGAAGAAACCCCTTTAAGAGAGCCCAAGATAAAGAAAGTAAACCTTTGTGTTCCTTGTGAAACAGGAAAGCTACGACCTTAGGGCAAATAGTTCACAGGTGATTATGTTGTCGAGTGAAGCAGAAGAGTTTCCAGCACCTAGGACAGGGACGAGATTGAAGATAGGTTCTTTCGGGCTGCCAACTTTTACTCCATCACTCATCTCATTAAGCTCTCTAAATGTAGACGCAAAAATGTCGGATAATCTCTCTACGGACACACCAAGACTAGTAGAGAAGTGTATTCTTAAGCTCTGCATCAACCAAAAACAAGCTATAAGCTAAGCTTTTAATGAGAGGCTAACATTGTTTGAAGAATCTCATTCTTACCGTAGTGTCTTGCCAAGAAAATGAATTTTCAGACAAGGTTTTGTTGAGAAGATATACACAGAATCTTGATACTCTCTTCAGTTGTTGTTCTTCTTCTCTGGAATCTTCCTGAAGTTTACTCATTAGTTCAGCTGAGATAGAGAGAACGGTAACACACATTTTCCCATTAACAACTCGTTTCTGCACACAATCTTGGTGCCATATCTCTGGCTTATATCCCCAAAAACTGTAATCTCCTTCACCCGATTGGTCTTGGCTGGTTTCATCTTCGGTTTCTGTATCTTCTTTCACGTATAGAATAGGTTTCACTTCAACAAGAGCCCTGGAGAACAACAGTTACTGTTAAAAACCCAAAACTGTTGGGAAGATCAGGGACAAGGATGTAAAGAAAGATTCTAAGCAGTATTTTAACCTTTTCGGAAGATCGGGGACAAGGATGTAAAGGAACATAGGATCTAGGATATTCAGTACCCTCCGAGAAGACTTTGCCAAATCCAAGAAAGTAACAAACTTTTCGTGAAGTTGGTTCCTCTCTGATTGTTTTGTGCGTGCTGAACAGAAAACCACAAAGAGTATAGCTGATGAAGAGATTGAGCGGTTAAAAGACTCTGCTATTGCCTCGCTGTTCGTCAATGCTTGATTTAGCTCAGCAATTGCACCGTCGTTTCGAAGATTCATCGTGGGAGGGTCAAGCCCTAGTTGCCCAGCCATGTGAAGAACACTCTTGTGCAAAGTGGCCTGAAGTAGAAGATATGAAGTAACTGAGTTTGCTAATCAATTTGAAGTTTATTAGAAATCAACAAGGAGATTTTATTCACCTGACTGTAAGGTCCAATGCAGCTCGGTGCCCAGCAAGATATACTTTGGACATGGAGAACTCTTTTGCTTTCATCATTCGCAACTAAAACCTCGACGTAAGCTTTTCCAAGACCTGCTTGTACCAAAGGAAGTTCTATTGTACTACGTGAAGGAACACCGAAAGGGCACTTCTCTTGTGTGATAAATTTCACATATGTCTCATTCGCCACAGCAAATTCACTCATGTCAGAGATATAAAGATGAATGTACAATACATTCTGCCAGTTATACCCGTGTTTTAAAAGCTGGGATTCAAGTTCCGAAAGACAAGTCTCGAGATCTTCTTTCAGACCTGTATAAAGAGGACAAAGCAAAAATCAAGTACATATGCAGAGAAATCTTGAAGATTTGGTCTGTCTTTGAGTTACCTGTTGAAGATTCACTTGAATCTTCCAACCAGCAGCAGATGGAGAATGTGTTGTGTTTCTCAGTCCTTGATATGTGAAGTTTGTTACTTGTGTGTTCAGCTATATCAACGATTCCATTATCTCGTTGGCGAAGAGAATCTGATGTGTTAGGACCATCTCCTAGTACCTCAGACACTAAACTCGATTCCTCTTCAAGGGAATTGGAGTCTGGATTCCCTTTCTTTTCAAGATGGAACATAGATGGATGAAGAACACCAACAGGTGCAATGGAATCTGGAGAGTGTAGCACAACTTGAAATTCATCAAGCACGATACTTGCATTCTACGAAAATGCAAATTGTCAAATTACAAATAAATGTGAGGAATCATTGAACATAAATGTGAGGACATACAGTGAAAAGAGGGCAATCTAGAGTCAAAGTTTCATATTCTCCTCCTTCACCGCAAACATTACTTCCATATTTCCTAAGTAGAGATGCATTCAGAAGCTTTAGAACCAATGTAATACAAATAGATAATACTCTAAATGAAGTCATAAAAGAGAACTGTGGCATACTCTTTTAACTTCAAAAGATATGGTTCCATGAAGGCTAAGTCTTTCCCTAAATGCTTTGAGGGATCTAACCCTATTGCTGCAACCTGTTAAGGTGAAACAAACCATAATTATAAGAAGTTGATGTAAGTAAAGTGGGAATAAATAACAACAATCCTTATTACCTTGACTAAAATAGCTTTTATCCCATTTGCTATCTGCAAGTAAACGAGATACGAGTTACATAAAACAAATTCGAAAAAGAAGAATAAAAAAATTGAGATTGACATAGACTTGAATCTTCAGTTTCTCTTTTCCTGAAACAGTTTACCATTTCCTGAAGAAGCAATGTCTGATCTTGTTTCCACAAGAATGCCAAAGAAACAAGGCCTAACCTTGAACAAATACTCTCCACCCGCAGTCGTTGGTAGTCTGATGCAATCGCACCAGACGATACTGCTGTGATGGAAGGTATCTGTCTCTTCACCTCACTTAACAACACAAACATATCTTCCACTTCATCATCTGGAGTCATTTGGTAGCTAAGTTTTTGATGCCTGCAAATAAAATTCCTCAGAATTATTCATTCAATCATGCCTTGAAATCTCAAGCGGAAAGCCTAATGATTCTCACCTTGAAGATCCTCGGATTCTTCTTCTGAACAATGGCACATTCATACATTCTGCATAGCCCACTATAATCTGGTGGCCTACCTGAAGAAGGTGCATCCAATAAAAAATTTTTTAAAAAACACAGAACTTAGGATTCCAATATCATAAATTCTATATATCATTCTTACTCTCAAATATCCACTATCGAAAATATCTAATCTTATTCATCTCAAGAAGAACAACCAGATTTACAAATCATGAAAACATTGACCAGATTCACATAAACACCAATGAGATAGAAAAGGCTCAATCCTTTTTCAAGCCCTTTCATATTGAAAATCCGGTTTTACCTTAGACACGAGAGCATACATAGAACCAGAATAGACAAGGAATAAGCAGAATCTTACAGTTTGATACATGTAGCTGTCCAATTCATCGACTGAATCTTCAACCGGTAACAAATTAGCCAATGCCACGATCTGTGGAAACACAAATCAGAAAACCCCAAGTAAGATTTAAGTTCGTATAGCTAAAAAAAATCGAACTTTTAAGAAGCAATTTCAGAGAAACTCTTAAAAACTAACAAAACTTTGAAACTAGACAAAATCCTAGGTAAGAGAACAAACTAAATACCCACCTCGTGGCCGTAGTGAATACACTTCATCATAGCATAACAGCTATCTTTGCCTCCACTGACTAAAGCCACGACCTTCATCTCTTTCTCTCTTCTTTCTCTCTCTAGAGTTGCAGTGAGGTTCTTCTTATGTCGTCGAAGAAACTCTATGGTCGAGAAGAGTCAAGTCAATAGAGTTTGAGGGCGACTTTAAAAAATATTGAATTTTATAAAATTTAGGAATCTGGCATGACTTTCTCCTTGTTATTCGATTGGCCCCTTTATTTTTTATTTATTTGTCAATTTCTTTCTAAATTCTATTTAGAGTTATGGAATCTTTTTTCCTATTGCTTAATCCATACGACACCAAAAAAATGTCTATGGCAGTTTCTCACAACATATTCAAGTGATCACAAATTCACAATACTCACTACTAAACCTAATCCAATATATCAGTGGAAACATCCATCAAACAATGTACAAAAGCAGCTCATCAATCGCATAGAAATATGCAAATGGGAGAAACCAGAATTATTAGAAACGATTTTATAGAAAACTTAGAGCACTTTTATCGGTTGAAACTCAAAATGAGTTTCTTAAAATTAAAATAATAATATTTTTTTATTATTATTTTTTGTTATTTTTTTTTGTTTAAAAACAAGTTTCAGCCAACCAAAATTTGATATGGATAGAGACAGTTTCTTAGAGTTTCTTATTGCATAGACGATTCTTGTGTCTCTCTCCACCTTTTCAATTTTATATATATATATATTTTTTAAGAGTTTCTCAGTGAAATACGCTGATGGTGATGCTTTTAGCAGACAAGTGATCTAATGTATTGAGTTATCAGTTCAGAAATCAGAAATGAGAAAAGGAGCTAACTTACTTTCATTTCAAACTCTGCAGTTAATGAGAAATATGTGATTTCACTTATAAGCTCTAGAATCACTATCGAATAACATCCTCTTCATTGTGCCTGTATTTTTCTCCTCAAAATGAAGTAAACATATAAAGAATTTGAAATTTCCAAGGATTTAAAGGTTTACGATTATAGAGTTTTGGAAATTCATGATTAAATAAAACTAAAGTCGTTGTTTTGTCAAAACAAACATTAAAATCTTTCTGTTTACTTCATTTTGGAAATGCTCGAAAATAATATCCGAAGTTTGTTTTCTTTTAAATGGTAATATATTTTATACTAGTATATTATTATTTTCAACTCATATAAAGTTTCAACTCATATTTGTGATAATGGTAAACAAAGTCTTAGATACCAAAACCATTACACCAAATTTAATAGAATTTTGGAAAGTCTATAGAAATTCAAGATTAAATAAGTCGTTCAGATTATATTCAAGATTAAATTCAAGGTACCAAAAACATTATAATCGTTCAGATTTTGAACTCTTTAAAAATATAAAAACCAATAAACCTCCCTTAAAATTAAAGGTTTTTCTAAATATTATTATTCGGGTTAATTTCTCTCATAGTAAATTTTAATTAGGTCTCGTTAAATTATAAAACAATCTTGTCCAAATTGTACCTCTTATTTCTCCTCCCGTGTCGAACTAAATCTTAGGGCAAAGGTGATATCGCCGAGGGACGTCTTGCCACCGCACCGCCTCCTTCTCCGGTTGTCTCGCTACTTCTCAGACCATTCCACAGCTATGTCACAGGTAACGCTGCCCACTCTATTCGTCGGTCCCGTCTTCTAGTCCTAGGCCTGAATATCGCAGATCTGACCACTTATATCGACACGGAGCTCTGCTTTGTGATCGAGTTCTATGGTTACAGTTACTAGAACCGCTTCGAATCATTCAATTTCAATTGCGCCATTCTTTATCAGTTTTGGAGATCCTTCCTCGTCCCACTGATCTGAATGTCGTTTGATTGGTGAATTTGACTTGTTCTCTCTGAATTTTTAGGTAGACAACAGAAATTCATCAGCAGCCAAGCGTGCTAGAACTGACGGTATGACTTTTCTTGCTTCAAAAACTATACTGTTGTGTTCTGAAGAGTATAGTTCGGATAATTCGATTCCATATACCCGAAGATAGTTTCTGTGTGTACATTGCATCCAATGTCTTGCATGCTTTTTGTATTAGAAATTATCCTGTGTATCAATCTATGTCTACCGAATTTTCGAGATACATGACATATTCGAAAAAATTGCTAATGTGTTTCGTTTCGGTTTTATTGAGTCTATAATAAATATATTTTAGCACATACTAAGATATTCGTCTCAGCAGCATATGTTTATAAAGGATTTTAGATTCCAAACTGTATGTTACTCATACTACAAATATGAATGGCTGTTTGGTTTACCCTTTTGGTCGTGGATAGGGGGGCGCAGAGAAGATGATTGGATCTGCCCCAGTTGTGGCAATGTCAACTTTTCATTCAGGACAACTTGCAATATGCGTAATTGCACTCAGCCTAGACCTGCAGATCATAATGGAGTAAGTCATTTTGTATTGAAATATCAAGTATACGTCTTTCTGCTCTGAAACAGTTTGTGTTTAGTCATATTTGAAAATTGACAGTCATTGGCTTCTTGACATGGGGCTGAATTTAGAGCAATTGTCTCATGTCATGATGTAGAGCCATAATATTTATGTTATCAGTCTTAGCAGAGCTCTTTGAGTTACGCCACATATATAGAAAGTTACGATGATGAGTAGTTTTAGTAAATATTTTCAGGTGTTAGTTATGTAAAATAAGAAATGAAGTGAAAGACCAACCTTACTGTTTTGTCTCTAGTGCAGTATATTGCATCCACTGCAGTCTGTGTGAAAGAGATTGTGACTGTGTGATGGCTGCAGTGGCAGCTCAGCACTAACAGATGTTGCTGGAAGTTGATAGGTTAACTAAAGGATTAGCAGAATGTGAAGGGCTTTCAGGATTTTCTTGAGTGTTGATGGGTCATCTGGGAGAGCCAGGATTCTTCTGAATATCCCTTGGTTCTAGGGTTGGTACTTTGATACCATTTGAGGATATATAATAGATTCTGACAAATTTAGAACCCATATGCTGTCCATCTTCCTACAAGAGCAACAATATGTAGAATACCACTGATGATTTATGAACTCTTTTAAACAATTATTTACTTGATTTTGTTTTATTTACATGCCTGTTGATGACATATTTGCTGCATATCTTTAACAGAAGTCTGCTCCCAAACCTATGCAACCTCAACAAAGTTTCTCATCACCCGGACCATATTTAGGATCTGGGGGTCCCCCTCCAGTATATATGGGTGGGTCACCGTATGGATCTTCTCTCTTTAATGGGTCGTCTATGCCTCCTTATGACGTCCCATTTTCTGGGGGTTCGCCTTATCATCTTAACTATAATAGCCGAATTCCCGCCGGAGCTCATTACAGACCAGTACACATGCCTGGACCACCACCATACCATGGCGGATCTATGATGGGAAGTGGTATGTTTTTAATCAGTTTTTGGTTTCTGGCTATTTCCCAATTGGTGTCAAATCTTCCAGTTACCATCATGTACCTGTGTCTAATTTGGCTGGTGCATTGTTTTTTTTTTTTTTTTAGGTGGTATGTATGGCATGCCTCCACCAATGGACAGGTATGGCCTTGGTATGGCAATGGGTCCTGCTGCTGCTGCTGCTATGGTATGTATAATAGTAAGATGCTTGGTTTTGATCACAACCGAGATCTTATAAGTCCCTGGGCTTGTAACATGAGCTGAAATCTTTTCACCATATGTGTGTGCCATTCTTTGCAGATGCCAAGACCTAGATTCTACCCAGATGAAAAATCACAAAAGAGAGGTATGTGCTTGACGGGTTATCTTTTTCCTTTTCAAGAATATATCAGTTGTTATTTGTAAAGCTGGCCTCTATTTTATAGTGATAGTCAACTTGATATATTCTGCTGTGTTCGTTTACAGATTCGACTCGTGATAATGATTGGACATGTCCGAACTGTGGTAATGTAAACTTCTCATTCAGAATTGTATGTAACATGAGAAAGTGCAACACTCCAAAGCCTGGTTCCCAGGTTTGTGCTGCTTTTTGTTTCAGTTTGACCGTCTCATAGAGGCTTTAGAGAACATATACATTATTTTGAATTCTAGGGCTTGACTGGTTAATTGGCTATCGTAAAACCGCTTGCTTAATTAATTGTAGATGGCTTACTTTGATAGATCTTGGGATTGTTTCTTAATTTCTGACCCTTAAACTCTAATAATTGCAGCAGGGTGGAAGCTCAGACAAAATATCCAGTAAGCCCCTAAACATTCTTAAATATTGCAGTTTACTTGATGAACTTTGAGACTGATATAGGGATGTGTTGTTGTTTATCAGATCAAAATGCACCGGAAGGTAGCTGGAAGTGTGATAATTGTGGAAATATAAACTATCCATTCAGGAGCAAATGCAACAGGCAAAACTGTGGAGCTGACAAACCAGGGGATCAGTCGAATGAATCTCCTTCCCATGCACCAGAAGAGAACGATCAGGTTTGTCAGATGGATCTATGTGGTGACATCTGTTTGTTAATAAACCGTTTGTATGTAACAGACGGTGTAGATTTTATGCCTAGTGAAAGCAGAGGTTATTTGTTTATGAAATATTTGTCTCCGACTGTGTTAAAAACTTTTAAACCCAATTTAGAGTTGGGTGTCGCTGAACGGTGTGTTTCAATTTGTGGTCTGTTCCAGTGAGTCGTAGACATGTTTGGGGGTTGAGAAGGGTGAGTCTGATCCAGCGGGTGTCGTAATGTCAGTCAATGTCTCGTCAGGTCGTCCATGTTGAAGCGGTCTCGTCAAGTTACTTCCATGCATTTGTCTCTTTACCACTCTTGGGTGGCTATGTTGTATTAATAATGCATAAATTGTTTTATCTACTTTGTGGTCGTCGTGGATCTTGTCTTCCTATAGAATTGTCCTTCAGGTCGTCCATACTGTTTACATCCTAATCTTAGTTGGCACTTATCGTTTTATTCTTTGTGATCCTCTTGGTCATTTTTACGTTATTACCATTTTCGTAAAATTAGAAACACTTAGATAGTTTTCTGGGTAATAGAGTCTATCTAGGGGATACAAGTGGTCGTTGGTTTTAGACGAATACAATTTTCATTGGAATCAACACGTTTTTCTAAGAAAAAACTGAAACATGAACTAATTTTAACTAAAAAGTAAACTATCTCACTACTAAATTGCAGTATGGAATGATTATATTTATGTACCTTTCACATTTCATTCAATTCTATCTCGTTAATTTTTTGTTCCTTACTCTTATTGTATTTACCATATGGAGCCTAATATAATGCTGAAACTGTTGCTTATTAACTTCTAGTTATGTTATGTGCTAAGTGTTCAACCACCATGATACCTTCTAGGCGATGATATTAGATGGAACCGTGGAAGAGTAACTTAAGTGGTCATAGATGGCCTTGATGGCCGATAGTCTGGTAAGTGTACTAACAACAATTAAGGTATTTTGGTCATGCAATCATTAGTTGTGTAGCAAGCATTTTCTTTCACAAGTTTTTTTCTCTTGTATTGATTCATATGATACGTACAAACTGTAAACTTTCATACATATGGGAAGATTGTGGTCATATTACAGTCTTCTTCCAATATTTATTTGCACACAAGCACAATCATTCACACCACAAACACAAACTTTCATATCACGAAAAGGCAGAAAGCTCTAATAAGCAATGTTTCTAGCAAGTATAGCAGTTTGTGATGCAGGCTTCAGCGACCACGGAATAACACTGTGATAGTGTCATACAAGAAACTAGCGAAGGAGGATGTAGCTCCATGTGATGTTGCCATTTCATTGCTTATCTGAGGTAAAATAGGTATACCTATGTCAGTTATATCAAACGTTATGTTTGGCATAATCGTTTTTTTATCTAGATATTCTGTTATATCTTTCATAGTAGGTCTGTTTTCTGGATCTCTCTGTGAACAGAGCATGCCTAGCTTCAAAAGTAACGTGGCCTCTTCAGTTCTAAAGTTACCTGCTAGTTTACTATCAACGGTATCCATTAAACAATCTCTTCTCCCGCAACTAGCAACCTATTCAACCAAAATTCTTTGTTCGGGTGATCTCTCTAGGTCTAGTGGCCTCCTCCCGCAAACCACCTCAAGGATGAGAGCTCCAAACGCATACACATCAGTTAACTCATTAGCCACACCAAGTGTGGAAATTTCTGGAGCCATGTAACCAATGGTTCCTACCACACGTGTGGATTGGAGAGTCCCGCCACGATCATGGAATCTTGCAAGCCCAAAATCTCCAACTTTCCCATTTAAATTAGAATCCAGAAGAATGTTGCTTGCTTTTATATCTCTATGCAGTACAACTTGTTCCCAACCTTCATGTAGATAATGAAGGGCAGAGGCCACTCCCGTTATTATATGAACTCTCTGAGACCAACTAAGATTGTTGCCATTGAACAAGTAATCCGAAAGACTTCCATTTTCCAGGTACTCATAGGCCAATAGCAATTCACTTTTCTTTCTGCAATAACCACGTAGTTTAACCAAGTTCCTGTGACCTAGTGTGCTCATAGTAACAATTTCCGAAACATACTCTTGCATTCCTTGTTCTGCACCATGGGAGAATCTCTTAACTGCAATTTGAGTACCATCAGGAAGATCTCCTCTATAAACCTTGCCAAAACCTCCTGCTCCAAGTACCCGGTTCTCCTTGAAACCTTCGGTTGCTCTGTAGAGGGTCCCAAAAGAAAATCTTTGGGGACTGTGTCCCTGTTCCCATTGTTCAAACACCTCTGCATATCTTGTTTGGTAATAATAGTATGCGATTCCGCATGCTATTATTAAAAATGCAATTGTTGTTGCAGAAGCAAGTATAAGCGGTATGTGATTAGGCGGTGGTCGAGGGAGATCCAAAACTTTAGAAATGTCAAGGCTTTGTGCTCTTCCGCCTATAGCCAATGCCCATCCAAGGACGTACTGGTGACTTCTGAGTGTACCTGTCGAACCCGAATAACCGAAAAACATCTGCTCTTTAAAGATCTTAGAAAGATCTATAGATCTTGACAAAAGAGGGAAACTTGGTTTTGGGGTCTTTAGTGGAGCAAGAGTTACATTTAGCAATCTTTGCTCACCATCATATTCTATCCATATATGAATTCTTTGTTTGCTCGCAAGCACAAGGTTTTTCCTCTTTCCTTCGGTATCATCAAAGTAACTAGCATCAACAGAGTAGACCGACACTATACTGTTTATATCTATCCCTACATGGTTATCACTCTCTTCTAGTGCTTCAGGGCTTGCATTAGTGTCAAGCTCGACGGCAAGGATATGATTTTCTGTTTTGTTATCATTCGTCCTATTGAATATCCCTAGATAAGATGTTGCAGCACCATACCTTAGATCAATGCTGGGAGATATGAGAAAAGCCATTCCTTGACCGTAGCCGGTTCTCTCTTCCGGGACGATTGCAAATACGAATTCAGTTGAAAATGAAAAAGATGTGTTTGCGAAATTTATGGGTGTTTTGTGGAAGGCATGCCCAGTGGCTTTTTTTGAGCTATTAGTAAGTTTCAACCGGCCGTCTTCGATCATTGCCATTCCATCTACGTACAGATCTGCTTTCCTGAAGTCGTAATGCACAAATTGGTAACCATCTTGAGCTAATGCCATCGAGATCACATGGGCTGAAGCTATAATCAAGAAACTGAGTAATTCCATAGTTACAGCCATATGAAACAAACAACTATGATATCTCTCTCTCAACACCCCAAATAGTCTCTGGACGTTGGAACTGTTTGTGTAAACTCACTTTCTAATTTTTGTTCATGAGAATGTTGGTTGACTAACTGAATTAACTTGCTAGAATTTGTCAGCACGTATGAGAGGTGACCCTCAGGAAATTTCCTTGCTTTTGAATTGGCTATTGATTATTTGATTTGGTTGAATTGGTCTTGGGTCACTCTCAACCTATTTGCTTTCCTTTCATCATTACTATTTATAGAATCGAAACAAATGCCGGATAAAATCGGATTAATACACACAAGAATCATACTAAAGGAGCCCTAATTCTCACATCCTACTTCGATTCTGCGTTAGGTACTGTCTTTTTATTTATTTATCCTTTATGTGAGTGTTTTTTCAGCATCTTACTCTATTGTTCAGTTCAATCATTGCGGTTTATTGCGTCTTTGTTATCGATTTTGGTTTAATATTCTGATTTCGAGACTTTTTATCTTTTGGGCCCATTAATAGGCCCAACAAAGAAACTCCCGCTACTCAGACTACAACTTTCCCGCGCTTTCATCTTTGGCGCACACTGTTGCTTCAAGTGCTCACGAACAGAGAACACTGAAGAAGAAGCAGAAGCAGGAAAAATGGAAGTGATTCGGTCTCAGAAGCGAACAGTCTTCAACGACGTCGTATCAAGTCCCACGCTTCCCCTCTATCTTACAGCTCCACCTATGGAAGTCCGCCTAGAAGAGTTCGAGCTCTTCGCCATAGATCGCTTACGAGGTTTCAATCAAATTCAATTCATAATTGATTTCTTCTGAGGAGAATCTTACTGGGTCTTTGAAAAAGTTGTCAATTTTTGTGATAGTTCTGAAAGGAGTCTCAGATGGATTAGCCCGTGGACGAAACCCTAATGAAATGGATGATCTTGTAAGTTCATAAAAATTTGATTTTTAGTGACAATTTCCAGATTTTGTTTTTTCAATCCCATTTTTTTTATATTGTAGGTAGATACTTTGTGGAAAGAACATATGAGACTTTCGGATGTTTCAGAAATGTTCAATAAAGATATTATCTCACATTTCGTACTACGTCTCGTTTATTGTAGATCGTAAGCTCTTGCCTTGTGCATTAGATTTTGTTTATCTTTTGATTTTACTTTCCATTTAGTTTATACTTTTTGGATCTTTGATTTAGGGATGAATTGAAGAAATGGTTTCTTAGCATGGAAACCGCTCTTTTCCGCCATAGATTCCGGCTTAAAAAGATTGAAGAACAGGTACTCCTGCCTTCATTTTTGTTCGATGCGTCGTATGTGGACTGGTGCCTAAATTTTGCTTTTTTTGTTTGTGTGTTTACAGAGAGCAATTGTGGGAGAATTTGGACTACCTTATAAGGCAGTCATAGGGGCAGAACTTGAGGTAATTGTTAAGAGTCAGAGTATACAGAAGGCTCATTGTTCTACAATATTCCAGGATTGTGGTGTATTATTCTTTCTATATTGGCGGTTTATTCAGAACCCAAATGATTTGAGAGGTGAAGAATTGATCTTTGACCATTTGCAGAGTTTGAAGGAGAGGTTGGGGCTAGTTGCACGTTCACTTGGTCAAATTTCATCTGATGGTAATGATCAGATAAAACTCAGATTCCTTCTCTATCTCTTAGCTCTGGTGTTTGTCCCGTCTTGCATGTGGTGATGTTATCCTTTAGTATTAGCATTACATAGTAGCGGCATGTTATATTTTGGTATGATTTTAGCTTCATCTAGTTGTAGAAATTATGTCTTCTTCACCTTTGAGCTATTTAGCTGTAAGACTTGTACTTTTTTTAATGGAAAGTTTCTCGTCTTCCTTACCCCTTGCAGTTGAAAACATATACTACAAGGTACCTCTTCTTTTGCATTTGTTCATATACTACAAGCTACAAATTCATATATCTGATCAATTTATTCATTTTCACCTAAAAAAAAAAAGGTTCCTTTTGAAGAGGTTCCTGACCTTGTAGCTGGCCGGAGAGTATTATTACAAAAAGGGTATGCCTTTGTAGCTGGCAGTCAGGCAAGTCATGGTTTCCGATTTCAATTTGAAAACTTAATTTCTCCCCAGTAGATAGGGTATCCTTTTATAACTCGGATTTTCTTATTTCTTCCAACAGTTGGTTTCCCTTGTTGTCACACAATTTCGATCTCAATTGTCGAAGGCCCTCATTCTGACAAACAGGTTATTATGGCTATATGAATATTTAAAAGTTCCTATTATATCTGTCAGACCTTATTATCAAGATTTTTCTTTTTGTTTGCAGAAAATGGACAACTACCATTCGAGAACGAGAAAAAGACAGACTAACTCCAGTAAGCATGCCGCTGAAATTAACTGCTTTGTTTCATGTCCCATGTTTCCTTAACTTATCATTGTTCTCATTCAGATTGTAGAAGCGTTATCTACAAGCTACTTGGGTCCTGATTATTCTCAGGTGAGGGTCGCCCTTTGAAACTTTGTTATAACATTTATAGATTTGGAATCATTGAAGTTGTTAATATGCCTCCACAGTCAAGTGAGTACGCTGACATATCACTGAAGGATATTGATCAAGTTTCCAAGAGTTCCTTTCCCCTTTGTATGAGGCATCTATTTGAAAAAGTAAGTTGCTTCATGGCTTTCAAATCTTCGATTCTTGATTATATATCTTGCTTCATGGCTTTCCAAGAGTTATATATCCTGCTCCCATGCAACTGTAACATGTGAGCGTTTTCACACAGCTTCGAGAAGATCACCATCTGAAACATGGAGGAAGAATGCAACTGGGTCTTTTCTTGAAGGTTTCATTTTAACCTCTCCCGCCTTGTCAAGTTTAGTCGCATCTGAATGCGATATGATGCAGATAGATTCACATCTAGATTTGAGGCTGGAAGTAATAACATTCTATTGGTCAAACATCGTAGTAAATTATCACCAGTTCTTGTTTCATGTTCTGTATTCTATTTGTACCTCTTTGAAGTTGTCTATCAACATGTAGGGTGTGGGTCTGAAGCTGGATGACGCCCTAGCATTTTGGAGAGAAGAATTCACAAAAAAAGTAACTTGATTAGCAAATGTTTTATCTGTTAAATTTTCATATCCGTTTTATGTCTCTCCTAAAGGTTAATGTGTATGACCAAATTTGAATAAGGAGATGGTGGGTAGACTTTTGTCTGCCGAAACAAAGTAATACTGAGCTAGATACTTATTTCTTTTTTTCCTTTTTATCCTTAGGTGGGCTCTGAGAGATTTGATAAAGAGTATGCGTATGCCATTCGCCATAACTATGGGAAGGAAGGCAAGAGAACAGTAAGAACCTAACTGTCCTTTTAGGCCATTTTTCAGAGTTGTCATCTCTTATTTATGTCAATGAAAGCGGCAATAGTCAGCTTCTGATACCAAAACCACATTACAATTTCAGGATTATACCCCTTATGCTTGTTCAAAGATCATCACATCCGCTCCTGGTGCTGGGGATCATCATGGCTGTCCTTATCGACATTTCAGGTCAGTTTGCTTAGTAAAAACATGTTCTGTTTCTGTTAAAGAAAAAGGGAAAGCGTTATATTATTCATGTGGTATCTGTTATCCATCACCAACATCGCTTATCAAAACTACCAGCGGCTGAAATTATTGGAGTTTTCGTATATATTTTAATTAGTGAACATAAGGAGAGCATCTTTACAGACACAGAAACTCCTATTTAGAACTAATCAAAAGTGAATTTGAGTGCATTAGTAGATTGCTTCTATTGTTCAGCAGAAGTTGTTGCCCTTGGCCTTTGTCGAGCTATAAAGTGAAACAATAATACGTATGTAAAGATGTGTGAATGATTAGGTGAATTCCAAAGTAATGTATCTTATGCATTCTGGTGCTTGGTGACAGTGAGGATAACCTGAAAGCAGCACTTAGTAGGATGGGATTGAGTTCTCGTGGGATGGAAGACGTAATGGATAAAGTGCGAAACAAACATTATCAGGTGACTGATCTCACTAAACCTTAAATCTTTTACTCTATATTTTAGCAATAACTAACAGGGTCGTCTACATATGCATGTGGACTCTTCAAAACTGAAGCTCGCATGCACCTTAACCTTTGAAGCTGTTTATGGTACATCCTGTGATACTGGGATCAATCATCCCAACCAATATTTTGAGGAGAGTCAGAAGATTTTGAAATCCAAGACCCCAACTACTCCAGTTTAATCTCCATATGGTTCAATGTAATCTGTGACAAATATGAAAATTGAAATCTTAAGTTGATTAAAATCTTAAGTTTGATGATATTAGTATATTACCATATCGTAAAAAAACTAAACATATGTATATTGCAGAAAACGACAAATAATAATTAGGAGTGTCAGTTTAAGTCATGCACAAGTTTTTTTTTTATTATTCAAGGAGATCAATGAAAATGAAGTGAATCTCTTGCTCACACATCTGCCCTCGTGACTTGCAATATAATTATTTAAATTGAATGGTAAACATCTACATAATGTCATAAGTTGTAAAAGCATTTAATTTAATGGTTTAAGCTTAATGATACCAGAGAGCTTTTATGAACGTATGTTACATTGACCACAAGCCATTGTTGTTGTTGGGTTGTCTGGGTGTATCTGCGCAAATTTTCCGTTAAGTTTCTATATACACGGTTTTACAATTTTAATGTTTAGTCACACTTAAAATTTGATGTAGACGTGTATCGCTATTTCAAAATTTAAATAGAATTGTAACCCCATTTTGTTGACTTTTGACGGTTTTAAACTTTTAATTAACAGAATTCATTAATCCGTCAACAAAAATTTAACGGAAATCAGGTTTAATAGAGTTTTAAACCTAAAATTTTTTTACCGGTTAACAACTCAATTGGTTTAGTTAACCGGTAATTTTTTTGGGTTCTAAACTCTGTTAAATCCAATTTTGATTGAACATCTGTTAACGGTTTAATGAATTACGTTAACGAAAACCAGCAAAAGTCAACAAAATGGGGTTACAGTTTTATTTAAACTTTGAAGGGAAACACCTCGACATCAAACTTTAAATGTGTCTAAACATTGAGATTGCAAAACCGTATATATGTATAGGGATTTAACGCAAAGTTTGCGGGGAAGATACACCCGACGATCATGTTGTTGTTATTATTGTGGTTGTTGCTACTGCTATATCTCATATGTACAATTTTGAAGTGCACAATGTGACTATTGTGACCACAAACCCTACGATGCGGAACTTTAGGGAAAATTTTATAATTAAAGACAAAGATTATTTCATGTTTATACTCTTTTGTTCATAGGTTTCTCCTTAGTTTATCTCTTAATTTTGTTTTCTGTAAAGCGAAAATGAAAAAAAGAAAATATGTAACTCATGAATTTAAAATATTAAAATAAAATTTATAGGAGAAATTAGTAGATGTATCTCTCACACTGTATATAAAATCACTGTAAATTGCACATACATTAAATCACTTGCTCGAATTGTATTTCATGACATGGGATTTTGATCGAAATCAATACACTCTCTTATTTCACGTCAAATTTTAAAAATTTATAATGAAAACACAGTTATGTATCAAATTGCTAGTTCTCAATGATTTAAATTTTGAAATATTTGCACGTCATAAATGCAATAATAAAGAGGCTCACCAAATTGTAAATTAATTTACATGAAAACAAGAAGGAGAAGATTGAAGGAATTTGATAGGTGTATGTGATTTAATGTTTCAAACTTTTTCTATTTTCTATGCGTTCACACAAATTGCCAGAGAAGACAAAGGGAAATGAGAATAATCATTTACGGTGTGGGTCATAACTCATAATTCATACAGTACTTAAATAGAAAGTTTTTTTTTCTTTCTTTTGTCATCACTTAAATAGAAAGTATCGAAGATGACACTGGAGGAAAAAAAAAACAAATAGTTCCATAGAGCCAGATCAGATTGCGATTCCTAGAATCATTATTTTTCAGTTTAATAATATATTGGTTCATCCCAAATTGGGCTCAACTCCTAGAATCATAGATGTATAAACCTTACACACACATAAAAATCACCAGAATGGGATGACAAAAATACATCATATCAACATCTCATATTATATATGGATATACATATGTAGCTAGCAACATATAAAGTATTTAAAAGTTTTGTAGTAAATAGTAAGGTGTTTATGGATCCCATATTGACATTGGATCGTTGATAATGCAAGTTTAACTTCATATATGTATTAACTACCAATACTCAGATCCATTTTATGAATTCATTACCATTTTATAATATGGGAATAATAGGACACTAAAGTTCATTCCAACTTTTTGTCGACGTATCTTTCGTTATATCTTAATTCCACTTCTTTTTTTTTTTTGTCATTTTCTTAAATTCAACCTTATCACCAATTTCCTAATTCAAGAATTGTGTAGCTGCTAGCCAACATCATTTTCAGAGTATTTTAGATCTTGCACACTTTTTTTCTCCCTTAAATTGATGTGGATGTTACAAGAAGTTTAATGTCTTAATGATAATAACAAATTGACAATTATACCCTCAAGTTTCTTCACTGACGTATTAATTTTTTTAAGTCCGTCGTGCCGACGTGCTCTCTAGTCTCTACGTAATCAAGTCAAACGAGATTGGGGCTAATACCGTAATTATCCTCCATAACCCCATGATGTACACGTGTTAATTAGTATTTATTTATCTTAATCTATTTTGCCGACTCAAATAATTTGACGCTCTAAGATCATGACACGTGGGTACCAACTAATAATATCCCTTCAATAAACATGGAAAGCGTCGCAGAGGATTATACTCTTACCTGTGCATAGCAACCATCTTCGTGGCTATCTGTCGGAACGCTCCTCTGCTGTTCCTTTGAGATTCTTATTTCGTCAGTCCATAGTCAAATTTCTACACCAACTTTGTCGTTATCCTATCTTCTTCTTTTCTTCTTTCTCTAGTTCTGATCCTAATCTCTCTTCCGACCAAACTTGATCTCATGTTTTGTGTTGATTGATTGAACTATATACTACTTCAATTCGTCTTCAATCAATATGCAATCCGGTGAGTTTGGAGGGTTTTCTCCATTTTCCCTCTTTTGTCTCCAAAGTATCAAACTTTGTATTTTGATGACCAAAGTATTAAACCTTTTGGGTTTTTTTTTTCTCAGAGTATGATATTAGTACTCTGTACCAAGAAGCTCGGACCCGTTGGTTGAAACCTCCTGAGGTTCTTTTCATATTGCAGAATCATGATAGATTGACGCTTACACATAGGGCTCTTCAAAGACCTACAAGTATGTTTGACTTGCTTTCTGGCTTTACTGGTTTGGTTTTGATTCAAGGTTGATTTGATCAGTTTTGGCGAACTCATGTCTCTCAGGTGGGTCTTTATTTCTTTTCAATAAAAGGGAACTTAAATTTTTCCGTAAAGATGGTCACCAATGGCGGAGAAAAAGGGATGGTAGAGCTATTGCAGAAGCACACGAACGACTTAAGGTATTAGGGATAATGAACTTTGATCTCAGAGACTTCTCACATTGTTTCTGCATACTCTTAGATGTTATCATGGCTTAATGTTTTCTTTTCATGATCTTAGATGTTAATTTGCTTGTTGTTATAACTATTCCAGTCTCCCAAGATATCGTCTTTTGTTACTTTAGATAGGTTGTTCTTAATGTTATTAATGACTGTTCCAGTCTCCAAGATTTTGTGTGTTTGCAACTTTAGATATGTTGTTCTTAAGGTTGTTAATGACTTTTTGATCAATGTGTTTGTGAACAGGTGGGTAACGCCGAGGCCTTGAATTGTTACTATGCGCATGGAGAGCACAATCCCTCTTTTCGGAGACGTATCTACTGGATGTTAGATCCGTGAGTCATGTACTCATACTATGTGTATACAATTTACTCCTGTTTTTTTTCTCAAAAATGAACTTAAAGTTTATTGCTCTTTTTTCAGGGAATACGAGCATATTGTCCTTGTTCATTACAGGGATGTAAGCGACCGAGAAGAGGTGACTTCTCCGATAAGAAACATTTGTTATACTTAAGCAGAACTTCAGTATAGTTCCGTTGTATGACCTGATGGTTGGCTTAACTTTTCAGGGAAATCAAACTAGTGGACAAGTTTATCAGTTTTCACCAATTCCTGCGACTCTTTTTTCAAGTCCAAGCTCCATCGGGACTCAGAATGCGAGCTATAATCACTACATTGGTGATTCTACTGACATACATCATCATTCATCTACTTCGCCTGGCACTGCAGAGGTTATCTCTGACCTGGAAGGTAGTGCAAGTTCTTCTGAGTTTGGGCAGGCTTTAAAGAAGCTTAAGGAACAACTGAGTATCGGAGATGAACACGTTAATTCTGTAGATCCACTCTACAATCAACCGGAAAGTCTTGATAGTCTCCTATTTTTGGAAAGTAGCACGGACATAGATCTCCTTTCCCAACCATCTACTGTACATCAGAGACCGGAGAATAACAGACTAGAGAGATGTTACGGAGGCAATTTCGGAGGCCTATACAATGCCAAGAATGATTTTAACAAACTAGAGAGATGCTATGGAGGGTATGTTGGAGGTCAATACCATTCTAGCAATCTCATGTTTGTAAAGAATGATTCAGGTACGCCAAAGTTATACACCATTGGTCTTTTCTTTCTATCTCCTCACTATGATGTTGAAGCTACTCAAATATTTTGAAAGATGATTAGGGAAATATGCGTGTTCATTCACAGTGAGTTTCACTAGTCTGTCTGAGAAGGTTTCATTGGTCATTGACTATAGCAGACTTTATGGACGATCTGAATTTATTCATCTATCATCTATATGAACTAGCTTCAGTATGCCCTTGAAGTCTTGTCATGCTTTCTTCCTTGTTTGTGTCTGTATGATGTTGTCTATGTGCATAACTAAAGCATGATATTAAGTTATTAGGAATAGGAAGAGTAAGAAGCAATCTTTTTACAGGTGGTACAGGAGGGAGCGGAGATCAAGAGTCCGAATCTTGGAAAGATGTGTTGGAGGCATGTTCGGCTTCTATACCTTTTAACTCTGAGGTAACTCTCTCTTATACGTAAATAAAATATGGGATCAAACGCGGAAGACGATATTGTATCTATTAATTATAAACAGAAGGGATTCTAACAGTGACTTTATACAGAAGAACATGGCGAGTGAACCAAATGTATTATGGTTTTCTAATCTTTAAGAGCAGTTGAAGAGTAGTCTATCCAAACTAATAAGTAAAAAGTTTATAATCTAGGAATTCATTTACTTTTCGTTGAAAGCAGGGAAGCACACCAAGTTCTGCAAAAGGAGTGCTAGCTGGATTGCAGGAAGATTCAAACTTGAGTTACAGCAATCAGGTTGATCAATGTATGTCATCTACTTTGCTAAAGAATACTGTTAGGCTTCATACCTTATCTAAAGTTCGGTCAGTTCTGATAGTTTTCTTCAATTTCAGCTACATTGTTGTTACCTCAAGATTTTGGTTCTTTCAAAATTCCTGCTTCTTATTCTGCACTGGGAGCTCCGGAGAATAATGGTGAATACTGTAGAATGATGGATGATGGGAAAATCGGGCAGCCTTTCGAGCAAGAAATGAGACTGACAGGTGGACATAAGCAAAAATTTACTATCCAGGACATATCACCAGAGTGGGGTTACGCAAATGAAACTACAAAGGTCTAATCTCTTACACTTGCACCATCCGTAATATTTCGTTGAGACTTATGGGAAAGTGCATAAATCAACTCTCATGATTGATATACATGTTTATTTTTTTACCTGGTTAGAACAAATGTTGGTGATCAGCTTGGATTGTTCCGTTTTTAAATTTCATGTTGACAATGCAGGTGATAATCATTGGATCATTTCTCTGTGATCCAGCAGAATCTATGTGGTCTTGCATGTTTGGGAGTGCTGAAGTTCCTTTTGAGATCATTAAAGAAGGTGTTATTCGGTGTGAAGCCCCTCCGTGTGGTCCAGGAAGAGTCAATTTTTGCATTACTTCTGGAGATCAACTCTCGTGTAGTCAAATAAGGGAATTTGAATATCGCGATAAGCCTGACACATGTTGCCCTAAGTGCAGTGTGCCACCGACCTGTGATATGTCCACAAGTCCAGATGAGCTTTTATTACTTGTAAGGTTTGCGCAAACACTTTTATCAGACCGACCATCAGAAGGAGACAGTAACTTAACGCCGGGCAATGATAAGCTGTTGAAGAAACTGAAAGCTGATGATGATCAATGGAGCCATGTCATAGGAGCGATCCTAGATGGCAGTGCATCATCAACAAGAACAGTTGATTGGCTTCTACAGGAACTGCTTAAAGACAAGCTGGATGCGTGGTTGTCTTCAAGATCCCAAGATGGAGATCAAATAATGTGTTCTTTGTCAAAGCAAGAACAAGGCATTATCCATATGATTGCAGGCCTTGGTTTTGAGTGGGCACTCTATCCAATCCTCGGTCATGGTGTCAGTGTTGATTTTCGTGATATTAACGGATGGAGCGCTCTTCATTGGGCTGCACGATTTGGGAGGTGAGCGGCCGATAAAGAATAGACGAACACCGTCATTTCAAATTTTTTTAATCTAGTAGAAAATAGTGTCACTGTCTTAAAGTAAAAGATTGTTTTCACTTTGTCAATCTAAAAAAGAGTGTAAGATGGAATCTTTTTTAGAAAATAGCTTCAAATGAATCTAATACCCCATACTGTGTTCTTTTCTGTGGCAGCGAAAAAATGGTGGCTGCCCTTATAGCTTCAGGGGCATCAGCTGGAGCAGTGACTGATCCCAGTCAGCAAGACCCGAATGGCAAAACTGCGGCTTCCATAGCTGCGTCTAATGGCCACAAGGGTATTGCAGGTTATCTATCAGAGGTGGCGTTAACAAACCATCTCTCATCGCTCACCCTTGAAGAAACCGAGATTTCTAAAGATTCTGCTCAAGTGCAAGCAGATATAACTGTGAATTCCATCTCAGAACCAGGTCCTTCCAGTAATGAGGATCAACTTTCACTGAAAGACACGCTGGCTGCAGTACGAAATGCAGCTCAAGCAGCTGCAAGAATTCAGGCAGCTTTTCGCGCACATTCATTCAGAAAGCGAAAGCAGAGAGAAGCAGCTATGGCTGCTTGCTTACAAGAGTATGGACTCTATTGTAAAGATATCGAAGGGATCTCAGCCTTGTCAAAGCTAACGTTTGGAAATGTCAAGAACTACCATTCAGCAGCTTTGTCTATTCAGAAGAAGTATCGTGGCTATAAAGGTCGAAAAGAGTTTCTGGAGCTTCGGCAGAAAGTTGTAAAGATTCAGGTATTTTAACAGCTTTATGAGATGAACATAGTTGTTTCCCATTAGCCTTTTTCGTCTCGTGCAGCTCTTTATGCTCTTCTATTTCTGGTAGGCTCATGTGCGAGGTTACCAAATAAGGAAGCATTACAAGGTAATCTGTTGGGCAGTAGGAATTTTGGATAAGGTTGTACTCAGGTGGAGAAGAAAAGGAGCTGGGCTAAGAGGGTTCAGGCAAGACGTAGAAACTACAGAGGACAGTGAAGATGAAGACATTCTCAAGGTGTTTCGTAAGCAGAAAGTAGATGGGGCAGTGAACGAGGCTTTCTCTCGTGTTTTATCGATGGCCAATTCTCCAGAGGCTCGCCAGCAATACCACCGCGTGCTCAAGAGATACTGTCAGACAAAGGTTAGTAGTTTACAAGAGATGATTCATAAATTTATAAATAATCATGGTGAACTTGGTTTAGTGTTTCTCTTCATAAGTTAGGATAAAGTGATATGAACCTATCCGATAATAGGTTTATAAACTAAGCCCACTAAAACCTATAAGTAAAAACCACCTAAAAACTAGTTTAAGAGTGTCCATGTGAATTTTAAGACACTGATATTTCAAGACTGATATGTGTGTTCGAGGGTTGGATGATCTATAACCGAACTCAATAAAACTTGTAGGTAGATACCACCTGAAATCTGACTCTAGAGTTGAGATGTTCATGTGAATTTATAATGTCATTCGCGACCAATGTGGAATATTTAATAGAAAGTCAGTATTAGAACTGAGGAGCTGATGAAGATTCTTGAATGAATCTTTGCAGGCTGAGCTTGGAAAAACAGAGACATTAGTTGGAGATGATGATGATGATGGGTTGTTCGACATAGCTGATATGGAATTTGACTCTTTGTTTACACTGTCTTGAGGGAAAAGATAGGCAAGAAGAGCTGTTTGGGTTTAGAGGTTTACTAGTCTGTAGATTTGTGAAGTTTCAAGAGTGAGTAGCTTAGATTTATAGAGTTGCAAAGAAAAAACAAAGAAGAGCCCTTGTTAGTAGTGTTTGTAAAGGGTCTTATTTGGGCTAACATAAAAGCTTGAATGCTTCGATGTGGTTGAAAAACAAAACAATGTAAATACAAAATTTATGATCCCATTTTTTATGTATTTACACCTCGATAGCAAATGAAAAGATAGAAATTAAGAAAATGGCAATAATGTGATTTTGGAAAAAAATGGCATGAGTTTGGTTTTTGTTTAATTGTTATGGTAATATGTTTCTTTCCAATGTAGACATCTAATTTATAAAATGGAATTATTTGACTGATATTTTGGTGGGGCTTTGCTTAAACCGGAGGCATTGCATTATTTGCCCTCAAAACTGTATTTTTTGTCCTTAACATGGACATTTTATGAAACTGAGGTTAGGATTTACGACTTTGAGTTTAGGGGTTTTGTTTTGTTATGACGTTATGCTACAAATTAGATTGTTATGTGATAAAATTCGATAACCATGTGATAAAATAGATACCCACATAACAAAATACATTTTACTAAAAACACATTTTTTGTACCAGCTAAATGAATGACAAAATAAAAGGAAAAAGTATAGATATTAAAAACATTATTTTATGACAATAAGTCATCGTTGCAATTTTCTGAACTTACATCTATCCTATTGACATTTTGCAAATCCACCTTTTGTGTTCTGCGTTTGTAAAAACTATTTTTTCTATATTTTCTACCCAAAAAATATATTATGATTCGTGAACAAGTAAAATAGTATGTTGTGAATTTTTTTTTGTTTGTTTTGTTTTGCATTTAAAACTTAAAAACTGTCCCTCGTGAAATTTGTATGTGAAACCGGAGGGAATGAGATTAGTTTATTATGATGTAACACCATAAATTAACTGAATTAAATTTGATTAATAATAAAGTAATAGTATAATTTAAATCAACAAGCAAAATAGCACACAGTATTTGCGGTTCAGAATAGCAAACAACATAGCAGGTGGCGACACGTGCGTTATTCCAACCGTTAAATCTACGCAAAATGAATTGGGTCGAAAGATTTGATGATTTTTGTCGTCTTGTCTCTATCGAACCCCTGCGCACTTTAGCAACCACCGCCCCATTCACGGATGCTTCTCATTGATGAGATTGTAGAACTAAGAAGAAGAAGAAGAAGAAGAAGCTTCTCGGATCTCTTTGTTTTCTCATCTCTCACCGATCTGTATGTTTTCTTCTTCCTCTATTCAGATTTCTCACCAATTGTTCGTGTTTTTTGCTGCATCTAAACAATTTAGCTTTCATGATCTAGCTTTGATTAAGCTGTGTGTTTCTTGAACGATTTCTAATTTTGTTGTAATCTGAATCGTATTCAGTGATATCAAGCGATCTTAGAAGAATCTGACGAGTTTTTTTAGGTGACGCATGTTGGGACTGCAACGAGAAACATCCTCGATGTACAAGAGAACGTCGTCGAGAGAATATTCTCCGATGCTTGACGTCGAAGATAGCTCAGGTTCGCACGCACATGCATCGTTTTGTAGAAATTAGCAACTTGTTTGGTTTTGAAGTTTTAGCTGAATCTTCCAATTTCGAATTTGTGCCTTTATCTTCAGGTCTTTTAGAGAATGAGATGAACAATGAAACGGAAACTACAAATCCTTCTTGGAAGTGTTCTCTCCCACATGTCCTTGTGGCTACGATTTCGTCGTTTCTATTTGGTTACCACTTAGGGTTCGTGTGATTGGATTTTACTCTTCTTCTTCAAATTCAAGTTCAACATTATATTAGTTACTTGTATTGATTTGCTTCAACCTTTTGTTTTGTTTTGTTGCTACAGAGTTGTTAATGAACCTCTTGAAAGCATTTCTTCTGACCTTGGTTTTAGTGGTGATACATTAGCAGAAGGTATTTATTACTTTAATATTTACACGGCAGTTATTACCACATTTACTACTTTTGTAAGTTCTGTCTGCTTCATATGTGAAGGATTGGTGGTTAGTGTTTGTCTTGGTGGTGCATTTATCGGATCTTTATTTAGCGGCGGAGTTGCTGATGGACTTGGAAGGCGTAGAGCCTTTCAGCTCTGTGCTATGCCTATGATTTTGGGTGCTTTTGTAAGGTAACTTCAAAATTTCCTCCGAGCTCTTCTTATGAAACTGTAGCCAGACTTTATATTTTCTCGTAGATAGATCTTGTTGTGATTCCTGGCTAGTGTTCTTTAAGCATGACTTGCAAATTGGTCATGCAAAAGCTATTGTAATCAAAACAAGGCAATGTTATCACGCTTGTAACTGTTGGCAATTTCTTCATTAGAGATAGCACTGATACTTGCATATTTCTGGTGACTTTTAGAGTACATAAATAGTTTCATCGAACCAAAACATACGAGAAGCAATATCCTGTTTCAGATTTACAATATGTTAGGTCCAGATTCGATTCTCTCTTTTCTTTCTCTAAGAGAAGACGTTCAGTGCTGAATGATAGATAAATCTTGCAAACCAACCAGTACTCTAAGGTGTGTTGTAGAGATCCCTAAATTCTCCAAGCTCTCTCAGGCCCCCAAAGCACTTAGGGGTAATTAAACAACCCTACCACCTCTCAAGCCTCCACTACTATTTGATACTACTCAGTAATGTATATTCTGAAGAAGCCTTTTTACAATGTTATGATCCTTTCGCAGGAGTTGGCGTTGCTTCCATTAGTTTGATTTGTTGCTAATGCTAAAATGTGTTTCTTTCAGTGGAGTCAGCAACAGTTTAGCTGTCATGCTTTTGGGAAGATTCTTGGTTGGGACTGGCATGGGTCTTGGGCCACCTGTTGCAGCACTCTATGTGACAGAGGTATATCAATGCAGGCTGATTATGGATCTTACTCTGCAACAAGTTTAGAGCCGCTTGACTTATGAAAATTTCCAAAATATTGAGTAGGTATCACCAGCTTTTGTTAGGGGAACATATGGAAGCTTCATACAGATAGCTACATGTCTGGGACTGATGGCAGCCCTGTTTATAGGGATCCCAGTCCATAACATCACTGGTTGGTAAGAAAGTATCACTTTCTGTAGGATCTATCATAATCTTTAGTAGACTCAACTTTTTCTACAACTCTCTGAAACATAATTTAAAACGTTTCGATCATCTAGGTGGCGTGTCTGTTTCTGGGTATCCACTATACCTGCTGCAGTGCTCGCTCTGGGGATGTTCCTCTGTGCTGAATCTCCCCAGTGGTTATTCAAGGTTAGCTTCAAAATTCACGATTTACAATGCATAATCACAGAGTCTTGTGAATTCTACATCAATGTTTTGTCGTCGTTGAGCCTGAAAACTGCACTTAAATTTATTCTATTGCTCCACGTTTCTTTCCTATTTTTGATTGAACGGCTCTTGTCTTATGCAGCAAGGGAAGATAGCTGAAGCAGAAGCTGAGTTTCAGAGGCTGCTCGGAGTGTCTCATGTGAAAACAGCAATGGCAGAATTACACCAACTAGAATTAGACAGGACGGATGAACCAGATGTTGTGAGCATCTCAGAGATGTTATATGGTCGACATTCAAGAGGTATATAACTCTCTCATTTTTTTCCGAGAAAGTAACTGCAAACATTTGTATGTTGTGTATTCTTGTGTCTATCTGTTTCTTGTATAGTACTTTGTTATTCACTTGTTCCTTTTGCAGTTGTTTTTATTGGATCAACCCTGTTTGCTTTGCAACAGCTATCTGGTATAAATGCTGTTTTTTATTTCTCTTCTACCGTTTTCAAAAGTGCCGGAGTACCATCGGACCTGGGCAACATCTTTGTTGGAGTTTCAAACCTCTTGGGTACAGTACCCTTCTCCTCTGTCTTTTCAGTTACATGGATCTCGGATTCTAACACTGTTCTGATTATCAGGATCTTTAATCGCGATGATGTTGATGGATAAAGTAGGAAGAAAGCTTCTTCTCCTTTGGAGTTTTATTGGCATGGTGTGTTGTACATTTCTTACAAAAATTCTTAAAATCAATGCTAATACGGCTTTATTGTGTATCAAATTAATTGTTTTGATGTGTATAGGCAGTATCAATGGCACTTCAAGTTGGTGCTACAAGTTCGTACTTGCCACATTTTTCGGCGTTGTGTTTATCTGTCGGTGGCACTCTTGTGTAAGTGGTTATTGAAACTGAAATATGTTTATCCATAATTTGTTTGTTCTAAATACAATTGTCATTTCTGATACACAGGTTTGTGCTGACATTCGCCTTAGGAGCTGGTCCAGTACCAGGTTTACTCCTCCCTGAAATATTCCCAAGTCGAATTAGAGCAAAAGCTATGGCTTTCTGCATGTCTGTGCATTGGGTAATAATAATAATAAACTCGGTTGATTCTTATCTTCCCACGGATTGTGTTTTCGTTGCTTAACCTTGTTGGTTCTGGTTGGACAGGTGATAAATTTCTTTGTGGGTTTACTCTTTCTGAGGTTACTTGAGCAGCTTGGTCCTCGGCTACTATACTCAATGTTCTCTACGTTCTGTTTAATGGCGGTGATGTTCGTGAAGCGGAACGTGATTGAAACCAAAGGCAAAACACTTCAAGAGATTGAGATCTCTCTGCTAGCCAAACCATGAATGTATTTTCATTCTCTCCTATGGTCTTGTTGCTCACTGTTGTATAATCAAATAAAGATTGGGTTTTCCGTAGAGTTCGTTAAATGTTAAATTTCACGTAAACGAATTAACAATGTCAAGATTTTGGTTATTCTAAATTAGAAAACTATTGGGTTTAATGGTAACATGATAATGGCTGAATCAACAATGTCAGTGATTTTATTTTGGCTAACTTTGCTTTTCTCGCTCAATTTGCTGAAACATACCAAAGCACATCAATTAGGCTGAATTGGTTTAATTGATTTAATATGTGGAATATGTGTAAAAATGGAATGTCTAAAACTAAAAACTTGTTTAGTTGTTTGATAGACGCATAGGCATGTAAAGTGAACAACAAAAAAAATCTAAGCATACATCCAAATCAAAGCGTTTAATTTAAAATGTTATCTCCTACCAAATTTTAGTTACTCTTTCACAACTTTATATATATATATATATATATATTTATAATAATTTTCATTTAAAGTAAAATTCTATCATTATTTTCGGGTTTCTTTTTTTGAAGCCTACGTGAGAGAAAGAAGAAACATAGCTTGTCACTTTTTTTTTCTTACAGAACCACCACACAAAAACATTATAAAAAAAAACCACCATACAAAAGAAAAAGAATGTATTGAGGAATAATTTGCCAACCACTCATTCCAATATAAGAAATGTCAAAAATAAACACAAGTAATAAAAAACTTCTAAATTCCCAAATCTATAAAGCATGTACTTCACCAGAAACAATCATCAACCAATTTAACCTGAGAAATCATTTCTTATTATCCCATCCAAAACAGTGCCAAACCGAAAAAAAAAAAACAACAAAGTTACGAAAATGAAAGAGTCAACAAGACTCTTATGGATATTATCCATCATTGTTCTGGTGGCAGCCGTTTCTAATGCAGTCTCAGAGGTCGACAACAATTTAACTGATGATGATGGTTCATTAGATGGCATTAACAAACGTGAAGCCATCGAAGTAAAACCACCAAAAGCTGGCAAAGGCAAAGGCAAAGGTAAAGGTGAAGCCATCAAAGTAACCCCACCAAAAGGTGGCAAACGCAAAGGTAAAGGTAATAGAGGAGGTCGTGCCGCCGTAGCTGCAGGACCTGAGATGAACTGGCCGGGACAATGGGAGTTATTCATGAAGAACTCTGGTGTATCAGCCATGCACGCTATTCTGCTGCCTCTGATCAATAAAGTCCAGTTTTACGACGCAACCATTTGGAGAATTTCACAGATCAAGCTCCCTCCTGGCGTACCTTGCCATGTTTACGACCAAAAGGCTAATAAAGTTGATTGTTGGGCTCACTCTGTCCTCATCGATATCAACACCGGCAACATCAAGCCTCTCGCGGTAACAACATTACTATTTATATACTTACCTAATACAAAACCAACCATTAAGAGAACACTGCATAATACATGTAGTTAGAATATATTGAATATAGTTTTGCATGGAAACTTTAAAAAATCAAATAAAGTAAAACAAGAAAAATCTCTAAAACATCTTATGCAACGGAACAAATGAAGTTTTGTAATTATTATAAGGCTAGCTCAACATTATGGGCCATGTTCATGTTAAAAAGAACAGTTGAACCACGTGATTGTGGGCTAGTGGTAAGAAGGAAGGGGGGACACAGGTAATTCTCTCCCAAACCCTGAGTTCGAGCCCTGACAACTACGTCACATCACGTGGCCACCGCAGTAATTTAACATGGGCAATGCGGCCTCCAGGAACCATGCTTGCCGGCCGCAAGGCATGCACGATGTGGGCTACTCTGGCCCATAGAGCTGGGAAACCTGGATCATCAATCAAAAAAAAAAAAAAAAAGAACAGTTGAATTATTTTGTGTCTTAAAAGACAGCAATGTTTTTGTTAGTTCATTGTGGATTCACACACATTACACAATGCACAATGTCTAAATATAACCGTGATTCTTCTTAGTCATGGTTGATCTGATGGATTTAATGGGAACATGACAGCTTGAAACAGACACATGGTGTTCGTCGGGAGGTTTAACCCCAAACGGGACATTGGTAAGCACAGGAGGATTCCAAGGAGGAGCAAACACGGCAAGGTACCTTTCAAACTGCGAAACCTGTGTATGGAAGGAGTATCCAAAGGCACTCGCTGCAAGGAGATGGTACTCAACACAAGCCACTCTCCCCGATGGCAGATTCTTCGTTATTGGAGGCCGAGACGCTCTCAACTACGAGTATATCCTCCCAGAGGGACAAAACAACAAGAAACTCTATGACTCACAACTTCTTAGACAAACAGATGATCCAGAAGAAAACAACCTATACCCTTTCGTTTGGCTCAACACTGATGGTAACCTTTTCATTTTCGCCAACAACCGATCCATTCTTCTTAGCCCGAAAACAAATAAAGTGATCAAAGAGTACCCTCAACTCCCTGGTGGTGCTCGTAACTACCCCGGTTCTGCCTCCTCGGCTCTTCTCCCCATCCGCCTCTACCAACAAAATCCCGCTGTCATCCCGGCCGATGTCCTCATTTGTGGCGGCGCAAAGCAAGACGCTTACTTCCGTGCTGAGAGACTGAAGATTTACGATTGGGCCTTGAAAGATTGTGCAAGGATAAGCATCAATAGTCCTAAGCCTGTATGGAAAAAAGAGATGATGCCAACGTCACGCGTGATGAGTGATACTGTGATCCTGCCTAATGGAGAAATCCTTATTGTTAATGGTGCAAAACGTGGCTCCTCAGGTTGGCACTTAGCTAAAGAACCACTATTTTCACCAATCTTGTACACACCTACAAAACCTATAGGCAAACGTTTCAAAGAGCTCGCTGCTTCTACTATCCCTCGTATGTACCATTCCATCGCAATTGCTCTTCCTGACGGTAAAGTTCTTATCGGTGGAAGCAACACCAACGATGGATACCAGTACAACGTTGAGTTCCCAACCGAGCTCCGTATTGAGAAATTCTCACCACCTTATCTTGATCCAGCTCTTGCCAACATGAGACCAAGAATTATAAACACCGCCACACCAAAACAAATTAGGTATGGACAGATGTTTGACGTAAGAATCGAGCTTAAACAACAAAACGTGGCAAAGGAGAATGTAATGGTGACGATGTTGGCACCATCATTTACTACACATAGTGTATCAATGAACATGAGGTTACTCATGTTGGGTATAAATAATGTTAAGAATGTTGGTGGCGATAATCATCAAATCCAAGCCGTTGCTCCTCCTAGTGGAAACGTTGCTCCTCCTGGTTATTATCTTCTCTTTGCCGTCTACAATGGTGTCCCCAGTGTTGGAGAATGGATTCAAATT
The DNA here is from genome assembly GCA_004349715.1 of Crucihimalaya himalaica. Classification (NCBI taxonomy): domain Eukaryota; kingdom Viridiplantae; phylum Streptophyta; class Magnoliopsida; order Brassicales; family Brassicaceae; genus Crucihimalaya; species Crucihimalaya himalaica. The sequence goes on from SMJT01000029.1 coordinate 353,505, forward strand.
GTTTGATTTTTATTTTGCATTTAGAATTTTGCTCAACATATTTTTGAAAACGAAACTCATAATTAGCACCCTCCCCTATAACATGTTTGTAAAGCAAATTTTTGTTTACTTTCTACTTGTATGAATATATTATTTGATTCTTTTAATTATCATATTTTTTGAATAATTGTACGTTTTATGATTGAGATTACAAATTTTAGAAAATTGTTATAAATCTGTAAATTCACTTATAGAAGGTAGCAGGTTGTCACTAAAAGGCTTGAATAAAAGTATCTCTAAACATATTGCCGGTTTTTTTTTGTCACCAAATACACAAGTATCAGAAAAAATAAAAGTTCTATTTCATTCAACATTACAACAAAAGAAAATTCATAAATTTAAATATAGAACATATATCGATTAATTAAATAGTAAGTGTAGTTTATTTTTGGGTGACCGAGTAAGTATAGATTAACTATAGACTTTTATTTTATTTTTGGCATCGTTTAACTAATTAGAATAATGTCGAAAAATTAAGGATCGTTCAATTTTGTTTTTCATAAATCTCAAAGAAAAAAAATAATAATAATAAAGAAAGCGTTATCTCTACCGTTGTCGTTACTCCCTCTCCGACGGAGGAAAAGTACCCACCGCTTGAAGGAGAAGAAGATTCATAAACACACACATACACACAGATTCCACCTCTGAGCTCTGAATCTCGAGGAAGAAGATGGTGAGGATCATTCCCATGGCGGCGTCCTCAATCCGACCTTCCCTCGGCTGCTTCTCCTCTTCATCTCCTCGCTTCCCCGTTTCCTACCTCTCGAGAAATCTCTCTCGCACTCTCCGTAATCATCCCTCCAACTTCACATATACAGAATTGAGAATCCATCATTGTTCAATTGATTAGTGAATTCTAGAACTAGGGTTGTGATGGGCTGATGTGATATCGTTTTTCAATTATCTGCTTATTTCATTCACAGGTTTTCAAATTCTCAATCATTGTCATGGAGCTCAAGTTGACTGAGTTTTTTTAGTTTATCATTCTTGTTGCAGATGTTCCTCAATCACAGCTTTTTGGTTTAAAGGCTCATAAGCTTTTGAGAAGAAGTGTAAACTGTTTTGGAGTGGCTGAATCTGGTGAAGCAGCTCAAGCTAGCACAGCTACTACACAAGATGATCTTCTCAACTGGGTCAAAAATGACAAGAGAAGAATGCTTCATGTAGTATATCGTGTTGGCGATTTGGACCGGACAATAAAGTACATTACTTTGACTTTCCTGTCATATGATTTGATGTTTAATCTCTCAGACTAGCAGATCTTGATTAACAGAATCATCTAATTGCTGCAGATTCTACACCGAATGTCTTGGAATGAAGCTTCTACGCAAGCGTGATATACCAGAAGAAAAATATACTAATGCTTTCCTTGGTTATGGACCTGAAGATTCACACTTCGTGATTGAGCTCACTTATAGTAAGTCATATGTTCATTCCAGCTTTTATGCTCAAGACCCAGAGTACTGTAGTTCATTTAGCTCCAATAAGCCTAAGACTATGCATTTTATATAAAGTAGGTTGGGTTACCTTCTTAATATAAATTTGTTTACAGATTATGGAGTTGACAAGTATGACATCGGCGCTGGTTTTGGTCACTTTGGTATTGCTGTTGACGATGTGAGCATCTACAATCTATATTATGTCCGGTCTTTGAGATAGTGTTTGATGTGTCTGGATTTTACTCTTTCCACAACATGGTTTTATTTTTAAGAAGTGAACTTTCTTTCCAAAAAGGTGTCAAAAACTGTGGAGCTTGTAAAAGCCAAAGGGGGCAAAGTAACCCGGGAGCCTGGTCCTGTCAAAGGTGGCAAAACTGTAATCGCATTCATTGAAGATCCAGATGGTTACAAATTTGAACTCTTGGAAAGAGGTCCTACACCAGAACCTCTTTGCCAAGTTATGCTCCGTGTTGGTAATCTCGATAGGGCCATAAAGTTCTATGAGAAGGTGAGTCCTGTGAAATTTTTTTGGAGATGTGATAGTTTATAGCCTGAAAAGTAAATGTTGATCTGATATATTTTCTATTTCTCTTATCAGAATGCGTTTCTATCCTCTGATCATATGTGTTTTTGCTTTCTTTATAGGCTTTTGGAATGGAACTTCTGCGAACAAGAGACAACCCAGAGTACAAGGTAACTTGCAATACCTCACGAATCTTATTCTTAGCACCCATGCTACCTTAATCTTCCCTTGTCTATATGTTTTTACATGCAAAACTTGCTAGCTGCTACTAGTGTATGTTCGATCGATTTGATTTTGTTTTTTGTATAAACTCACTTACTGTAAGTGGTTATTTGCAGTACACAATAGCCATGATGGGATATGGTCCAGAAGATAAATTTCCTGTCCTAGAGCTGACATATAACTATGGTGTCACTGACTATGATAAAGGAAATGCTTATGCTCAGGTAAGAGAAATTCGAAATTCCATTTATCTAAATTCCTTTTCAACTGGAGGGTAGCCATAGTCTTAACTTGTTTGCTTGTATTTGATAATTTTGATCACTGTCAGATTGCAATAGGGACGGATGACGTTTACAAAACTGCAGAAGCTATAAAACTCTTTGGGGGAAAAATCACTAGGGAACCAGGTCCCTTACCAGGTATAAGCACGAAGATCACTGCGTGTTTGGATCCTGATGGTTGGAAATCGGTAAGATATTGGTGTGCTGAGATAGATTCATGTTGATGGAAAGAGCTCTGAATATCGAGTTTGCAACTTTTGGCTTTACAGGTTTTTGTGGACAACATTGACTTTCTCAAGGAACTGGAGTGAGGATAATGGAGAAAGGAGAAGAGAAGCAACAAATGAATGAAAATGGCTTATGAGATTGAGGGAGACAAGCGGAGAAGCGTTGTTGTGTTACATCAGTCTGGGGTTGGATATACTATCTCTCAGTGCTGAGTATTTTGTTCAGAGCGAATGATTTGTTTTTTCAGAATCTAGTCTAGTTGTTTTACTGGGATAAACCCCATATTGCGTCTTTGTATATTAGTTCCACTTAACATCAATTGCCATTGAATAAGATGATAAGTGAATGATAAACAAAAAAAAAAGATATGTTTCCGAACTTATAACAAAACCCTATACAAGCTCTTTTGAGACATGTGAGAACATTTAACGTTTGTATAACAAATATAGTTATAGATTATTTATTTATTTTCTTCCAAATTTTATGCATAGTGGAAGTTATGAGGATCCTTACACTAAAAGAACCCACTTTAAAAGCTTGACATCAGTTCTTGGATGTTATTCCTTTTTTTTTTTCCTTGATCATATTTGATTCCAGATTTATTTACAAGAGAAGATAGAACCAAAAAAATTGACAAAGCAAAGACTGAAACATGCCAAACGACATCATATAATACATTAAAAGATTGGTTTATTTAAAACTTATTCTAGGCAAAACAAAATTAAAACATGCTAAACGACATAGTACAAATACTAGTCTATTCGACGTCGTTTAACATGTTTCAACTTTAAGTCACCTAGGTTAACTTTTTGGTTCTATAAAAGGATCCAATTCTCTGTTTTTATGTGTTTATATCTGTCGTATTTTTTTTTATAGCAAACGTTGCGAAAACATATCATAATAAAGTTTGTGAGATTTCGATCTTATCAGCGACAAAATCTCGAACTCGGTTAAATTATTTTGCAAAAGGTACGTGCTAATAAAAAAGTTGTAAGATCTTTTACATTCATTCGATTTCATTTGAAGTTATAAAATGTTTGCATAATTTTTTTGGTTGTCTTATTATTGAATACTCTTTGATTATCTTATTATTATAATTACTATTTGATTGCTTGATGTTGATGTTTTGAATCTTGATTTTTTCAATGATAATATAAAAGAATTCAAATTTGGTATTAAAAAATCATCTAAATTCAATATAACAACATCTTCGGAAAACATTATTCGGTAAATGTACATTATCTTTAGAGGTGAATTATTCGAAATCTAATCCAATCCGATCCGAAAGATAATAAATGAAACTTTCGGATCTGGATCCAAATATTTTAATTTTGAAAAGCATGATATCCAAAACCGACTTGGATACTTCCAAATATAATTTTGATAAGATGTATATATATAAGGATATTATAATTTATAAAAATATATTATGGTACTTAAAAAATAAAATAATTTTGTGTGGTATTTTCAAGAATAACCCTGATAAATATGTTATATTTAAAATGTTTATAAAGATATATATAAAAACTTGATGAAATCTTTAATATAATTTAACTTTGATGTAATTTTCTAAAATCTTTAAAAAGGAAAAAAAATATTGAAAATTCTTTCAGACTTATCCTTTCTGGGTTGTTTTCAATTTTATGCTTATCGTCTTATTGGCGCAGAATTTGGGATTTGTATAAAAAAAAAAAATTTCTCTTTTCTAAATAAATTTTCATAAAAAAATATAATTTGACTGATAATTTATAAACTATAAATGGTAAAATGAAGAAAATATTTTTTTTATTTGACTTGTATAATAGGATGGTTAGAATAATAGTTAAGAAATAAATCTTTAGAAAAGGGAAAAAATCTAATCATTCTTGAAATTATTTAATAATTTTCCCAAGTATCACCATCCTACATGATTTGACAAAAATATTTTTTTTTGGATAAGTGTCCATAAGTTTTGCATAATCTAAAGATTCTTTCTTAATTATTATTCTACCATCCTTTTATACAAGTCAAATACTTTTTTTTACCTTTTTTTACCTTTTCTTCGTTTTACTCATTATATTATATAAATTTTCAGTCAAAGTCAATTCTTTTTTAATTTAATTATGCCAATTTAGATACAAAAAAGGAATTAAAAGATTTTGTTTCTATAAATCCCTAAATTTACACCATTGAAGGCTTTAGCATATATAAAATAAAATACATTCAAACAAAAGGATAAAAAACTGAATATGTTGCCTTATTGAATATATTTTTTTCCCTCTTTTTAAATTTTTACCTCTTATATAAGTAGAGGGGAACACCTCTTAGATTTCACACTCATTTTAACTTTTGTTTACTCGTCTTCTCATTCAATTATCCAAATCTTTCTCCTAAATTGCTTCCTAAGCTGCAAGGTAAGAAGAAGAAGAACAAGCTATGTCCCAATAAATTTTGTTATAAATACTTATCAAATAGGTTTTTTTTTGTTGGTTCTTATTTTTTTTATTATGTGTTTTGATTTGAATCATAGGTATAGTTAGAATGCAGAAGAAGTAGCAAAGTTGGATGATTGGTATGTCCTCAATGCAGAGGCATCCACATCTGCAGAAGAAAGTTGTAACATATGTTTATGAAACATATGTTTCTATGGAGAATAAAAAAGTTGTGAGCAAGAGGAAGAAAGCCAAATCCAATGACAAACTAAAAAAAGGAGATTCAGTTTCAGGCTTCATTCCTCAGGGTACAAGCATTGATATACCCACAAAAAAAAATCTAGAAATGTAAGTTAGCTTTTCGAGTTTACTCAAGCATTGAAATGGTATGATAAATGCTCTCTTTAGCTTGATAATCAAATTATGATCTGTAATGATTTAGTCTTAACTTGATTCATTTTTACTTTTATGATAGGCTCTTGCTTTGAAGGAAGGACAAGGTTTGAATTTTACTGAACTCTTTGGTTATGTTTCTTCTGCAAGCGTGTTTAGTAATTCTCAATCTTACTAATCCACATATCTAGGAACATTTGATGATTTATGTCCACATGGAAGATGGTTAGCTGTAAAGTCTGAGCAGAAACCAAGGATGAAGAACTATATATCTAACAAAAGGTAAGTCATTTTCATAAAAAGGCTATTAACAGTGTAATATTTGGATTTTGTAGTGTTAAAATTAAACTAATTGTTGCTTTGTTTTGGTAGAGGATGATGATGATGATGATGATTTTATGCTTACCTTGGTACGAATTTTGGTAGAACATAATTGCTTGCTTTGGATCTCTTTTGGTGATGTCAGAGTTAGGGTACAATCAAACTTTCTATTTTGAAAGAGTTTAGAAATCTCAGTTCTTTGTATGATTCAATTAGACCTATAGGATCTTTGATCTCTGAAGATGTGGTCAGATCAACTCCAAACGAAATATGAAACTAGTGGTTGCATAGGTACGTGGTTATATTTTCTTTTATTGGTTGAACCATTTGGTCGTTGGTATAGTTCTCTTTGGACATGGTTGGGACTGAGAAACTGATGCAAACAATAAATAACGCAAATGTGGAAAAGAATGGTTCAACCAATATAAGAATATATAATCACTTGTTTTAGATTTTTTTTGAATTGGTATGGCCACAACTTCAGAAATTAAAGATTCCATAGATCCAATTGAATCATACCAAATGTAGTAGCATCAGAATCATCACCAAGACCCAAATCAAAGCTCATCATTTCTGAACAATCTTGAAGCTTTTTTTTTTTTTTTGGTATATCATGAAAATGTAGAGTATGAGAATAGGCCATCATGTAATTTTGAGAAGTATGAAAAGCTTAACTCATTTCTTATTTTCTTTTAATCTTTTGTTTTCTCTTGTTGACTTTTGTTTAATTAAATTGTAACGATTATAATTGGTCAAAAACTTTTGTCAAATGAAGAATGAAAATTCAAGTTGAGTGTGATATGCTTGTTTTATGTTTCACTTCGTACTAGTTCTTACATCTTTTCTAAGCTCAATTGTGGCTGTTCCATAAATATTAACATGGGTTAAGCGAATCTTTATTTTTTTGGTTGTTGGTTAAGCGAATATTAGTTTTCATTTGAGTCACGATTATTAATCTTTGATTATATGAAGTTGAAAGTAATTTCTACTAAAAATTAAGTTTGATTTTGGGATAAGTCAGAAGTTTAGTTGTATTTTATTCGATTAAAATGAAATAAATATAATTTCAAAACAATAATACACCTTCTATCTTATATATTAAAAGAAAAGTACAGAATGCTCACATTCATCTCAAGAATAGTTGATTACAAGTCTACCGAATCTAAATATTTAAACTTTTTGCCACTTAAATTTTAAAAATATATTTATCTAAATAAAATTTAATTTACTATACAAATAAATTAAGAATCAAATATATTAAAAGAAAAAAAATTTTATTTTTAAATATTTCTTTTTGAAAAAATTATATTTAGATAGGTTTACTTAAAATTTTGGCCATTTAGTATTAAGAAAAAGAATATTAAATTAAGAATATAATTAAAAATATTTCGAATTTTAAAAATAACTTTTTATTTCTTTTAATATATTTGATTCTTAATTTATTTTTATAGTAAATTAAAATTTATTTAGATAAATATATTTTTTAAATTTAAATGGCAAAAAGTTTAAATATGTAGATTCATTAAGGGCAGACTTGTAATCAACCATTCAGAGGATGAATGTGAGCATTTTGTACTATTTTTTAATATATAAGATATATTTGATATAATGAATAAATTAAAATATATTAAAATTTTAAGAAATATTTACTACTGTCTGGAGATAATTGTAATGTATAGTTGTCGTTATTTACAGTAGATTTAAAAATATCAAGATAACAATATATAAAAATATTAAATAAGGATTATAACATATATGAAAAATCTTGAACATCATTTGTTATACTAAAACTAAACATAACACACAAAAATTTACAAATTTGAAAACGTAAGATATCATATTTACCACTTTCAAAAACAAAAATGTAATCATCTCTTAATATTTTTTTTCCCGCACATGGTGCGGGGTAGCTCCCTAGTATTTTTTATATAAGAAAAAGGAAACATTTTACTAAAAAGGTAATTTAACTATGTTTTATACAATAATAGGAAAAAATAATAGAATGAAGTCAAACAAAGATGTGAAAAATGGGAAAGCATCTTTGTAGATAAAGAAACATAGTTGATTGACTGGTATGTCAGATTAATAGCAGAATAACTAACTATTTTTTAACAGAACGAACTTAAGTAAATTATTTTTTTATAGAATACTTAGAAAATGCTGAAAACAAAATTTTAGTAAATTAATCACGTTTTAAATTATTTTTTAAAAATGCTACTCGTATATAATGAAATCACTTTTGCAAAATGTGAAAACTTAATGAATAATTAGAAGGGTAAAAATAACCAAATCACATGTTCAAAATGTGAAAACGTGAACAAGTGGTGTATCATTCATCTCCTGAATTGTTTTTATTATTCCAAAAAGATAAAAAATAGATATTGAAAAATAATAATAAAAATTAATTTCGCTCTCTCAAATTTCATATATTTCGAAACTTCATTTGATTTTAAGAAGTACAAACAATATTAAAATAGTTAAATAAAAGGAAACTAGATACACACCCGCGATACACCGCGGACCGAATATTATTTAAGATTAAATTAAATAATTTGTATTGGTAACATTGTGTTAATTTAACAGAACATAATAAATTGCTGTATCGATCAGTATATACAACCAATCAGTTTTAATTGTAATAGTGGAAGATGCAAAATCCCCATTATTAACAGTCTCGATTGTCAATAGTAGTATATTGGAAGTTTAAAAAGTAGTAAGTAAACTAGTAATATTAACGGTACAGTTTGAAAGTAAATATTATGTATCTTCAATCTAAGTTATGAACATTAAAACGACAGAATTAAACTATTTATTTAAGCTAGCTTTTTGTTTGATAAAAAACTTACAAAGGGAAGGTAATAATTATAAATAAAACATAGAAGAAATTAAACTAATGTCTTAATCAAATGACATGTTGAGGATACAATAATAGATCAAACCTAACTACTTAATTTTGCGATAGATACTGTCATTGAATTATTTCATCTTCAGGTGCTCTGGTGAGATGATGAACTCTCAGTTTCAGTTACAATGTCCACAGGCTTGGTAAGAGTAGACTTCTCTTGAATGTTCCTTAACCTGTAATTATTGTCATATTAATATGAAGTAAGCAATAGGCAAATGCAGCTAATAAGGGAAATAGGTAATTTTACCTTCATTTAAATGTCATAGCTTCTGGAATGAGAGGATGAAATTGAATCCTTGAAAGTCCTCCAATGACTTTAATACGAGGGAGACCTATAAAAGAGAAATAAAGTCGATTAAGATTAAGATTAAATGAGTCTTAAATATATAATCATTGTGTAACAAACTTTTATGTTTTAATTGCACTAAAGAAATTCGAATTAATTAAAGGAAAGAGAACACTAACCTTCAATTATCCTAATACGCCAATGTGTTAAAAGACAAAGGAAAGGCAAATCTTTCTCCTTCCAGTATTTGTCATTAAACTCACAAGCTATTTTCCCCAAAGCAGTGCATTTCAGTTCCAAACCCCTTATGTATCATAGATGCAAGAAAGTAAATCGATTACTAACATGCTTGTTTAATAAGCTATAAAGAAATTATAAAAGATTAGAGAAACTTACTTATAATCCTTCATAGTGAAAGTAAAGGAAGGTGTTTTCTTTATAGAACTAATTCTAACATCCCGGTTTCAGGAATATAGTGGTGCATGCGGACATGTTTAAAAGAATTGATTGGACCACCTATATCACCAAAGTGCACTTATCTTTTCGGTCAAACATCCCGAGAGAACTCCAGAGTTAAGCGTGCTTGAGGTAGAGCAATTTCAGGATAGGTAACCTTCTGGAAAATGATTGCCGGGACCATGCGAGTGAGGACAAAACACAGGGAAAGATTACGTGGTGATTAGTAGGATCGGTAACAGATCTTTAAAGCCTCCCGGACGTAGCGGACCGGCCGTCGAATGAGGATGGGTCCAATGGGCCGAGAGAGGACGTGAAACCATCAAGGTGGCGGTCGGGAGTCACAAGTGGTATCAGAGCCAAACCTAGATAAGTATGGAGTCGAGAGGGGTCACACTATCAGGGATAACGGTCTGGTGCGCAACGAGAACGTTGCGGTCTGTTAGTGGGGGGTATTGTAACATTCCGGTTTCAGGAATATGGTGGTGCATGCGGAGAAGTTTAAAAGAATTGATTTAGCCATCGCCGTTGGACGAGGATGGCCCAATGAACCGAGAGAGGACGTGGGCCCATTAAAGTGGCAGTCGGGGCGTTACACTAATGATGTAAGAATCATCTCTCACTAACTAAAGTTCTTCTTTACTTATAACCAGCCGAAGTAAATCTATGGTATACATAAGTTAAAAATCAGGTGTGCAAATCAAACTTTATCAATATATAATTATAAAGTCAGAATACACATACCAAGAGGAATATCGTGATCTGCAATGCCACCAAGAACATTTGAGAAAGTTTCCATTGCAAACTTGTTCTCAATATATATTGAGTCTGACGAAGTAATCTTAATATTCACAACAAACTTAAGTTTCCAAGACATTGGGGTGTTGAGTTCTTCTCTATCTTCATGAATTACAATGAAGTCTTTGAAATACTTGGTATCTCCTTCATATAACTTTTTTCTCAAAATCTCCTAGAATATACCGATTACTAACATAAGCTTCAATCCATTCTCCTTTGTAAGAGAGAAAAAATTGAAAACAGGTTAAAATTAGAATACTTTCTAACTAATAGTAAAATATAAAGTGTGTAAAATTGTTTAGAATGAACTAACCTCCTCGTCCCTTAGTATGAAATGCAAAGTTTCTTGGTTGGAAGATCCCAACTCTCTCCATTTCTTAATTATTCTAGCTTTGATTTTCCAGTTTGTACGGGAATCATCCAGATCTTGGAAGAAGTGGTAAGAAGTCATGATTTTCTGTAGATTTGTTAAAGTTCGCGACTAATTTTAGATTAAAAAATTGAGATGGAGAGTTTTGGTAAAGTTTTGGGAGTAAACGATAAAGCTTTTTTGGAATACATATATGTATAAAATATTTTTACTTCGATCTCTAATTCTTTATGGGGAAAAGAAGAATTAAAATAATTTATCACTTTTTCTCTTGCATGTGAAAGGAAAGAAAGAGTTAGAACTTTTAGTAATGTCAATCAATTCTGTAAGTAAGAAATTACTTATTATTGAAAGGTTTGAGAAATATTTCAGACATTTTTTATTCATTTTTATGAACTCCAAGGTAAAAGTAAAGTTAGATATAAAGGTTAACATTGTGTTTGTTTAAAACAGCCGATTTAGTTTTATTGAGCAATATATATTTATAACAAAATATTGTTGAATTGTAATATATTGGCAGTAGAGAAATCGTTAATATAAACAGTATGGTTTGTAATTTATAATAGATTAAAAATGTTAACAGAGTAATTGAATGGTTAAATATTAACTCATTTAATAATGTGGGTAATTTAATTATAGACTATCCAAGTTACTGAATGGAATACGCACGATACATTATATATTTTTCTTGCAATTTTATTACTGATTTCATTAAGAAATGTTTTTTTTTTGTCCAAACATTAAGAAATGTTTATTAAAGAAATAAATACAAAATAAGATATTGTATTAAAATATCTATACCAAGATAAAAACAGAAACCATTGACTTAAAAGCTATCGACTTAATAGCTAAATTGTCTTTTTATATAATACCCAAAGTTCAAAATATTAATAAGCAACTGACTTAAATATAAATTCACACTCAACTCTAACGAAGATTCTGAAATATCTCTTTGAAAACAACATTAGTTGTTTTTTTCAATGGCTTCCCTTTCTTGTTGGTAATAAGGACCTTCAACCCTGATTTTGATTTTACTCTAGACATTGCCACATAGAGCTGACCATGTGAAAACACTGATCTAGGCAAATACAAACCAACATAACGTAGTGTCTGTCCTTAACTCTTGTTGATGGTCAATGCAAAAGCGGCATACAAAGGAAACTGTCTTCGACGCATCTTGAATAGTAATCTATTGTCAGATGGGGATATAAGCATCCTAGGGATCAGAACTTTCTCACCTGCTCTTATCCCTGTGATGATCATCGCTTCTAAAATATGATCAGCCATTTTCATAATTTATAGTCTAGTTTCATTCATTAATCCTCCATTCGGATCAATGTTTCTCATCAACATCACTGGACAACCAATTTTAAGAAGAAGACTATGGTTTGGTAAGCCTGAAACCATTATCGTATTCAAAAAATCCTGAAACCATTATCGTATTAAAAAATCCAGAGTATATACTGGATTAGCCATAAATCTAGTATCCAGAGGGTCAATCGAATTAGAACTAAGGTACACTCTTTCTTCACCTGTTAATAAAGAGATATGCAAACTAAATAAATTTGTATAATTCAAATATTAATATTTGGTATAATATATAATAATGAAAAATAAGTTGTTACTGTTCAGTTTCACAAGCATGTGTTCGTTAATAGAATTAACGTCGTCATTGGTAGGACACAAAATAGCCCTCTCCTGGAAATATTGAGGCTCTTTCTCTTCTACGAAGGAATTGCCGTAGAATGCATGTATGATTGACTCTATAGGATTGGCGCTCGATGTGATTAGAATATCCTCTGGTAATTCTATTGCAGCTACTCCATCATTACGCTCGCTAAGATTTCCTTCACCAACGTCAATAATCCATTTTGAAAATTCTTCAATATCTCGTGCTTCATTGACACTTATGTTTTGCAGGAGCCTCATGTTCTTTGTCAACCAGAACACTTTGCAAAATTTCCAAATAGATGACACGTTTAGAGAAGCATTAACTATCTCCTCCCGTCCAGCTCCATTAATGACAGGGAGTATCTGTCTGAAGTCACCACCGAAGAGGATGACTTTCCCTCCGAACGGCTTATCTTTAGGACAATCAAGGATATCTCTCAAACTTCTATCCAATGTTTTAAAACAATACTTACTCATTATTAGAGCTTCATCCCAATTAATCAACTTTGCTTGCTTGACTAATTCACCAAGATTTGAGTTGCGGGTGATGTTGCAAGTGCTAAACTCATTGGGATTTATAGGAATACAAAACCTAGAGTGAGCTGTTCTTCCACCATCTAACAATAGAGATGCAATAATGCTAGATGCAACATTTAAAACAACGTCTCCTTTTGATCTGATTGCCGTTGTTAAAACTTTCCACAAAAAGGTTTTTCCAGTGCCTCCAAAACCATATAAGAAAAATACTTCACCCTTGTCATGTACAACAACATCCATGATTTCATCGTATATTATCTTTTGTTCCTATTTTAACATTTTCAACCAATTATCGTGATTTTTTTTGAGATCATGAATGTTGTAGTTACACTCATCGAACAATAATTGATTACACTGAAGCTGGTCATCAACAACGAGCTGTGGCATAGTTTTAAATCTTGAAAATGAACTCCCATTAATTTTAAGTAGCTTATGTATTTTGTGAATAGTATATTTCTGTATCTCTTCATCACTTAGTGTAAGACTGTAATTTTTTTATAATAATATTTATCGAAATATGAGAAAGATAACTATATGATTATACTATCTATATATATCCCCTATATTAACATGAAATTAATATAAATATAAAATAATGATAAAAAAAAAATTTAATTCCAAACCTGGACGTTTTAACTCATGTCTCATCTTGTAGACAATATCTTATGAAAGTACATGCCAAGTTTTTTCTCAAACGGTCTTTGGATAAGAGCATTATCACAAACAACTGACGAACAAACCTTGTAGAACACCATAAATTTGCTTCAAAAATTCCTTCAACATACTCTTTGTCATCTTCTAACAATCCCAAAGATAAAATGGCGTCTCTATTGGTGTTATGCACAACTCCATTGACAGTTTTTATGTCTTTAAAGCAGGTTGGATTTCGTTTGCTGTTTATAAGAACTCTCAAATGATATGACTCTTCCATGTTATGTGTCACATAATGTATTCGTCCAATCGCAAATCCATGCATTTTTCTACGACGAAACTGTTTATGAGTACCATCCCATATATGATTATTAGATATTTGTTCATATAAAAGCTTTGCAGCCTCCAGATCTCTCTTGTTCAGCTTGAACCGAGAAAGGAACATTGTGTCATCAATGCTTGAACGGTTCAAAACAACTTCAGTAGTTTCACCTTTCTTAATATAAACAGGTTGTTTCCCTTCTTCATGGAAGGTGAGCTTCTGAACAGGTGTTGTTCTATAATGAATTGAATATTTATTAGTCCTCCACATAGCTTCACATGCAGAAACATATCTGTAATAAGTTGAAAAACAAAGTAATATGCTTAATATAAAACGAAATATAAAAAGATAATTTTCAAACAATTAAAAACATTTTATATATCTGCAATCAATATACTTTGTCTTTCCCCTCTTTTTGTTTAGTAGTATCTTGTTGTTTTATGTGGACCAACAGATACAGTGACACGATCTTGTCTTTTGTGAACATACTTGAATAAGTATTTAACTGCCCTGATTGGTTGCACCACTCCACATTTATGTGAGTACGATATTTAAGTGAAAGGTTTTTGTTGTTTGGAACAGCATACATGTTATCACATTGAAAACCATTTTCTCTATAAAACGACCAATATCTCTTCTACGGTAAATCGGAAAACCTTCATTATCGACAGTAGTGATATTGGTGTGTTTTTCGGAAAGAATTCATACATGGTGAATTTGGATCCACACGTCTTTGACTATTTCATATCGTTTAGGCTCTTTCTCTTTATCTTGAATCTCTGCAGTGATAATCTTATCAATGTCATCAGCAATTGAAAACTTACATGTAGGATACATCCATAAAATTATATGAGCATGTGGTAGACCCCTCTTTTGAAATTCGACTTTATACATGACTGTTGAGCAAAAATTTAAAACATTAATCATACGAAGAAAAATATAACATCTTAATCATGTGTTTGTAATATATGTAAGTGAAGGAGAATATATGAAAAAATACCTGAAACACTTTTGCCAAATATGTTCTTCACTGTCAAATTATCCATCAAGTTATCAAGTTTTAACTTGAATATCCGGCAAATGATGCATGGTCTATCATCTACTTTCAATTTCCTCTAATTCACAAATCTAGTGATTTCTGACCACTTTGCATTGCATGTAAACGTTATGAAAAGATCTGGAAACAAAAAATGTTTACATGTAACATTGCATCTAAAAAAATCTCTTGCATATACCTAGCTAGGGCCACTTGTAAAATACGATGGAATGATAACATTCTTTCCTTCATCACGTAGATCATTTTTACCATCCTTAGATGCTTTCCTTAGTGACTGTATATTAGTACTCCGCAACTTCTTCTGGTTCTTTTTAATAAATCGTAACCTATTAGACTCAATCATTGTGTATCCATCAACTATGAACTGATGGAGTAATCGTTTAGAACGAAGTAGATAATGATTTTCATTTTTCCTTTCTTGAAGTGTATAGGGAAAACATTGTCTGAGAGTTATATTCGTCTGATCTTTAGCCTTGGAAGTTTTATTCTTGGTTTTTTCAATACCAACTCTAAACCCATCCTCTCCCTTGGGAAATAACAGAGGATATTGTAGGGCTAAATATGCTACATGACATTCATGTATTCTTTTTAGCTTTCCTGATTGCCTTTCAAGAACAATATCGCGCTTATCTATGTTTTCATTAAAATCTTCAGAAATCAAAGCAGCAACTTCAGATGTTGTTGGCAAGTTATAATTCCTGCCATTTGTGCTGCGAGTAGCAATAATCCTCATTATAAAAGTTGATTCTTCTTTCTCCATCTCAAATCTGTCTCTGGTAAATCTGAATGACTTCACATGACGGTTAATGTTGTTTAACATATCAATTATGGATGCAACTATTTCCTTCCTAAAGTTTCTCTTTCTAAATTTATCACCAGAATCCTTACATTTCTTGCAATTAGGAAGAAAATATTAATAATGACAAAATATTGTTGGAAAATTTAATAACTTAATACATATTGTGATAGGGGGAAATAATATAAGCTCATAACATTCATACAGTTTTTCACCTCATTCTTTGTGTCTACTATATATAACTATTGAAACTTATAATCACTATCTTTGGGTTTCAAGACACCCATCAAATGATAGTTGTCTCCTTGCAAGGCAAACATGCTCGGACCACGTCTCTATGTAACAGAATGAACGACTTTTCTACCAATTGATGTAAATGAAAAAAACATGTTGTATGCTCTTATATTTTCTCTGAAGTGTCTGCTAAGCTCATCATCTGAGATTAACAATTTCCACATGAGTTCAAGGGATGTTGTCAATAAAGGTAAAACAATTTGTCCTTGCATACAACATCTGGTGTATACTGGATAAGTTGAGTATTTTCTTTTCTTGATCCTCTCGCCATACCAAAAAATAGCACCACAATGCTTACATGAATATACAGGGTCACCATCATCAGTATATTCTAAATATAATTGTGAAAAAATAATTAGTAAAGAACTTTGTACACCAAAAATTGTAAATATTGATTGTAAATATTGATTGGTATATATGAATATACCACTTGGTTGTGTGTTTTTATTTGTTTTATCAGAGTTTCTGTTACTAAAAACCCTTCTCAAAGTTTTTTCAAAAGCAGTAAGCACATCAAATCATGTTTTAGCTGCATTGTGTAATTTATCTCTTAAAAATATGCCACCACAATAAGCATTATCACTACCAACTGATGAATCATCTTGCAAATCTTCTTGGCTACTACAGTCAAAATCCGGTTCGTAATATTCTTCCTCCTCGTCTATCAAATATTAAGCCAAATAAAATTTTAGTTTATCAATTACATATATAAGTTTGGTTTATTACTAAATGAAACATACCACTGGATGAATAAACTGAGTATCGGTGTTGGATATTATCTTTTTGTTGAGAACGTTGTACGACATTCTGTATATTAGTAGGTTGATTAACTGGATATGTTGCATTGTCAGATACATAACCTAATATTATTAAAATTTTAAAGTTACATCCACATAGAAAACCTTTATTTAGATTGTACTCAAAGCTTGAGCATTACCTTTTTGAAACCATAATAAAAATTACTGACCATTTGTATCAATGCGTGGGATGTTTTGAAGGAATGATGATGGTTGTTGAGTATGATCGTTTGTTGAAGAATTTGATTGCACTGTAGAACATAAATAATTTTTTATGATCATAGATAAATCATCTACATTACAGATGAGAATCTATTAAACAATTATTATAATTATATATTGATAGTAAAATAAGTTACTAACCGTTTGACAGTGTTAAGTTTCTGGCTCTATTTTTAATAGACCGAAATCGAACTTGTGAAGAATGGATGGCATTTTGATGATTGACATTTGTAATTTCAGAGAAAATTCTTCTAATTGGTAAATTTTTTGAATTAGTGGTTTGATAACCTACATAAAATAATATTTTAAATTTATTAAATATCATGTATGAAATGATGGAAAATAATTTATTAAATATTATACATATAACACTGTTTATAAACGAATGAATACTACTGCTTAGAATTTTTCTTGTTTTCACCACATAATTTGATGCACATGAGGAATCGACGGTGTTAACACGTGTGGGCCTTGGTATATGTTTAGAACTCGGGGTAACAAATTCACCATACAAACAAAGTAAGGAAATTAATACAATCATTAATAATAACATAATGCATATTTTATAAAACAAAAAAAAAATAAAAAAAAAATAAGAGTTGTTATACCTTGCGTAGGAGTACTCGAATTGAAATAAAAAGAGGGTTGGATTGACGACACATTGAGAAGAAGAGATCGTAGAAGATGATCATTCGTTGCCATCAATATTATTTTTATCGTATGTTGGAAATTTGTTATATCATTGAGAACTCTACTGAAAACATTACTAATTGGTACAAAATTTTGAGATAATGGGGTTTGGTGGCCTTCTCAAAAAGTTTATGATCTGGTGACTGTATTATGATTTGATATAGTAAGTTTTGTTACTGGATAGATTTTTGCTTGCGAATCATGTACTCTTTTCTTTTCTTAATAATGAATTTTTTTTATTTCAATAGAATTAGAATAATAGGGAAAACACTGTTTATGAGTTAGAATAAGGATAGTTAATGAACCATAAACCTTATTCCCCGACATTATTATACACGATGAATACATAGAAACTGAAATATAAATAATATTTACCATTTATTGTAATATATTATTGTGGGGCGAGAATTTTGATATTATTTCTTATAAATGGAAAATTATTCAATATAATTGCTATATATCTTCTAGAAAAATCCGTTAAGTAACAATTTACCTAAAGTATCGGGTGATATATTACATATGTTTGCTTGATTTTTTATATCAAAATATGGAAAACAGAGTTATAATATACCATATAAAACTTCTATATAAGATAATGACAAATGTTGGATTGACGACACATTGAAGAGAAGATTTTATTTAATGAAGATCCTCTATTGTCATTTATGTTGTTTACTAACATATGTTGTAAATTTGTTATATCACTTCGACATGTAATGATAACGCAATTATATTGATTTTTATTTTGAAACATGGGTTTGTTGGACTTCTTCATGATTTCCTGATCTGGTGACTGTATTATGATATAGTTTCATGATGAAAAAAAAATCTATGATGAAGTTCGAAAAAGTAAAGGTAATTTAGTTGAGAATCATCGACTTATTTTCTATTCATCAATTTAGAAGTATATTGTATTAGTTGATGATTGAATCATAACCATATATACTTTATAATTTATTTACTGCTATTGCGGTTATTGTATGAGTTGAAGATAAAAGTTGTTATAGATATGTAAGAATTTAAAATACAGTAAACATCACAATAATTATAAATAGATATGATTAAGTGTTAATACATTAAACATCCGTAGAACAATGTGAAATTATAATAAAATATAAGTTCATAATTAGATATTAAGGTTCTAAACAACTGAAAATTAAAACTCCACTACTATGTGAAGTTTAATTCTTCAAACCAACGTTCTTCTTCCTTCACACATTCTATGACGCAGGAGCCACGTAAAAACTATGGTTTTCAACAAAAATAAAATAATCAATGGTTTATATGCTAACATATACTATTTTAAATTCTAATAACAAAGATATTTGAGAAAAAACATTACTTGACACAATCACTGATGCAAACTCTCAAAGTCTTCACCGATGAATATTCTTGAATAGCCGTCCCCTGTAAAAAGAAATGTTTCCCCAAGTATGTCTGCAATAAACGACCTAATAGTTAGAAAACTTTAATGATATGCTATAAAAAAAGAATCAAGAACTATGAATGATAATAACAAATTTAAAACATTAAAAGGAATAAGTTTAAACCCTGAGATGAAGAAACCCTACAAAATCGTAGAACACACAAAACAAAGGAATCGACATAAATTTCATCATGTCCTATTTGTTTCCACCTAGACATGAAAACATCGCAGTAGTCCGTGAGAAGTTGACATGTCAAATATTCTCTACTGCAAACAAAATGGTAATAGTGATTAATAATGTATATCAGCTATAATAATAATACAAACATAGAAAAAATTTATTGATTATATTCATAAATGGTTTGCATGTACACAATTAAAGGAAAACACACCTCATATTCCTTAAGGTGATGATTATCATTCTTGAATCATTATCATTATCATTCTTACTAACCACCCAAGAAATTTTCTTCAATGTAGAAATTGAAGAAATAATACCATATGCATCTAATCGGCCAATTGACAAAAGCAATATGAAAGAACAATATAATATAACAAATGTAAGTGAGGTAAAAATCACAAATCCCCAAATTAAATGTACCAACACGGAGAACAACATCAAGTTGGCCACTTTTGATGGTTCGAAAGGTTTTGAACTGGAAGAAGTTGCTAAATGACCTAGGCAATACACGTTCCATCCTAGTCTCAGTCTCGGGAATACATTTGATCTGATACCTATGATCACAATTCCTAATCCATTTTGGAGGATTTATAACCATAAAATTATATAGATGATATCATTGACCTTCAAAGACATCTCTCTTGAATGGATGGTCGTATGTCCCAATATGTACTGTTGCTTTTATACGGCAAACCAAAGATTTGTTTTTTCAAAAAAACGATAAGAAAACACATTATAAACACATTCATTTATATAAGGTGTGAATCTTAAAAATACTTACAATTTCATCAACAAACAACATTCGAGTCGTTTAACAAAAGCATCGCTTGTGCATCTTCCACACCGACAAAACTTTAACAAAGATTGAACATCGCCTTCTTGTTGGGTTTAATTGATCAACGAAATAATAATTTGCCATTGCCATCCTTAAAAATTAAGTTTTTTAAGGAGTGTTTAGATATGTTATGATTCAATAGGAATATTTTGAAAGATCAAAAAGATATGAAGAATAGGTTTTTTCCTTTAGCAAAGAGGAATAGAGACTGAAAAGACTTTAATATTTATTTATACATAAACAGGCACTGGTTCACATTTTAAGCCATGCAAATCAAAATTTTCTCAAAAAGTAAAATATCCAAAAACACTTGATTACCTATAGGAAGATATAAACCGAACCTTCTAATGTCTAAGATTTTGTTATTTTCAATATTAGCCTCATCAAATAGAACATTGTACTTCTTCAAAGATATTAAAAACCATAATATCGTTTACTCGAACCGTTTCTCCAACTAAACTAAAACATTATTAAGTTTAAACATAAATATCTTATATATATCTTAACTAATAGTCCATATGATAAAATATATGAAACATATTTGTTAGTCATGAGAATATAGAAATTAAAACTCTAATGTTCCACTGAATGAATGTTTTCGGATCAATACCAAAAGATTACTTATTAGAGAATTAAAATACCAATAAAAATTTGAGAAATAAAATTGTCTTTATAACTACCCAAAAAACCAAATTAAAATACTAAAACCACGTCATCTGTTTTAACCATGTTGTCAATTAATTCTTCTGTAGCTTCTAGCTTCGGTAGACCTTCAACTTTCACCAAATTCTTTACTGAAACCACGTCATTTGTTTTAACCATGTTGTCAATTAATTCTTCTGTAGGATCATCAAATATAGCCATCTTGAACAATGTTTCTTGGACGTAGATGAATGATCACTTCCACCTGTACTGGTCAATTCTCGCTTGGATGATGGTGTCGAGTTAGAGGACATACCAAGTTCTGAGTTATCAAAGCTATTAGTAAGCATCAATGACATCTACAATTTAAAAAATAATGTTTAATAATTGGTAAGCTATAATATATAATGAAAATTTAATAATATTCACAGTATAGTACATATATTTACCTGATCTCCGAAAACAATGGAATTTGGATCAACATATGTCTCATAATCTTCATTTTAGATTTCTGGTAGAATTTTGTCCATAGACCATACCCTAGCAACTTTATATGTATTATATTGTCTGTAGATGTTATCCTTCTCAATACAAAGACAAAATTGGAAAGTCTTCCCTTCTAAATTTTTAATAACTACTAGAATATTTGTTGGATCTTCTATCTAGTAAATATATATAATAAAACGACATGTGTTTAACAATAAAATATATTATATTATATAAAATTGAAATTAATAAAACAAATAAATCCTTCATCATATTTTCCACCTAGCAATTGGGTTGCGGATACACCAAACATTCCAAATAAAAATATGTCAAACAACAAACATTTGGATACACCAGAGGTATCCATGATGTGAAGATGCAGCTTACACCTATATACGTAAAAAATTCATTTTAGCTAACCAATCTTTTAGAATATATAACCATTAATAGTAATATTGATCAAGTGTAATAAGAAGGAGCATCCGTACGGACGTCCGTACGTCCGTACGGTCCAATCCACTACAAGGCCTATGTTCAATGTTGAGGAGAATGTGTAAGAAGGAGTGAGGCCTTATCTGATCTGCAAAGCCTCTCAAGGCCCAATACAAGAAGAAGAAGAAGACAAGAGTGGAGCGCATCCTCTCCTTCTAGCCGTTGGGCGCGTGCACCACACCTCCATGGTGTGGACCACTTCACTCTCACCCTTGGACCACCTCACTCGCCCCTTTGGAGATGCGCCGCCCTCTCTCTCTCTCTTTAGGGTCCTTGTTAGACCTAATAGCATAAGATATATAAGCCTCCCTTCTTTGTAAACACAACACTCTTCTCTCTCTTAATGAAAATCGATTTGTGACCATGTTCTTCATTGTTCTTCATGTTCTTCATTCTAGAATCATATTCTCCATCAATTCTCCATTCTAATCCGCAAATCTAACAAGTAATATTAACATCAATTATATTACTATTACCTTGCAACAATAGACTTTAGAATAGCCATTGCAGGATTCACACCAGAACTTTAGTTTCTGAGACGTTTTAATACCCTCAATCTTGTTTTCTTCTTCCTTAACAACCTTCTTATTACAACTCCGACAACTAAAATGGTACCAAGCCCACTATGTGTCTATTGCATAGACGATACAAAAGGTTCTACATTTTCCTATCTAGTATAATTAAACAAACCATTTTAAGATTATTTGAATTTAGTAATGATCAGAACATCAAAATATATTATAATTGTGTAACTAATAATACCTCTTGTGTAGCCAGTAGTTCTGTAATTGTTTTCATTGGGTAGTCAAGAAACTCACTCTCATCTTCTAGCTTCTGTAATGTCTTTAGATTTGATTCAACAAAGCTCAAGTCAAGACCATCATGTGGAAGCCAATATTAGCAAATAAGAAACATATATAATTTTATTAATTAAATATCGAATATAGTTAAAATATGCAATATAAAATATGTCTTTATCTGTCTGAAATCTTCGATTTGAGGTAGGTTGGTATTAGCAAGAACTTGTGAAGCATCAAAAGCATTGAAGACGCTTCTTATCTCTACAAGTTAAACAAATCTAACAATTGATATTGTGACACCTGACATTTTACTTCGACAACACAGCATGGCACATAACTTAAATTCAAGTAAATTTCATAATTAAATCAGAAATAACCAATAACTCTCATTAATCCAACTTAAACGTCTTTTAATCCTTTAAAAAGAAACGAATAAGTATTAACATAATCCAAACGAAAAGAATAGCAACGAGGTCTGTGAAACTGACTCCAACTAACAACTTCAGTCTCCTGCAACTACTCCTCAAAGATTACATGCAAGGAAGAGGGGGTGAGTAATCAAAGTTTACTCAGTGAAGGCAAGCCTCAGCGCTCACGAATTCTCCATATACAAACACATTTAGAAACTCACAAAGTCTAAACCTAAGACAAGCATGCAAACACGTGTCAACGACACACACACAAAAAAATTGCCGCTATCTCTCGTGCTTTCCAGGA
Organism: Crucihimalaya himalaica; assembly: GCA_004349715.1. Lineage (NCBI taxonomy): Eukaryota > Viridiplantae > Streptophyta > Magnoliopsida > Brassicales > Brassicaceae > Crucihimalaya > Crucihimalaya himalaica. Next base: position 376,793 of record SMJT01000029.1, read on the forward strand.
TCCCTCGTGCCTAAGCACTTCTTCCAACACTCTTGACTTATTAATATCTCGTGCCTCTAGAACTTCGCCCAACGCTAACTGGATCCCTCGTGTCAGTCTCACACTTCTTCCTAGTGTAACCGGCTCGTCAGCAATCATGACTGTATCCCCCTCCCGTGCAATAAGTCATCACACATGACACAACTACAAGCACTGCCATACCATGCTTAGCCAGACGTACGACTAACACCATGGAAGGCTCTCTTCTTGCAAGACTGTCTGCGGCTCTCCCGCATCTATGTGCAGGTGACACTCTTTTCTCACTTTCAATCAATCAATCATATATATCACAAAATATCAAACAACACGCAACAAACATTCATTTTTAACGTCTATGTCCATTTTATTTATTATTTATTTTTCCTACGTTTGTGCAAAATATTTATATATAAATTAATAATATATAATTATATATACACTCAACACATAATATGCTCAGCTTAACCTTAGACTAAGTAACTAACTAAATATATTTATATATAAAGAAAACACCAACTAGTCCTCACCTTAGCAAATTGGTTCTGAATTCACGGGTAAACTAGCGAAAGCGGGAATCCGGTTCAATCTCAAATCTCAATGTGCATCGGTTTAGGTTAACCGGTTAACGATTAAATTATAATAATTATAATAATTTAATCTAAGAAATCTAACCAACAAAACCAGATGAATTAATTTTGTGTTCTTCAATTAAATTAATTAGAATTGGTTTAATAATTAAATCAAACCAATCTAATAACTTAATAAAATTGACCCAGACGTATACAACACCAACACCACAATTTAACCTTCACGAGTCCAAATTGAATCATTAAAATAATTAACCAAACACAACCCATTTAATTATACGTGGCCTCACTCTCCAATTTAATCATCCAAGCCCAAATCTCCTCCATAATTAACCAACACTTTAGTCCACGTCCAATTACTCACTCGACCCAACCATAATCTTTCGTTTAATAAGCAACTCAATTAAACGGAGCATCAATTGGTTTAACTGGTTTAGCTTTTCGGTTTAATCATTAAAACAACAACACGAAAACAGCAGAGTCGTTGTACCTTTTCCGGCTATCTTCCACGACAGCTTTGCACGACGGCTCGAACGGCGGAGTTGAAGACTTGGTGAGGTGGATCTACAACAGCCCAAGCTCACGGTGGTTAGATCTAAAAATCAAAGTGAAAGCAAAAACTCGAACAGTTCACCGTTACCTCTCTGGTGAAGATGACGACAAGGGCTGGGCTGGCAGAAGACTTCCGATGACCTGAACGGTGCTGCAATAGTCCACAACAGCGGTTTAGAGCGATGGCAACAAACCAGAGAACTTGTGTGAGGAATCGTGGCTTACCGTGAGTAACAAACTTTCGGCGCCGGTGAGCTAGCGTGAAAGGCAACGGTGGTGGCTCAAGCTGATCGTCGGCTAGGGTTTTCTGTGTCTTGCCTCAAAATATGTGTCCTCCTATTATATACATGAAGGAAAAATATAAGGGTTCACACGGGTTTAAGTCGCTAATGGGCTTGGTTTGGGTCTCACGGTTTAAACCCGAAATCGGATCGTTACAGATAGGTGTGAGTTTTGCATAGCTTTTGGTACCGTTATCTTTATTTATGTCTTATTTCTTAGCTAGTTCTAACACATTTGCATTAGTTAAGTGTCATTTGGTCTTGATTTTTACATTTTAGGAGTTTAAGTTAGTTTCTTTGCATTTGCATATGTTTTTGTATTAGGTATTTTGGAGTTTGGATACTTCTACCATGGATTTGGAGATGCGGAGAAACTTGAGAACAAAGAAAAGGCGACTTGAGGCCATCTCCATCGGGATTCTGCCGACCGATCGTCTGCATCGAGATTTTGCCGAACGCTGCACATTTTCAAAAATCAGAACAAAATTTCTAGAAGGATCATCGGGTATATGCATCGGGATAGTGGAGGTCGATGCTCACAATCAGATATCTGCATCGGGTTCCTGACGCCGGATCCTATAAACATAAAAAAAAATCGGGTCAAAACCCGATTTGTCACGGATTGATCCGGTTCGTCCCTTTTTGCTATATAAGTAATATTTTGACCTTCTAAACCGAAGTCTTCTTCTCTATAGTTGGATTTAGATCCAAACTCTCTTCTTGATATTTTGTATTGATCTTCACCATTTCATGCCACTTTATTCTTCATTTCTATCTTTATTTTTATGTTTATGCACTTTTACTTTGTCTTTTTGTTGGATCATGGGCAATGCTAGATTCTGATGATTTCATGGTTAGATGATGATGATATAGGTTGATATTAGTAGATCCTTCATTTAGGTTGATCTTAATGCTAGTTTTAACTTGATCACTCAAAATCTAGAACTTACGCAATTCATGCCCGAAAGGTGTTTGTGAAAATGCTTGAACCAAACATTATATGAGCTTTACATTCCTAGCCAACGGGAGTTGATGATTAGGGTGTTTAGTGAACTAATTGGACTTTTTTTAATGCTCATTGATCATTTAATTGCAAACGGAAGTTTATGACAATTAGGTGATTAGTGCCACGGAAGTGGATTAGTCATATTTGTGAGTTCCATGTTCTAGGATGGTGCTTAATTCAATCTCTTGAATCATTGTTTGATTTTTGATCCATTCTCATGATAGTTAAACCCATGGTCCGATGCTTTATCTTCATTTTACTTCTTGCATTTCTTAAATTTTAATCAAACAAAAACCCAAAAACTTATTGCTCTAGATTAGTTTGAATCTCACATCTCTAGTGTTACAATCTTTATTCCTCGTGGGATCGACATCTAAATTACTACAACGTTTTCACTTCCACTTGGGTGATTTAGAGATATAAAATTTAAAAATTGTGTTTTGAAACCAAAATATTTCTCTATCAAGTTTTTGGCGCTGTTGCCGGGGAATAAACGATTGCCATTAGAGTTAGGATTCATATTGAGACTAGAGTCTTTTTCTTTTTATTTTGTCACTAACGTTTTCTCTCTTTGGCTTGATCATTGATATTTTAGGTACATGAATCCCATGGACCTTTGTGCTTCCATACTCGTGAGTGATGAGAAGACCGAACAAGAAGAGAAGGAGGCCGCTTTGCAGGAGATCACTAGACTTCTCTATGGTGGCCAAATTGTTGAGAATCGTGGAATGTTAAATAAAAACGCTATGGAAGAAGGCATTGATGAGACCAAACCTAAGGTAGATTTCATTATCCCTCTTGACCTTCTTCTTCCTTTTGAATATCCCCTAACCATGAACACTTTTATGCATCATAGAACTTCAATAGAATATTTTCTTGACAAAGTGTTCATAGTGTCAACATGGGTAAGATATTTCTCATAGCATACTCTTTTGCTTGCCCATGTAGAAAAAGGACAAATTGTCCTCTTTCCCAAAATTTTGACACTAATGATTAACGAGTCACTATGTTTTGTTCCCTTTTTGTAAATAATTTTTTCTTGCATCTTTAATCCTTGTTTTGAGTCTCTTTCATGTGGTTGCATTGCATTTGCATATGAATAGGAGATATTGATGATATTGCCTTGTAGAAATTCAAACTTAGAATTGAGATCAATGCCCTTGATCATGGTTATTTGTTGCTTGTAACTTCTTTGAAAAATAGAAAAGCCATGTTTAGCTCAATCACGCTTCGAAGGCACCTACCTTTGTGAAACTTGCATCATTTTCAAAACATCTCTATGAACTTGGACTTAATTTGAATATAATCTTCTCGCTTAAAGAGTTTGAATACGTTCTCATGGTGCATCATTCGGGTTTTCTTATTCATTTTACCACGCTTATGCTAACTCAAATGGCCATTATATAATTTTGAATGGTTCCCTTACCCCTAACCTTAGCCATTTATTTCATATCTTGTGTTAATGGTTGAGTGAGGCCTTTTGGTTTTGTGCTATAATTTTCAAAATCTTGAGAGTATTGAGAACGACAAAGGAATGTCTCTCGTTTTAGCAAGCTCTTGGAACATTAGGAGACTAGCGATTAGGTTGGGAATGAAATGTATAGATGGTTAGATTGAATATTGGGGTTTGGGAAAATAAGGTCAATGGTGAAAAGAAAGTGATCATTAGCCTAAAAGGAAAGAAAAAGTCCCAAGGAAATGAAAAGTAATAAGAAAAATGCTCTTAGTCTCTAAGTGAAAAAGATTTTGTTAGGTTCCCATAAAAATAAGAAACCAAAAGAAAGAAAGAAGAAAAGAAAAGAAAAAGAAAGGAAAAGATTTGGGACCAAAGAAAAGCTACAAATGAGATAGAAAAAGAGTTAAAAATTAAGAAAAAGTTCTTCCCTAGGAGGCCGACGAAGCGGTAAGCATGTTATATATTAATAGTAGAATCTAACAAAATATTAGGGTGTGTATTTTATGTTGTTCGTATATTAAAAACAATATCTTCTATCTTATAGGGTGACAAAATTGGAGTTGCATTGAAGAAAGACCAAATAATAAAATTTGGGAACTGTCTTACTGAGGGATCTTGGAAAATCATCAATACATTTGGTCTTAATCCGTCTATTGGATGATTGTTCGAGTAATTAACCCGAAATATCACAAGGGCACGATGAAGTGCGCAGTAGTATAGTCGGGGTCGATCCACAAGGACCAATGGTACTCTATAAATTTGTGAGATTCGTAAATAGCTAAAGCGTAGAAGTTTTGTTTTGGTTTTTCAAGTTGTAAATAAAAATGCAAAGAAATAAACGATATAGATTATATGATAAAATGCATTGGGTCGTAGGGTAATTCAGAGAAGTAATGATTAACGAGATAAATAGAATAAGAAACTCAACAATTAAACACCGTTCTTAAATATAAACACTAAGGTAGATTGATCCTCTTTCGAGGCATTAACCTCTAAACTTGACTATTCAATTTTAAAAACTATCGTTTGAGACCTCCTAGTCAAATCAGCGTTATCAAGCGAGTTCACTAAGTTCATAATACTTCATAACATCAACTATCGTTGGCTAAGAGCATATTGGTCAATTCACATCAGTTCTAGCAACCTATCAACACTTTCATGCATAGATAAACCTAAGATCTAAAACAGGGTGATCAATCATATTCTAGCATTAAGCGCATGTGAATTAAAGAACCAAAGATTTAGAGTCTCCTAAAACATTCAAAACATCAAACCATTAGATCTCCAACTTAGAACCCTAAAACCTAATTAAGAGATCTACTCAGACTTAATTAAAGGAAAAACAAAAAGAGAAAGAGATTCAGAAAACATAATGAAATTGCAATAGATTAGGGTTTAGAAATCTTCTCCAAATTGTCAAGAAGGATGAATCTCAAATCCCCGGAAGTAGCTTACAAGATGAAAGTCTCTCCAAAATAATAGAAAAAGTCTAAAGAAATGCGTAGTCTAAATAAGAAATAGGTCTTTGGGTATTTATACCCAATTGCAAAAAGAATTAAAGATAAGATAAGTTTAGTAATTTTCGCACGATTTGATCGATCGATCCATGATCTCCTCTTCTTGACATCATCCGTGGAGAAGGAACGATCGTTCCCAGCGCATGGATCGATCGATCCCTCGATCATTCCTTCATCCGGCAGAGTAGACCGATCGATCCATGCACGGATCGATCGATCGATCTCTCTTCTTCTATCCGGCAACATTGATCGATTGATCCTAGTACGGATTAATCGGTCTCCTTTTATTCACGCTCGCTTTGTCTTGCAATTGTCCCGAAAAGCATGTAAAAATGTTATATTCCCGCGTAATGTCCCGTAATCTGCAAAAGACTCAAAACTCGACCAAAAAGACACTAAAAAACACTACAAAGACATAAAGAACTTAGGAAAAACACTAAAACGTAAGGTGAAAGACGTCAAAAACACAACATACTATTGGACTTCACAAGGATTCAAAATTGTGATTTTAAATCGGTTTCTCTCTTTGGAACTGTTTTAACACCCTCTATCTTATAGTTTATATATATCATTTGCTAAGTTTGATGCAATTTTGGCGGGATCTCTTAATACAAGTATCTTGGTTGGTAAGTTTTATATTATTATTTATTTGATGCAACGTTTGTTACTCTATATTATTTATTATAACAATATTTACTCTTATGGGTAGATATTATTGGTCAAATTGTTAATGTTTGGAGAAATTCAAATGCTTAATCAATACAATAAAACTCCTTGTGTCTTTTCTGGTGATGACACATCAGCTTTTTCAAGATTCCTCCATCTGACACATCATTAAAATAACAAACCAATTAAAACATTTTAATTAATACACATCAGCTCAAATGAACTCATGTACAAAGTTAAAACTTTTAGTATTCAATACAATAAAAATCTCTAAGAAAAATTATTTTAATTGATTCTGCATTAAAGGTGAATATAATTATCTATATACTGAAATAATTTTGAGGCAAACCACACGATAGAATAAAATGCATGCAGCTAATTGAGATTCATATTAGAACATTCTACGTTGAAACCAAATGCTAAAAATTGTCTCGACAATGAGCCGGAAAAAAATAACTATATATATATATATATATATAAGTTTTAAATAAGCTTATCACTCATATTTTGGGTTGATTTGATTCAATATTATTTTTAAATATTTCATTTTGTAAATTGTAGTCCCAATTTATAACAAAATTTTATGGTGTCAATTAAGTTTATGAAATGAAAACATGTTTAAAAATAGAAATGACGTAAATATTTATAAATATTTATTTTTATTTACATCTATAAGTTTTTATTGCGTTGGAATATAATTATCAAATAGTATTTTTTTGGGTCTTTGCTAAAAGATGACTATATATATATATATATGTATGTATGTATTTGTATATAAGTTTTAAATAAGCTTATCACTCGTATTTTGGATTTGATTTGATTTAATATTATTTATAGATATTTCATTTTTGTAAATTGTAGTCCCACTTGTAACCAAATTGTATAGTGTTAATTAAGTTTATCAAATAAAAACATGTTTAAAAATAAGAATGACGTAAATATTATAAATTTTTATTTCTATTTACATCTATAAGTTTTTATTGCGTTGGAATATAATTATCAAATAGTGTTTTTTTTGTTTTTTGCTAACATCAAATTAGAGGAAAAATATGCAGGGGTAAAAAACCACTAAAGACAAAAAAAACCTACAGAACAAACTAATAGAGTTGTGAGACAGAAAAAACAATTCTAAAAGAAATTCAAGTTTAATATCAAAGTGTCACTCACAATTACTAATAAGGTTTATGATGATAGAATTCTCAAACAAAAATTCTCCACAACCATTTGTACTTTGGCCTAAAGTTTCAAACATTTACATATTTAGATAAAAATATGTCAGTTTATTAATTTTTCAAGTAAACACAAAACATTTGATGTTTGGAAAAATTTAAACAAGATTCTAAAATTCAATAGAAAACAAATTTGAGTAATTTTCAAAGCAGTATTCGTTATTTAGATAAAGTAGGTTGAGAAATACATATCTCTCGAAAGACGAAAATGATAAAACTAAAGCAAAAACATGATATTACACTAAAAATACTCAAATAAGTAGTGAAGATCAAGACTGAGAGCACAAACTTAAAAAAATGAAGCTAACTATTTTTTCACAAACATAATTAAAAAAAAAATTGAAAAATTTGAAATTGTTTCATGAGATAGTCATGCCAAAATAAAGGATGTGAAATGTCTGATTGGGTAAAATAAGTATACTTCAAAATTAAAAACAGTACCGTTTCTCTATTAACTATATAAAATTATTGTTTGCCAAAAACTAAAGACTTAAATTCATAATTAGTTTCCAAAGCAGTGTTAAATGAGTAATTATAACTATTTTGAAATAAATTATATGAAATATTAATAAAAATGACAATAATTAAAAAAATTAATTATATAATTTAAAATTTCTTTCTAATATCTAAATTAAATATTTCCAAAATTAAAGCTAATGAAACAAAAATGTAACGTTGCCAAAAAAAACAGACTAACCATTATCATTAGTATTTTCGTTTCATCGCAAATGAGTTTTCTTTTTAATGAATGTAAAATTTATTCAACCCAGAAAACTTGTATCTTAAATGTATTTTTTTAGAGTGATTTTGAAAGGAACTAAAAAACAGTGAAAACACAAAAAACCAAATGGATTATATTAACTTAATGAAACTTGTCCAAATATAATTGTTAGGTAAACAAACGAGGCGGATGAGATTCAGCAGCATAAGAAACCATTATCATTACTAACTATTTTTTATTTAACCGAAAAAACTAATAAAAATATTCTGCAGCATAGCGCGGGTATTTACCTAGTGTCAATAACAAAACAACTAAGAAAATTGATTTTGAAATTAGAGACCTTGAGTAAGTTTATTCAAGTTTGGTAATCTTTACTTAATGAACAAATTAAATGTTAAGAGTAATTATTATTTTCTGATATGACTTTCATTATCAGGGATCAACGCTTACCATGTACCCTGTGGGGTAAACTTGCTGAAGCCATAGACAAGGCCGTAAAGCTTAATAATGATGGGATTGTTGTTTGTGTGATCCGGTTTGCAAAGTTCAATGTCTATAAAGGTGTTTCTTAAATTTTGAAGTATTATATTTATTTATTAAATTTTTGTTAGTCATTGTTGATAAAGAAATATTTTGGTTTCAAAACACAAGTTTTAAAATTAATATCTCTAAATCACCTAAGTGCAAGTGCAAACATTGTAATAATTTAGATGTCGATCCCACGAGCAATAAACATTGCAACACTAGAGATGCGAGTAAAAAGAAGATAAAACATTGAACCATGAGTTTAACTATCATGAGAATGGATCAACAATAAAAAATTATTTAATAGATTTAATTAAGCACCATCCTAGAACATGCAACTCACAAATATGACTAATCCACTTCTGTGGTACTAATCACTTTACTAATCACCAAGTATCATAAACTTCCGTTCGCAATTAAATGATCAATGAGCATTAAAAACAAGTCCAATTAGAACATGCTAGAACATGCTAGAACATGCAACTCACAAAAATGATCAATGAGCATTAAAAACAACCAATATCCGATATGGAAACATATTTTGAAAGAGTCAAATTCATTCAAAATCATGATTAAGCATTTGAAAAAAAAAACATTAAACAGGTAGTTTGACTATCGATAGATGAGGTGAGAGGTGGATAGAGACTATTAGTAAATTTAGAACTCCAAAATAATGTCTTAATGGTAACAGCAGAATCAGACAAAATTTGGCTAAAGTTAAAGATGATTGCTATCTCAATTTAGCGTAATAACTAAAAGTGTAAATAGTAACATCTGAATATGATGAAATTTAATTGTAATTTTTGGCATTATCTAAAAAATAATTAAAGGTTTAAATGGCAGCAATAAAAGAACTCGGAAATATGAAAATAACTTACTAATTAAAAAAAAATTATTGAAATAAACTAATAAAATTATTATATTGTTCAGTTGGCAAGTGAATTAATTAAGAAAATATAAAAATTATTTAAAAGTTAATAGCAGCACAAATAGTATTTTGATCTGTCAAAATTGAGCTATTTTATCATGATTTTTTTTATCTTGAACTATTAATAATTAATAAAATAATTGGAAAAATTAAAGTTAAAAATAACATGACAATATTATACTTACATGGTTACTTCATTTTTTCCAATTCTATTAGCTTGATTAATAATTGGATTACTACCCTTTCTGACTTTAGGCCTACTGTTCTATGCAATGTTTTATACAAAATCATATCAAAATGTTTGGTTATGCGACTTAAAAGCTATCTGAACACTATTGTCTATGACTCTCAAGCCACTTTTATACCGGGTCGATAAATTTCGGATAATGTGACGATTGGTCATGAAGTTATGCATTCTTTGAAAGTAAGGAAACATGTTTCTCAGACTTACATGTATGAGAAGACAGATGTTAGTAAGGCATACGATCATGTCGAATGAAATTTTTTGGAAACTACAATGCGTCTTTTTGGATTTTCCAAAAAATGGATAAGATAGATAATGACAACGGTCAGGTCTGGGCGGTATTCAATACTTGTTAATGGATCTCTATATATGGTCTTATTACGCCTCAGTGTGTTATACGCCAAGGAGACCCTCTATCTCCATATTTATTCATTCTTTGCGAGGATATTTTAAGACATCTCATTCGGTCTAAAGCTTCCACCGGTGACTTGCGTGGTGTTCAAATTGAAAACGGTGTCCCATCCATTACTAATTTACAGTTTGATAACGTTTCATTATTTTTTTGCTAGGCCAATAGGAGGCATTGTCAAGCATTAAAGGAGGTTTTTGAAGTTTATGAGTATTATTCTGGCCAAAAACTAAATACGTCTAAATCAATAGTTACATTTGGTTCACGAGTTTTTGGTCATAAACAAGATGGTTTAAAGCAAAATACTTAATATTCCGAACTAACCCCTTTTTCACGCAGTCTTCTTAGATGAAGTCTCGATAAAAAGTCTTCGTTCCGGTCAATTGCAAAACTAACGCCCTTTTTCACAAGACTTCACAGAAGAAGTCTTTGTACAAAGTCAGACTTAATGGTCAATTGCAAACTAGAACCCTTGTAACCAGACTTCGACGGTGAAGTCTAAACACCGTTTTTTGTTTTCAAAGGAGAACTTTAGACTTCATCGTGGTTCAATCGTGAAGTCTGAGACCCAAAAAGTCAATTGCAAAACTAACCCCAGTTGACTATTGAGACTTCACCCATGAAGTCTGCCTTTTGGAAAATCGGAGAAAATGAAGCAAAATTACCAAGATTCGGTTTGAGCGTTTTTTTTTTTTTTTTTTTTTTTTTTTTTTTTTTTTTTTTTTTTTTTTTTTTTATTTTTTTTTTCGTGTTTTAGCTTCTTAAAAACGCCCAAGAACTGATCACGCCAACAATACCCAAGCAACCAAGCGTTATTATGCTCGAATCTTAGTAAATCGCAAGATATATGGATGGTAAATATTGAAAACGATATTATAGAGTTAAATAGTTGAAATGAGAGAGGAGATCGACAAAAATGGAGCTTTTAACTCAGTTTTAAAGCATTAACATCACTTAATTCGGTTGTTTGAAGCATTGAGAGCTCAATTTTGTTTGGTAAGTGTGGTTGGGAACTATTGAAGACGATGACATTTTCGTTATTACGTGAGAATCTTTGGGTTATTGTTTTTCAAACCCAGCTACCAGACTTAACAGGAGAAGTCTGCGCTAGGTATTTTTGTGAAAAAGAAGCGATGAGGGGTATTTTAAGACATTTTGAAAAGAAAAGGAAGAGGGGTCTAGTTTTGGAATTGACTTCAAATAAGGGTCTAGTTTAGCAAGAAGCCCTTAAAAGGTATGAAAATTAAAAATAAAAAAATGAAGACAATCTAAATAATTTTTAAAGACTTCCTTCATGCTTTACTGTATTTCCGTCTTTGTCAATTACTTATCAATATCTTCATTAGAGAAGAGTTTAGCCATAATGGCTAAAGAAAGTAGCAAGAGAAACGATGGTTAGATATGTATTGAAACTTGATGACTAATGTTTATAAAGAATTTAGTTTAATAGAAAGGTCATTAGAGAAAGAGGTTGAATAATCAATTATTTAAAAACTTATTTAATTTTGGATATTGACTAATTCAAAACTATCAAAATCTTTCATATATATATGTGTATATATATATATATATTGTAACAAATTTTGTATAGGAAATACATATTTAATATTAGTAAAACAAATATTAAAAACACATTTGTAACATTTATCCGTCCCACATAAATGTAAATTTAATATTTTTTATAAGATTCCAAAAACATATATTAAAAAGATTTATATATATTTTAATTAAGTAAAAACATTAAGGATAAATGAGTAATCAACCATTCTGAGGATGAGTGAGATCGTCTTTGACTTTTGCTTTAATATATAAGATTGAGAAATAGTATAGTCAAATAACATTTCAAGACTTCTCATAAAATTAGAAATTCTAATAAAACATATAAAACTGAAAAGGAAATATTTTTAATTTCAAGATATAAAACTGAAAAGGAAATGTTTTAAAGTAAATATGGAAACATATTTAGAAAGCGTCAAAATTATTCAAAATCATGATTAAGCAAATAAAAACATAAAATATTTTCCATATATTCCTTATATATATATATATATATATATTTAAGATGGTAAAAAATTACTCAAAACAAATATGTAATTTTTGTTTAGAACATTTCATACTATTAATATAACATATAAAATGATATATCATTTGAAAAAAAAAGCATTAAAACATGTAGTTTTACTATCGATAGATGAGGTGAGAGGTGGATAGAGACTATTAGTAAATTGAGAACTCCAAAATAATGTCTTAACGGTAACAGCAGAATCAGACAAAATTTGGCTAAAGTTAACGATGATTGCTATCTCAATTTAGCGTAATAACTAAAAGTGTAAATAGTAACATCTGAATATGATGAAATTTAATTGTAATTTTTGGCATTATCTAAAAATTAATTAAAGGTTTAAATGGCAGCAATTAAAAAACTCGAAAATATGAAAATAACTTACTAATTAAAAAAACTATTGAAACAATAAACTAATAAAATTATTATATTGTTCAGTTGGCAAGTGAATTAATTAAGAAAATATAAAAATTATTTAAAAGTTAATAGCAGCACAAATAGTATTTTGATCTGTCAAAATTGAGCTATTTTATCATGATTTTTTTTATCTTGAACTATTAATAATTAATAAAATAATTGGAAAAATTAAAGTTAAAAATAACATGACAATATTATACTTACATGGTTACTTCATTTTTTCCAATTCTATTAGCTTGATTAATAATTGGATTACTACCCTTTCTGACTTTAGGCCTACTGTTCTATGCAATGTTTTATACAAAATCATATCAAAATGTTTGGTTATGCGACTTAAAAGCTATCTGAACACTATTGTCTCTGACTCTCAAGCCACTTTTATACCGGGTCGATTAATTTCGGATAATGTGACGATTGGTCATGAAGTTATGCATTCTTTGAAAGTAAGGAAACGTGTTTCTCAGACTTACATGTATGAGAAGACTGATGTTAGTATGGCATACGATCGTGTCGAATGAAATTTTTTGGAAACTACAATGCGTCTTTTTGGCTTTTCCAAAAAATGGATAAGTTAGATAATGACAACGGTCAGGTCTGGGCGGTATTCAATACTTGTTAATGGATCTCTATATATGGTCTTATTACGCCTCAGTGTGTTATACGCCAAGGAGACCCTCTATCTCCATATTTATTCATTCTTTGCGTGGATATTTTAAGACATCTCATTCGGTCTAAAGCTTCCGCCGGTGACTTGCGTGGTGTTCAAATTGAAAACGGTGTCCCATCCGTTACTAATTTACAGTTTGGTGACGTTTCATTATTTTTTTGCTAGGCCAATAGGAGGCATTGTCAAGCATTAAAGGAGGTTTTTGAAGTTTATGAGTATTATTCTGGCCAAAAACTAAATACGTCTAAATCAATAGTTACATTTGGTTCACGAGTTTTTGGTCATAAACAAGATGGTTTAAAACATATACTTAATATTCCGAACAATGGTGGTGGAGGGAAGTATCCATGTTTACAAGAACAATTTGGTCACAAAAAGAAAGAAATGTTTGACTACATTATTGAGAGCGTAAAGAAACAATATTATCTGAGTTGGTCGGCTAAAATTTTGTCTCCAGCTGGAAAAGAAATCATGATCAAGTCTGTGGCTCTAGCCATGCCATTTTACTTGATCTCATGTTTTAAACTACCTATGGGGGTTATTTCGGAGATAGAGTCGTTGCTGATGCGTTTCTGGTGGGAAAAAAACTCACACTCAAAGGGCATTCCATGGATGGCTTGGGAGAAGTTACGATACTCAAACAAAGAAGGAGGTTTAGATTTTTCGGGATCTTGCAAAGTTTGATGATGCTCTTTTAGCAAAACAGGCTTGGCGGATCATTCCATATCCCAATTCTCTTTTCGCTCGCATTATGAAATCACAATACTTTAAGGATTGAACAATCCTTGATTCTAAACCTAAACGATATCAATCTTATGGCTGGTCGCCGATCCTCACAGGTTTGGAACTTATTAGAAAAGGAACTCGTTTTCAGGTGAGGGATGGAACATCTATTAATCCGGTGATTGATAGTATTGTTCCAGTTGTATAGATTATGATCTCTACTATGATGTAACTAATCCTCTTTCTTGGCTTGAAACTTATTTGTATGCTGATCAGTTCGATTGATAAAGTTTTATTTGACGAAAAAAATAAATAATAGGATTACTAAGAACATTAGTTAAATTTTGATATTTACATTATTTAATTTTTATAATATGTTTTTGTGAATTATTAAATTCATTTAAATTACCTAATATTTCTCAAACCAAAGTTTTTCTATTAAAATTATCCGTATTACCTTAAATACTCGAACATGAATGTTAATTTCTATACATATTCGATATTATCCTGTATTTTTATCCGAAATAAACATACTTAATGTATTAACTGGGGTTGAAAAAGTTGCTCAAATTAACTGAATTCAGCTGAATTTTAGTTTTATCCAAATGGTACTAGCTGAATTGGTGAATCTAGCTGAATTCAGTTGACTTATTTTTTTATGTCACCATTTAAGTCCCATCTATTTTTTGGACCCTTTTGTAACTAAGTTATGCGTCAAGGCAGAAATGGATGTTATTGTTAACATAGCCGATACATTAAAAAAATGAAAAAATTTAATAATTAGTGACTGCCTCATAGGATGCCTAGCCTAATTTAAAACTGAATAGAATATTTAACATCCATGGGATATGACATTAAGGTTTTGTAGGTGTATACAAGTAATAGACGAATAAGTTACATGCTTTAAAGATTAATTGTCTAAACATTGGGTGCAACGCTAAGCTGGTAGAGATTTTGGAGAGAACGACAAACCTTTATCACGTAGTTGTATGTTCAATGTGAATGATTTGCCTTTCAAAATCTAGTGTTGTTGTTCAGACATAAATATTTATAGGGTCGGTCTAAATGACCAACTATGCAAATGTTGCTAAACGTTTTTCTAAACTAAATATATGTGGTCCTTAAATATTCACCTAACTTTTTTTTTTTGGCTCAAACATCAAATACTTGTATTAAACCATAACATATTCATTACACGATATCTTTGTCCACAGAGGACTTAAGCCACACCGGCATAATAGAGAACAGTCTGGGGACATAATTCACAAATGAAAGAGACTTCCATGCTACTCTATCCGCTGCTCCATTACCTTCCCTCGGAATGAACAAGAACCTTATCTCTTCAAAAGAATTTGCTAGGTTGGTGATGTCCTGTAAAACTGGTTTGATGTGCATCCAAATCTCTTGTTTTCCTGTCAACATCTCCACCAAACATTTGGAATCCAGTTCAAACATCACCTTCTTATACTCAAACCTGGTTAGGATCAACATGGCCCATCGTAATGCTTCCAATTCGGTCTCTAATGCTGATTTTGCTTTTGGTATGGCCCTTCCACCCAACCAGATCATCCTCCCTTCATTATTCCTCGAAATCCAGCCTATTCCGCTCCGTAGACTGTCTTGTGTCCATAATCTATCTGTGTTGCACTTTACCCAGTTTATGGGTGGACGTTTCCACCGTGTTTGGCTCCTTATCACTGGACTTTCGGATCTTTGCCTAGTTGTTGCCTCATTTTTGTTTAGCCACTCCTCTTTATCCTCATGTGCCTTTCTAACTGTTTCTTGGGCCTCATAAGCATTCCTATTCTTCCATATTCTCCATAAAATCCAAAGAACCAAAGCAGTCACATCCTTGCTTACTATTCTTTCCTGTTGGAGATTGAAAACTCTATGAAAGTTTCTATATATGGAGTCTGGTCATTTACCTTCGAAAGGCATATGAATAGGTGAGATGGCCCATATCAGCCTAGCATATGGGCATTGGAGGAACATGTGGTTCAGGGTTTCAGCCTTGGACATCTATAAAAAATTTTCTCCTTTGATATATGTCTGTATTACATATTATTTGCTACCGGGAGACTATTGCTAAGACATTTCCATAGGAAGTTAGGATTTATGAATACATGTAGCTGCGTCTCTTTGGTCACAACTTGATTTTGAACCCAATATCCAGATTTAATGGTGTACTGCCTAGTCTTGGAGTAATCTCAGGCATATACATCTTCAGTTCCATTTTCCCCAGGCTGTATCTCTTCTATCAACCTTACATCCTCCTTTGGGAAGATCTCTGTAAGGAGCTCCCTATTCCAATCTCTTCCATTTGCTTCTAAAAGCTCTTGTACCTTTGCATATGGAGATAACACTCTATGATTTGGCGACAGTTCCATTCTTGTGTTGTTGACGCTACAGCCAGGTTAGTACTTATTCAAGGGTCTTGCCAAATCTTAATATTATGTCTGTTCCCCACTACGGCTCTAGTGCCTTTCTTGATCAATTGTTGTGCCGCATGAATGCTTCTCCATGCATAAGAAGGTCTTGAACCAAAAGGGGTTGACAGAGGATCTGATTTCCAGAATTATCTCCCTCTATAAATTGTGGCCATTAAGGAATCTTTATTATTCATCATTCTCCTAAGTTATTTCCCTAGTTAGGCAATTTTGAAGGCTTCAATTATCCTTAAAGCCTAGGCCACCTTCTGTTTTTGGTTTGCAAAGTGGTCGCAAGATATCTAATGCATCCCTCTTGATTATTTCTTGTTCCTCCACCAGAAAGCAGCCATTATATACGCTATTTGCTTACAAAATGTGAGAGGAATCTTGAAACACGTTATAGTATATGTTGGTAATGCCATGTCAACTGCCTTTAACATTACCTATTTGCCTACTTGGGAGAGGAAATTTATTTGCCACCATGAGACTTTCTGGTTTAGTCTTTCCTTTAAGTATCTTAGAATGCATACTTTTGATCCTCAAAAAGCTTCTGGTAGTCCTAGGTAATTTCCTCTTCCCCCTTCCTGCTAGATATCCAATTTGAGCTTTATATCTCGTCTTCTTTCTTGTGTAATCTGTTTTCCAAAGTATATACTAGACTTAGTATAATTGATTCTCTACCCCGATGCTAAACTGTACTCTTCCAATGTATTAACTAGCTCATTAAGTTTCTCATCACTATCCTTACAGTAAAACATACTATCATCAACAAAGAGGATGTGTGTAACCGGAGGAGCCCCTCGGGCAACATTTAGGCCACTTATTTTTCCTCTAACTTCTGCCTTCTGAAACATTCTAACGAACATCTCTATACATAAGAAAAAGAGATAAGGGGAGATGGGGTCGCCTTGCCGGATGCTTTGTGTGGGTTTGATATTCCCATGTGGTGTTCGATTGATAAGTACTTGGTAGGTCACTGAATTGACATACTCCATGATCAAATTAATCCATTTCTCGGTGAATCCCAGAATTTTCATAGCTCCTTCCAGAAAACCCTACTGAACTCTATCATATGCCTTAGAGATATTGGTTTTCACAGCAATGAACTCTTGTGAGCACCTATTTTTTGAATTGAGAGAATGCAAGAGTTCATGTGCTACTAAGATATTGTCAGAGATTAGTCTTCCTTTCACAGCTTGTGTATCAGAGATGATAATTGGCAGTACCTTTTTTAATCTGTTTGCTAAAACTTTAGCAATCACCTTGTAGAGCACATTGCAAAGACTTATTGGTCTGAATTCTGTAATCCTAACTGCCTTATTCTTCTTAGGAATTAAGCATATGTTGGTGCAGTTGATTTCTTTTTCCATCTTTCCTGTTTTGAAGAACATCTCCACCATCTCAGTCAAATCCTTACCCAACCAATTCCAGAATTGTTGGTAAAAGTAGGCTGTCATTCCATCCGGGCCTTGGCATTTGCTTGGGTTGATATCAAACGTCCCTTTCTTTACTTCTTCTAATGAGATTGGAGATATGAAGGTGTCGTTGAGTTCTTGAGAGACTTTTGAAAAACCTGCATCCTATCCTAACTGCTCTTGGAATTGGTACCCCCACATCCTCAGATTCATAAAGTAGTTTGAAGTATTCCTCTGCTACTCTTCCCAGATCCCTTTCTGCATACCATTCCTTCTCGTTGGTATCCCTTAGGTTATGAATCTGATTCTGAGCCCTTCTGTTCTTCGTTGCCGCATGAAATACTTAGTATTTCTGTCCCCCAAGTTTAGCCAATTTTGCTTGCTCTTTTTCTTCCGAAATCATTCTTGTATTCTTCCTTAAGCTTTTTTTTTCAGGGATGCCACTTCCTCACTTTAGAAAGGGTTCCTTCTTGTAGCTTTATCAATCTGAATCTGTAATTCATGGATCATTATAGCAGATTTAGGTTTGGAATGTCGTTTCTACCTTGATATCTCCTTTCTACAGTCAACAATATTCCTCATTATTCCCTTTGCCCTATTCACTTGTTCCTTTTGCCAGTAATTAATAACCAGATTTTTAAAGTCTTCCTTCGTGATCCATCTTGATCATATTTGAAGCTGGCCCTTTTTTCCCGATACCGCTTATGAGACTTGTTATTAGGGGACTGTAATCAGAACTTACCTTTTGAAGGTAATGTGCTTGAGCATTTTGAAATAATTCTTGCCATCCCTGGTTAACCACTGTACGATCCAACCTGAGTTCTACAAGCTTCTTATTCCTGGTTCCATACCAGGAAAATTGATATCCGATGTGTTGAATTTCCCATAGGCCACATGCGTTGAGCATCTGTTTGAAGTCCTGGCATGAAAAGTCATTTTTTCTGCACCTTCCCTCTTCTCTCTTGGATCTACAATTTCGTTGAAGTCTCCTGTACGTAGCCATGGCTCCTCTCTATTAATTGCCAACATGGTTAGTCGTTCCCATACTTCTCCCCTTTCCTTTTTGACTAGATCTCCATATACCGCCGTCATAAAGAATTGTTTATCTTGCCACCAGATTTGAACATCTATCAATCTCTTGACTGATTCCTTCCACATTCATGCTAATCCTCCAGTTAAGCCTTCTTGTTCCACTGTCACAAGATCAAAATCCCCTAACTGATCAACAATATCTTCGAAGCAAAATCTTTTATTTTTGGTCTCACTGAGGAATGTAACCTCTAGGAGATATCGACCACATATCTCCCTCGGGTGACGAACTGTCGGGGTATTCTCCACCCCCTAATAGTCCAGCTCAATATTCTCATCTTAAGATCGAAGGGTTGGAATTGACCATCAAACCTTTTTTCAAAGTGTTTGCTTTTTCACAACTTGATCTAAGTCTAGATGGATCAGGACAAAATGCTGCTATTGAAGCAGAATGGTTTGAGCCTTGAGCTGCTACTGGAGCAGAATGATCAGACTGAACTGATTTTTTTTGGTAATGTTGCCGTGGAGCATGATGATTGAGACCCCAGTCTTTCAAACACTGATGGGGAGCTTTTGTCATTTGAGTTGCTTCTTCTTCTTTCTCCAATTTTCCCCAACCTCTCAAAAGCAGATGGAGAGTGGTTGGAATCTTCTTTTGATTATATCTTCTCTCTCTGGTGTTGTTTGTCATTCCTATTCCCCAGTCTTTCAAACACAGTACATGACTGATGATTGTATTCTGAATTGTCTAACTTTGCCTTTTTCTTGTATCTATCGTCACTGCCACTTAGTCCTCTTCTTTTTGTTTGGGGACTATATTGGATCTCATGATGTTCTTGGAGACTCTTCTTTGGCTTTGCCAATAATTATCTTTCAGGTTTGTCTCCACTCCTGGGACTTTGTGTTTCTTTGTCTCTTCTCCAGGTGGGTTTGTTTATGTACTCTTTCCTTCACGTTCTTTCCTTTGCCTTATGTTCTTAGCTCTTTAGAACGTATGCGTGTATAGTTACACCTCTGCTGCTTGCATAGTTTTCTTCCTCTAGAACTCCTTTTCCATTCCCCTTTAGGTTACTGGTCCCCTTTCTTCTTCCATAATTTTCCCTTATTAGTATTTATGTCTTGGTATTGATCAGAAAAGGGCATCTGGTCTGATCATGTGTCAATCTCTTGCAGATAAAACAAACACTGAGCAAATTTCATAAGTCAACTCAATTGAAACTATCTCCCCAAAACTAAATCTTGTTGCTTTCTTGAAGCATAGAGGATCATCTGCCTTCACCCATGTTCTTGCTCGGACATACTTCAGGGAACTAGAGTTCTTCGCATGTAACTCTACTGCTTTGACTGAACTGTGTGACCCGACAATACTTTCAACAACCTGCTTCTTGAGGTGGTGAATCAGGATTCCTTTAACTCTGATCCAAAACATAATTTTGTTAAGGTAATCTGGTCTCGGGTTTGGTTTCCACTTCTCTACCGTCATTATCCAACCATTAACAAACCAAGGAATTCTATATAAGACATGGTACATATTTACCTCGTTTTTGAAGATGAAATGGACTCTATCTTCTCTGACTCCTCTTCTACGAATCGTTCCTCCATTCCCCAGATTAATGGTAAGGCCTTTACCAAAGTTCCTACTTTGTGGGCATGTGGATTTAGACACCGAACAATCACACTTTTGAGTTTTCCCCGAGCAGAGCTTCATTTTCTAGCTCAGGGATGTCGACTGGATCTCCCTCCTCCAGCATGTCTAGCGCTTTAAGCTCCTCCATGAGGGACGTTTTCTTCTTCTTTCTCGGTCGATTCATTTCCGAGATCCCTCTTCAAATTGCTCTTTTGGTTCCAATTCGAAGTTTTGTGGGTGGACTCAGTAGATCGCTATACCAGTACTTAATAAGCGGCGAGAAATCTTCTTTACTCATCAACCGAAGATCTTAGTTGCTCTTAGATCAGATCTGAAAATCACTATATTAGAGCTCTCCATACACTAAACCCTTGATCCATTTTTAATAGGCCAGTTTTTTGCTTAAATATTTACCTAACTGAAAGAGAGTAAGTTTATCACAAATATCTAACAATATATGTAACTAGATTATTAATTATGATTTTTTTTACACTTATAATTTTAATTTTTTTTTTATATAAATTTTTAAATTTATGATATAATAATTTAATTGAATTATTATTTATATTTTATTTTTGATGGTTCAGACTTAGAGTTGAGCCCATCCACTGAAAACTCTAACTCAAATGCCAATCAACTCTTTTTATTTTGCAACAAAATATTTTATATTAATCTTAGCTTGTGGGTACATGGAAACCAAGACCTCTTTGCTAAGGAGTCTGGATCTCTGCAGTTGAACATTGAAACATAAACAAAATACAAAGCAATACAAAGATATGAAAAACCTT
Organism: Crucihimalaya himalaica; assembly: GCA_004349715.1. Lineage (NCBI taxonomy): Eukaryota > Viridiplantae > Streptophyta > Magnoliopsida > Brassicales > Brassicaceae > Crucihimalaya > Crucihimalaya himalaica. The sequence goes on from SMJT01000029.1 coordinate 398,089, forward strand.
TAAATCCATATACCCAGGGATTATCGGGTCTGTTTGGGTTTCGAAGATAGTGATAATTATTCTACCATTAAAACAAAATTAACACATAGTTTAGCTTTTGATGTCTTCAAATATGAAGAATTTATAACGTTCTCTATAAAAGACAAAATTGGTGGTATGAGTCTGTTACAGGATGCTTCATTTACTTATCTACTACAAAACTTGCAACAAAGGCTGATATATCAACTTAATCAAAACTAGTTTAATGTCTCTTATCTTTTGGTTTAATTACAATAATTTTTTTAACCGGACTAAATCTATCTACTCAGTTAGCTCTAGCAAACACACGATATATATAAGGCTTTAGCCACTCTTTGCAAATTAATCAATCAAATATTTCTCAAAATCCATAAATCTTTGTGTTACGATCTATTGATTCTTAATGGGGAAAATGTCTTAAAAACATCTGAAACTTTCAAATTGTGGACGTTTTAATGCCCAACTTCCGAAATACCATCTTAATATATAAGTTTACATTGACTTGTTAAATTAATAGGAAACTTTTGTTGATGGTACCATTTTAGACATGCCTCTAAATCTAAAGTTTACTTGGTTAAGTATCCGTTAATATCTGTTAACAACTTCCATTTAACCTTAAACAACATCGTTACTTTATTAACAGAATGACGTCGGTTTGTTATTTGAAGCAAACAAAATGCTCAAATGAAAACCAATCCCTAAATCGATTTCAATTTATGTTTTTCTCTAACCCTGGAAAGAAAATCGCCAAATCGATTCCACTCTCGAACCCTAGAAATCGAATCGTTGACATGCAGCATAAGAGGCTAGAATTTAGTCCAGCGAGAAGGGAAAAGACGACGATATTATCTCCAATTTAAGCTTTGTGTCATCGGGTCGTCAAAGATCGTGGGTTGCCCTCAAAGTGTGTGTGGCTCCAGTGTCGCGATTTTACCTCTTAGACAAAAGAGAACCCAAGCAGCCCTTCTTACGTTATATAAGTAAACGAGATGTGAGTTCATGGACAAGGAAAAGGGATATAAGTATGGATGTTGTTTATGTTGAATGAATGTAATGACAAGCAAAAGGGATGTAAGTATGAATGTTGTTTATGTTGAATAAATGTTATATAATTAAGTTAACAATGTCTCATTTGTTTTGTGCACTAGGGTCATTTGTGCATTTGTTGTGTTTAAAGAGGTGGAAGATGTTTTACCAAGACTTGCAATAATTTCCAATGAGATTAGCAAAGTAAAATCTGAGGCTAGTGAGCTTAATGATACAAGAGCTGAAGGATGAAGCAATTGTGAGCAAAATGGAAATCCGCAAGTTTGAAGTGTGTTTCAACGTGTGTATCATCTAGCTTTGTTGTTGTATCCTTTGTTTTGGTTGTTGTAAGTTTGTTGTAAACATTTGTGTTGGTTGCAAGCTTGTTGTAAACTTGAATACATCTTGTTTGATTGGAATTTGGTAATGCTTGTGTTGTTTTGTTTTTAGTGGTAAGGCATAAATACTCAAAATGCACATTGAAACTACATCAAATTGTACATTAAAATTTATATACTCAAAATACCAAATTGTTATGACCTAAAGACACCAAATATGACACCAAATTGTTATGACCAACGCGAAACTGCATAAAAAAAATGCAGGCTCTAATCCGACCAAAAACACCAAAAAGCAGAGCATAAAACACCTAAAACACTACATCCTAGTTTGAACATTCAAACCATGAACCCCAACCTTCTAATCCTTGTCCTTGCGGCCCCTGACCTTGTCCTAAGATTATGCATGCATCTATTCTTCTTCGTGATTTTCTTCCTCTCTGTGAACTTCTTTGTGATTGTGATCCCTAGGAAAGTCCTTCTGATGGTGCTCCCTAGGAAAGTACTTGTGATGGTACTCCTTGTGATGCTGCTCCCTGAGATGTTGCTCCTCTCGCTGAGATGTTGTTACTTGTGATCCTTTCCATTGTTGTCCTTGTTCAAACAAGATATTCCTCGGATCATGGTTTCAAACAAACTATGAATTCTCCATTCCACACATTTAAAACCAAATTTCAAATTTAAATCGAATATAGCCTGTTCTTTTCTTGGACGACCCCTTGGTCTCCTTGGTGGAGTTGCAACTGTCTGATTTTAACATCCTTTTTTATTGTGCCCTTCTTCCTTGCAATTTGAGCATGTCATGACTCGGTGCATGCGTGATAGCTTGGTGTTACCTAAGGTTTCATTTACACTCTTCCTCCTATCATAGTTCTTTAGTCTCCCATGATTGCCTCTTCTCCATGAAGGTGACAACACACCCAATATATTCTCTCTTGGCCACTCAAGCATACCTTCAACAGGCCCAATACCATCATGGTATGTTTGCTGCGACAGTCAAATTGTGTACTATTCACAGACATAATCTTCAACTTTCTTTTTATGTCCTATGATGACAGAGAAAACATGCACATATGGTATGCATGTTATATGTCACTTCCTGCAACCATAAGTGTTTTCATTCATTTCAACTATGTAAATGGATAAATTCACTCTTACCTCATGTTTATCATCCCTAGCCATCCATCTTTAACAAAATTGTGACCTAACAATCATCTTCTCTATCTTAGCGTGTCCTCTATTAGTGAATCTAGACTTCAATTTACTAGCTATGACATACCTCTTCTGATGATGCTCCATACACAGTCTCCTTATGTCCTCCAACATGTCTAGTAAAGGTTTCTTCCTTGCTAGTCAGATTATTCTATTAAAAGACTCACTGAGGTTGTTTATGTTGTCGATGCAGCAGCTTTCAATCCTGAAAAAAGCTCTAAACCATTTCCTCAGATTAGTGAGTTGTAGCGGAGCAAAAGCACCTGGATTGTAGTTCTTCATTTCTTGCATATAACCAACAAATTCTCTTTTTATGTAACTTCTATCAATCTTCCAGAAGAGTTATTAATGGGCTCAAAAGGCACACTAAGAGGATGATCGAAAGTTGGCAATACTAAAATTTATGATGTGGTTGTCGGTTGGTCATAAATTTGTGATGGTAGAGGTTGTAATGAGTCGAAAATGGGGAGAGCATTCATCAAAAAAGTTTAAAACATCATGGAGGGAAAAGCACAAAATACCATAAAAATATATCGCCGACGACGAGGACCAACCACTGGAAGTTACAACATTAATCATTATTTTCTCATAATTAAAAATCCATCTATCTTCTCGCACACCATTCATTGTAGTGTTAGAATTGATAGTTTTACTTTTAAGAACTCCTCATACATGAGGAATTGTTATATATGGGAAGTAATACATAGAATTTCTCTTATTTGAGCATTGCCACTTTTAAGAAATTGTTGTCTTGCATGCTATTAAACCAGCTTCCAAAATGCATTTTCTAGTATTTCTTGTCAAATGGCATTCATAGGCAAAATTTTGTTACAATGGATCCAACGATTTTTACAAACATAAAAAGAGTGATTTAACTGCAACAGGATAGGATTTCAGGTTTTACTTGCAAATAGATATGGTATATATACACATTATATTCTTTTGTACCTTTCGCTACCACATTTTCTAAGAAGAAAACACTTGTTTGAGTTTTCAACTTTTGGGCTTTACAAAATATAGAATCCATGTAAAACAAATCTAATAATATACCTATAATGGTTTTCTCTTAAAACGTTATGCACAGTCGAAGTTACAAGGATATTTACACTAAAAATTACCTACTTAAAAAAATTGATACTTGACATCATTTTAATGTTTTTTTATTTTATTTATAATAGAAATTAGGTATGTTAAAGGATATATATAGATGAACCCCCAATAGATTTATTAATCCAATTATTTTTTGCGGCTGACAAGAAAAATTATTTTTTTTTTGCGAATATTTGGGATTTTATTTACAACAGAAGCTACAATAATGTATGTTAAAGTTTATGGGAACCAAAAAATTATCTTAGACAAAGTAAAGATTGAAACAACTAATATACTAATAAATTGGTTTTTGAGAAATTTGTATATGCTGTCGAATTGATCTTTTTATAGATTCAATAGTTAGTCTAGGAAATACAAAATTAAAACATGCCAAACGACATCGTACAAGTACTAATCTATTCGACGTCGTTTGACATATTTCAATTTTTATGTCGCCTAGGTTAACCTTTTGGTTCTATAAAAGGACCCAGTTCACAGTTTTTTTAATGTGTCATATATGCTTTATTTTTATAGGAAACGTAGCTAAAACATGTCATAAGAAGGTTTAAGAAATTTCGATCACATCAATGAAGAAACCTGGAAGTCGATTAAATTATTTTGCAAAAGGTATGTGCTAATAAAATGACGTTTGGGATCTTTTACATTACTCGATTTTATTTGAAGTTTTCAAATATCTGCATAATATTTTTTGTTTTCTTGTTATTGAATACTCTTTGATTATCTTATTATTATCATAATTAATATTTGATTGCTTGATGTTTATGTTTTGACTCATGAATTTTCATTGATAAGGTAAAATAATTCAAATTTGGTATTAAAAATCATCTAAATTTAATATAAAACATCTTCGAAATACATAATTCGATAAATGTATATGATCTTTAGAGGTGGAAAATTATATGAAATCTAATCCAATCCGATCCGAAAAATAATATATAAAATTTTCGGATCTAGATACAAATATTTTAATTTCGAAAAGCATGATATTCAGATCCGACTTGGGTCTACTTCCAAGTATAATTTTATTAATATATATATATATATATATATATATATGATAAATATAATTTATAAAAATATATTGTGGTACCTACAAAAATAAAATAAATTTGTGTGGTATTTTTAGGAATAACACTGATAAATATATTATTTTCAAATTTTTATGAAATATAATTAAAAATTGATGAAACTTTTAACATAAATTAGTTGTAATGCTATTTTTTGAAAGTTCTATAAAGGAAAAAAATTATTGATTTTTTTTCATATTTTATACTTTCTGTATTGTTTTCAATTTTATGCTAATGCTCTTAATGGTGCAGAAATTGGGATTTGTAAAATTTTTTTATTTTTTTTTATCTTTGTAAATAAATTGCCACAATAAATTTGTATGGTATTCAAAAATATTTTCTTCATTTTGGGATTTATAGAAAATAAATCTTTTATTTCCTTTGGTGTATGTAAAATTTGCATAGTTATATTACAAAATTTGACTTTGACTGAAAATTAAATATATTGAGTAAAACGAAAAAATTATTAAAATAAAATTTGACTTTTATAATAGGATGGTAAAATAATAGTTAAGAAAAAATTCTTTTGATTATGCAAAATCAATGGACATTCATTCAAAAAAGTTGTTTTTGGTCAAATCATGTAGCATTTAATGGTGATACTTAGGAAAATTATTAAAGAATGATTAGATTTTTTCCCTTTTCTAAAAATGGAGAATTTTTTTTTTTATTTGACTTGTATTGTAGGATGGTAGAATAATAATTAGGAAATAAATTTCAAGAAAAGGGAAAAAATCTAGTCATTCTTTAATAATTTTCCAAAGTATCACCATTAAGTGCTACATGAGTTGACGAAATTTTTTTTTTTTGAATGAATGTCCATATATTTTGCATAATCTAAATATTTTATCTTAATTAATATTCTACCATCCTATTATACAAGTTAAATATTTTTTTTACATTTTTTTTTATTTTACTCATTATATTTAATTTTCAGTCAAAGTCAAATTTTTTAAAATTTAATTGCCAATTTATATCCAAAAAGGAAATAAAAGTTTTGTTTCTATAAATCACAAATTTACACCAATGAGAGCTTTTTAGCATAGAATAGAATACAGCCAAACAAAAGGATAAACATTTAAATATGTTGCCATATTGAATAAATATGTTTTCCCTCTTTTTGAATTCTTAACCTCTTATATAGGTAGAGGGAACACATGCTAAATTTCATACTCATTCAACTTTGGTTTTTTCGTCTTCTCTAATTCGATTCTCCAAATATTCCTCCTACATTGCTTCCTAAATTGGAATGTCATGAAGAAGAAGAATAAGCTATATGTCTCAATAAGTTTTGTTATAAATGCTTGTAAAACAGGTTCGTTTTCTGTTTCATTCTTCAATTTTGTTGAGATTATGTGTTTTTATTGTGTTTTTGATTTGAATCATAGGGATGGTGAGAATGCATAAGAAGTAACAAAGTTGGTGGAGTATGTCGTCAATGCAAAGGCATCTGCATTTGCAATGTGTGCAGATAATTACATGTCTTTGAGATTTGAGCTTTGTTAATGGAATATTGCTTTTTTAAAATGCATTTTTTTGGTAACATACATTATTTTACAATAGATAGCTTTGGAAATATGTATGCATATAGCAGGACGCAATACAACAATATTATGTGGACATTGGAAAGAATAAAGCTACAAATGTGGTCAAACAATCCTTAAATTATAACCTTGTTTGACAACATTTGCACCTTTAATCTTTGCAATATTCGCGTTCTTTGAGTTGATTTGCATCCTTTTATGTGCATATGTATATTCAAATCTGCAGATAGTATAGTACTACCGCACACAAACTGTCGCACAAGAATCTAACATTTTGTTGGTTGACTCTTCAGATGGAGGCATCTGAAATTACCAATGAGATAAAAGTTTAAATAGTTGGTGAATTTTAATACTTTTGTTTTAAAAGCTAAATTATAAAAATGAAAATTAAATAGTTGGTGAAATTTAATACTTTTGTTTTAAATTAAAAGTTAACTTATAAAAAGGAAAGGCTACGATTTTTACGATTCTACCTAGTTCCTCACTGAAAATTAAGCTAGATATGTAAGAAAATATGTTATGAAATTTTGTAATTAATATTATTATCTTTAATCATTTTAGTGAGTTTCTACGAATCCGGAAATGAATAATGTGGATCTGATCCGAGTTCGTTTTATCTTAGATTATGATTTAAATATTAGAAATGTCAGCGTATTCGATTCGTACCCATTTTTAACCATTCTTCAATTTATTTTATATTATTTCACATTTATACCAATCATTAAGTGTTACGTTAATTGTCCACAAAGAATAAAATTGTTACATGAATGTCCATAGTTTCTATATATTCTAATAATTTTATTTTTTTTAAATTATTGTTTTACCAATATAGAGCATTACATGAGTTAACCAGATAAAAAAAAGTTAATGTGTTATATGAATAAGCCAAAATTTTAAAATCAAAAAACTTGTTTTTTATTATTCAACCATCCCTACTCATAGCTCATAATTTCTGAACAACCATAATGTAAGTTTCAGAAATATGAAATGTTTTAGCTTAAATTTTATTCTCTTATGATCCTTTGTCTTCTCTGGTTCAGTTCACTCTAATCATACATTATATCGATTGTAATTGGTCAAACTATTAGTTCTAATGAATAGCGAAAACTGAAGTTGAGCGTAATATGCTTGTTTTATGTTTCACATTCGTACTAGTTCTTAGTTCTTACATCTTTACAAAGCTCAATCGTGGTTGTTCCGTAAATATTAACATGGGATAAGCTAATCTTAGGGGGTGTTATTGGATGTGAACTTTAAAAGAGTTTTGACGACTTAAAAATATATATATAAAGTAGATAAATGAAAGATTTCAAATGATTACTAGAGAGTTTTGTATACTCTTTGATTAGTTTTTCTAGAATCATAGAAAATGATTTTGAAAATACCTTGTCAAAGTACAATACTTTGAATGAATAGATTTTGTGAAGGAAAATGTGTAGAATCCATAAACCAATAACATTATATTTTAATTCAATGACAAAATGAGATTCTTTCATAAAAGTTGAATAACATAAGACTTTTATTGACTTTATAAATGCACGAATCCAATAACTCTAGACTTATAAAGATTTTAGAGTAAATATTACAAATATATAAAACAATAACAACAAACTTTAATGGAGTTTTAGAAAATCTTAATTGAATAACACTAGAATCTTAACAACATCTAAATCTTTTTAACTCTCTCTAAATACACAAACTAATAACACCTCCTTAGCTTTTACTTTGAGTCACAACTAATCTTCTATTATATGAAGTTGAAAGTGATTTCATGATAACATTGTAACTAATATGTATCAAAATATATGTTAAAATAAAATTTGATTTTGGCATGAGTGAGAAGTTTAGATTTGTATTTTGATAAATTAAAATAAACAATTCCGAAGCAATTATACAACAGTAAATTATATAATTTACATACGAAAATGGGAAATATTTTAATAAAAATGGAATTTAATTATATTTTATATGAGAATAGGAGACAATAATAGAACGAAGTCAAACAAATATGTGAAAATAGTATAAAATTACTCTATGTAAAAAGAGATCAGACTCTTCAGGCTGTCCACTTCAGCATTTTGAAAGTTTCTCTGAGCATGTCACGTAAGCACCGCTTTTAAAACTTATGGTGTGATGAAAATGAACCCGCGAGATGAGAAGTTGTTGAATCAACTCTGGAACGGAATCCAAATGCATTCAGGCTAAAGATTGCTAGCAGTCCACACGGCGGGCGAGATAACAGGGTATGTGGTTTGCTTATGGTGTGATGCTTTTCAAACTGTTGGTCTTAAGGTTCTTAGATAAGTTCTAAATTGTAACTCGAATTGCAGGAGGAGGTTGGTGAAGTTTTGATGTTAGGGAAACACAACAAAGGCTGTCACTGCAACCTAATTATCCCGTGGAGCCTACCTCACAGCTACCCGTGATCTTTAATGATGTAAGATTTCACTTTTTAGAAGTCCAATAATATGACTTTAATGATGCTTTGTGTTATCCTTTTTTTTTTTGGCTAAGAACTGTGTTTGAGTTATCAAATGGTGACCAAAGAAGAAGATTGTCTTCCTCCTGCGACAACAGAGACGCCGAGATGTTATTCTCCTTCTTTATCTACTCCTCTTGCGGAGTTAGAGACTGTTCGAAGCTTAGAAATTGTCGAATCTTCCTTCCTCTCTCCCGTTAGGTATTTTGTTCTTTTAAGACTTTATTATCTCTTTGCATACGACTATATATGTTCAAGATACATTTTTGTTTTCTATAATGATTTTGGATAAGACATAGACTCTTTGATTACTTCCTGCGTCATTATCTTCTTCAAAAAATATTTCCAGGTTACTGTTGATCTTTTGCATCATAAACTTGATAAACTACATGGATCATGGTGCGATAGTGAGCAATGGTGTCAATGGAAATACTGGTAATTGTAATAAGAAGGGCAAATGCACTCTTTCAACTGGAATTCAGTAAGATAATTTTTTATGCAGGGTAGATTATTCAATTTTTAAAATATAATGTAATATATTTCGTATTCTAATTAAGATTATTATAGGGGTTTTAAGGTTTTAGTAGATTTTTAACTTTGTTTAGACGTCTTTGTAAGATTTTAAGTCATAAGAATTTGTTGATAAATATTGATATTTAATATTTTCTGAGCATATATTTTTTCTTTACATTCACTAAACATACGGTATAATTGTTTTGAAATTCTTAAGAATTATATTTACAAACTATTGTTAGGTAACTATTATACTCCAATTTTTTTTTCTTTTTTTAATTTGACATGCATTCCAAAATTAATATGTCACAATTCATTAAATAATAAGGATTAATGCAAAAAAAACTCTTAATTGTTTGTTTTTGCAGAATAACCTTCCACATCAAAAAAATTGCAAGTCAACACTATGAAATAAAATATCACCAGCAATATAATCAGAAAGTCGGCTTATTCATATATGGAGTATATTAATATGTTGAATTCATATATGAAGTATATGCTCGTGCTAAAACATATAATAATTAAACGATAATTTGAATATCAGACATAAACTTAACATTTTGTGCTAAAACATACAAAATCACTAACACCGTTGGTCAACCGTTAATTCATGCTGACGTGGCAAATACGTTAATTCATGCTGGCGTACACGTGGCAAAAACGTGTAAAAAATTTCAAAAAAGAAATCCAAAAAAATAAAATAATAAAGTTTTAGCATTTTAAGGGATTCAAACCCCTCACCTCGGGAACAAATATGAGATACATAACCAATTGAACCAAGCTATTTTATCGATAAAATTGTACATGCATATAATTATATATAGTTTAAACAATCCAAAAGCTTTAATCAATTTTAAAACGCAAACTAGTAAAATACCCGAACCCGAGGACTGAACCCGAACCCAAACCAAAAACCAGATCCGAACCTAAAATTTAAAAATATTTTGGTTATTTTTGGGTATATTAATGTAAAAATATTTGAATTTCTTTTTGTATTTTCGAATAGTTTGGAAAGCTCGGATACAAAAGAAAAGTTTTTTAAAATTTTTAATTTTCGGGTTCGATCAGGTTTTTTTGGTTTGGGTTCGGGTTCGGTCCTCGGGTTCGGGTATTTTACTATTTTTGTGTTTTAAAATTGATTAAAACTTTTGGATTGTTTAAACTATATATACTTATGTGCATGTAAAATTTTACTGATAAAACAGATTGGTTTAAATCCATTAAAATGCTGAAACTTTAATTATTTTTTTTTGGATATTTTTTTGACACATTTGTGCCATGTGTACGCCACGTATTTGCCACGTCAGCATAAATTAACGGTTGACTAACGGTGTTAGTGATTTTGTATGTTTTAACACAAAATGTTAAGTTTATGTCTGATATTCAAATTATCGTTTAGCAATGATATGTTTTAGCATATACTCCATGTATAAATAATCCAATATAATCCTCAGGGTTATCTGATGTTATATCGATGACAGATTTCAAAACAAACCGTTTTAGATTTAGAAACTACTTGTCGTTTTCTTTTCGACAAAAGAAACGACATGACATTTTATTTATTTTTACATTATTAAAAATAAAAATCTTGTGGACTCCTACACGACTTATCTCTCATCACCATCGAGCTTGTTTCGAAACTTTCTTCTCCGGCGAATCAATCGACGATCTCCTCTTATTCGATCCTTCCGATATCGATTTCTCCTCCTTTGACTTCCTCAACGCTCCACCACCACAACAACCACAACCACAAGCTTCTCCGATGTCAGTTGATTCACCTTCCAAAGAAACCTCATCCAACGGTGTTCCACCTAATCCTCTTCCTCCAAAACCCGATGGTTTTCTCATACGTTGTCCAACGAGCCTTTGGTTTTGTGATCTTCTCACCTGTCTCTGTCATGTCATATGGAGCCTCCCATCTGTCTTCAACACCTGCCCATGCATCTTCACCTTGACCTCTGAGAGCCTTCCATCTTCCATACCCCTGTTCATCCAACATCACAGGTTTTTGAAGCAACACTATCTCGTGCTTCCCTTGCATTCTTACCTCAGGATCTTAACCCGTGTCGAGTCTACACTCTTGTCGGTCACCTGCTCTGATACCAAATGAAATAACTTGAATGCAAGCAACACAAGCACAATCAAGAAAACTCTCTTGTATTTGTTATGAATCACTTAAACAATCTTTACAGATCTGTTTCATCAGATTAACACGCATTCTAACACAGACTCGTTACTGACAAATCCCTAATCTACCAAGTCTGCTGACACAACAACAGCCCTACAGTACTCTTTGTTCACTCACCAAAAATCCCTAGCTTTTTGCTTTTGATCTTCTGAAACCTTACAAAGACGGTAATGTTTAGAGCCTTTATTTATAGGCTACACCGAATAACCTAACTTCCATATTCTTAGTTGTCTCGAAATCCTCCAGATTTAATTTAAAGATATCCTCATTATCTTGTTAAAGAAACTTCTTTCAGCCAATAGCAGTGTGCCACGTCACGCATGTTCCTCGCAACTGCTTCATGCGCACAACACTCCTTTGTGTTTCACAAGTCGTTCTTGTCGCAACAATAACTTCATGCTTTCATAATCTCTCCGACCAGCAGATCTTTATTAACAGAATCATCTAATTGCTGCAGATTCTACACCGAATGTCTTGGAATGAAGCTTCTACATAAGAGTGATATACCAGAAGAAAAATATACTAATGTTTTCCTTGGTTATTGTTGAGATTGAACCCTTTGATTACACCTGCCAAAGGAAAAGAGAAGAGTCATGAGACGATGATGAAGAACAAAGAAATTAGAAAGTAGAGGAAGTTGGCAGCAGAGAAATAAGAAGACATCGACGAAGAAGAAGTGTACGTGTTGTGATGTTTTGGTATTAGGCATAAAAGTAGTATTGGGCCATAATTCTAGTTAGGCCCAAGTCGTTGGAGTTAAGTTTGTTCTAAATTAGTTTGGGTAGACTAGGAGAGTTGTTAAAGCTTGTTGTACGTTTAATCATGGCATAGAGCCATAGAGGTTAAGTATGTCTAGAGTCAAGTAGCTATGTAATAGGCTAAGTAGTAGTTGCTAATCTTTTCATATAAGAGGTGTATGTGTGTTGTTGTAAAATGTATGAGAAATGAGAATGAATTAAAGAAAATATTGGAGAGAACAAAGCAAAGTAAACAAACCTGAGATTTTATAGAAATCCAACAGTTATGGACCTGAAGATTCACACTTCGTGATTGAGCTCACTTATAGTAAGTCATATGTTCACTCCAGCTTTTATGCTCAAGACCCAGAGTATTGTAGTTCATTTAGCTCCAATAAGCCTAAGACTATGCATTTTATATAAAGATGGTTGGCTTACCCTTCTTAATATAAATTTTCTTACAGATTATGGAGTTGATAAGTATGACATCGGTGCTGGTTTTGGTCACTTTGGTATTGTTGTTGACGATGTGAGCCTCTACAATCTATATGAAATTATCTCCTTTCTTTGAGACAGTGTTTGATGTGTCTGGATTTTACTCTTTCCACGACATGGTTTTATTTCTAAGAAGTGAACTTTCTTTCCAGAAAGGTGGCGAAAACTGTGGAGCTTGTAAAAAGCCAAAGGGGGGAAAATAACCCGGGAGCCTGGTCCTGTCAAAGGTGGCAAACCTGTAATGGCATTCATTGAAGATCCGGATGGTTACAAATTTGAACTCTTGGAAAGAGGTCCTACACCAGAACCTCTTTGCCAAGTTATGCTCTGTGTTGGTGATCTCGGTAGGGCCATAAAGTTCTATAAGAAGGTGAGTCCTATGAAATTGTTTTGAGATGTGATAGTTTATAGCATGAAATAAATGTCTGATCTGATATATTTTCTATTTCTTTAATCAGAATGCGTTCCTATCCTCTGGTCATATGTGCTTGCTTTCTTTATAGGCTTTTGGAATGGAACTTCTGCGTACAAGAGATAACCTAGAGTACAAGGTAGCTTATTCCAAGTACCCATGCGGCCTTACACTTCCGTTTTCTATAGGTCTTTTCTGTCAACTTCCCTTGTCTATATGTTTTTACATGCAAAACTTACTACTAGTGTTTATTCAATCGATTCCACGATGGGATATGGTCCAGAAGATAAATTTCCTATCCTAGAGCTGACATATAACTTTGGTGTCACTGACTATGATAAAGGAAATGCTTATGCTCAGGTAAGAGAAATATGACATTATATTCATCTAAGTTCCTTTTCAACTGGGAGGTAGCCATAGTCTTAACTTGTTTGCTCGTATTTGATTAATGTCATATTGCAAAAGGGACGGATGACCTGTACAACACTATAGAAGCTATAAAACTCTTTGGGGGGAAATCACGAGGGAATCTGGTCCCTTACCAGGTATCAGCACGAAGATCATTGCGTGTCTGGATCATGATGGTTGGAAATCGGTAAGATATTGGTGTGCTGAGATATAGGAAAGAGCTCTGAATATTGCGTCTGAGTTTGCGACTTTTGACTTTACAGGTATTTGCGGGCGGACAATATTGACTTTCTCCAGGAACTGGAGTGAGGAGAATGGAGAAAGGAGAAGAGAGGCAAAAAAATGCATGAAAATGGCTTATGAGATTAAGGGAGACAAGCGGAGAGGTGTTGTTGTGTTACATCAGTTTGGGGTTTGATATCCTATCTCTGAGTGCTGAGTACTTTTCAAAGTGAATGATTTGTTTTGCAGAATCTAGTGTAGTTGTTTTATAGGATGATAAGTGAATGATATACAAGAAAAAATATATATTTCCGAACTTATAACAAAAGCTTATACAAGCTCGTTGGAGACATGCAGAAACATATAACGTATGTAAAACAAATCTAGTTATAGAATTCTATTTATTGTTCTCTAAATCTCATGTATAGTCGAAGTTATGAGGATTCTTACACTGAGAACACCCACTTTGAAAGCTTGACATCAATTCTTGAATGTTATTCCTTTTTCTTCCTTAATTTTGTTTGATTTGGTAATTTTATTTACAAGAGAAGCTACAAAAATGTAAGACATTTTATAGAAACCAAAAAAAAATATCTTAGACAAAGCAAAGTTTGAAACATGCCAAACAACATTGTATAATACATTAAAAGATTGGTATGTTCAAAAGTTGATCTTGGCAACACAATTAAAACATGTCAAACGACATTGTACAAACACTACTAGTCTATTTTACGTCGTTTGTAGAAATTTTTTTATTTATTTCTCTTTTGTAAATAAATTTCCATAATAAAATACAAAATAAACTTTGACTAGTAATTTATAAACTATAAATGGTAAAATGAAGAGAATAGTTCAGTTATTTAAATTGTATAATAAGATGGTAGAATAATAATGGGCTTCTTGCTAAACTAGACCCTTATTTGAAGTCAATTCCAAAACTAGACCCTTCTTCCTTTTCTTTTCAAAATGCCTTAAAATACCCCTCATCGCTTTTTTTTTCACAAAAATACCTAGCGCAGACTTCTCCTGTGAAGTCTGGTAGCTGGGTTTGAAAAACAATAACCCAAAGATTCTCACGTAATAACGAAAATACCATCGTCTTCAATAGTTCCCAACCACACTTACCAAACAAAATTGAGCTCTCAATGCTTCAAACAACCGAATTAAGTGATGTTAATGCTTTAAAACTGAGTTAAAAGCTCCATTTTTGTCGATCTCCTCTCTCATTTCAACTATTTAACTCTATAATATCGTTTTCAATATTTACCATCCATATATCTTGCGATTTACTAAGATTCGAGCATAATAACACTTGGGTTGCTTGGGTATTGTTGGCGTGATCAGTTCTTGGCCGTTTAAGAAGCTAAACACAAGCTCAAACCGAATCTTGGTAATTTTTGCTTCATTTTCTCCGATTTTCCAGAAGGCAGACTTCATGGGTGAAGTCTCAATAGTCAACTGGGGGTTAGTTTTGCAATTGACTTTTTGGGTCTCAGACTTCACGATTGAACCACGATGAAGTCTGAAGTTCTCCTTTGAAAACAAAAAACGGTGTTTAGACTTCACCGTCGAAGTCTGGTTACAAGGGGTCTAGTTTTGCAATTGAGCCGTTAAGTCTGACTTTGTACAAAGACTTCTTCTGTGAAGTCTGCGAAAAAAGGCGGTTAGTTTTGCAATTGACCGGAACGAAGACTATTTATCGAGACTTCATCTGAGAAGTCTGCATGAAAAAGGGGTTAGTTTTGCATTTGACCAAAATTCCGAAACATTGACTATTGGTAGACTTCCTTATGAAGTCTACAACCATCGGTAATTCTGGAATTTAAAAATATAAGTTTTTTGGTAAATTGCAAAAGTAACCCTTTTCTAAATAGACTTCTCAGACGAAGTCTCATGTAAAAGTCAAACTCTGGTCAATTGCAAAACTATACCCTACTTTATGGGTAGACTTCGCCGAAGAAGTCTCTGAAGGCAAAGAAGACTTCATCGAGGAAGTCTTAATTACGTAATAGACTTCCTAAATGAAGTCTTTACCCGAAAAGACTTCCTAGATGAAGTCTACTAAAAAAGTCAAAAACTGTGGTCAATTGCAAACTAGACCCCAAACTGGTATAGACTTCTCTGACGAAGTCTCCTTGTGTAGCAGATCTGGCATGTGAAGTCTGCTAAAAAAGTCAAAATCTGGTCAATTGCAAAATTAGACCCGTGTCAGACTTCACGTCGAACTTGCTTCAGATAGCAAAGCAGACTTCATCGGGAAAGTCTACTAAGAGACTTCGCCTGTGAAGTCTCTAATGATAATTTTAGTAAAAATGCAATTTTAGCCTATTTGTAATTAGTTTTTTTTTTTTTTCTGTCCTAACATGTGTGTTACGTATGGCTTTTTGATGTTTTAGAAATTGAACTATTTTAATCGCATAATTATTTTTTATATTTTTTCTGAACTTATAAGGTGTTTAGTTATAAATTTAGACTTCACGGGCGAATCTGCTTCAGATAGCAAAGCAGACTTCATTGGAGAAGTCTACTAAGAGACTTCGCCTGTGCAGCTCTCTAGTGATAATTTCAGTAAAAATGCAATTTTAGCCTATTACAAATTAGTTTTTTTTTTTCTTGTCCTAACATGTTTTTTACGTATGGCTTTTGATGTTTTAGAAATTTGAACTATTTTAATCGCATAATTATTTTTATATATTTTTCTGAACTGATTGGGTGTTTAGGTTATAAAAAGACTTCACAGAGGATGTCTGTGCGTAGACTTCGCCATTTTATATCAAAAACATATCAATCTAAGTCTAACCCTAAAGATATATGCATGGATTCTTACACATTGGCAACCTCTAAACCTATATGCCTCACATGGTTTACATCAAATGGCTCAGTTTATAATTTTTTTTTTAAACCTATTCGATCTGATTTAAAATATTTATCTTTCAAAATTTTGATTGAAATAATTTTTTATCATTTTTATTAAAATTCCACATTTAATTACGTTTCCAGACTTCATGGTCGAAGTCTGAACCGTAATTAAACCGTAGATTTTAAATTATGAAAATAATAAAAAATAATCTCAATGCAATTTCTTCTTAAGAAAATAAGATTACCCAAATATGAACTTTATAAATTAAATTTCAGAAACTTTCATAAAAATTAAGGTTGATTATGTTCTATGCAAATGATATACCACTTCCTATAGAGGAAAGTCTGTGCTGGAAATCTACTGGAGAAGTCTCTAACTAGGTGTTCTGTATTAATACGAAGTCTCTTAATGAAGTCTACTCGTGAAGTCTACTTTTGGAAGTCTCTTGGTGTTCTCGCTGTTCTGAGACCAGTTTCTTTTTGTATTTTTGCGGTTTTCGAACTTTTTATTTGATTTACAAATCAAGATTCCAATAATAATTAATTATAATAAGAGAAATTAAAGATAATTAACTAATAAGAAATCAAAGGTTCCGATATATAATTAACATAATAAGAGAAATTTAATATAATTACATACAGGAAGTCTGTGCGGAAGTCTACTGGAGAAGTCTCTAACTGGGTGTTCTGTATGAATACGTAGTCTCTTCGTATATACTACTCGTGAAGTCTACTTTTAGAAGTCAAAGGTTCCGATAGATAATTAACATAATAAGAGAAAATTAAAGATAATCAATAATAAGAAATCAAAGGTTCCGATATGTTTTGTTGTCTAATATGAAGAAGAAGAGCCCGATGAAGATGAAAAAGAGAATCAGATGAAACTCACACTTACTAACCCAGACCCTGACATGTCAATGCAAAATTTTGTCGACCTGGTGAAGTACTCCTTCACCAGGTCGACAAAATTTTGCATTGGCATCTCTGGGTCTGGATTAGTAAGTGTGAGTTTCATCTGATTCTTCTTCTCATCTTCATCGGATCTTCATCTTCATCATTCACTCTTTTCGACCAAATCCGCGTACTCTCTTCTTGTCTTCGAAAACAATCTCACCATCTCTACTTTCCAGGATCTCTCCTCTAGAATTAGTTATTCTTTTCTTGAACAACCGCCGATAATGGTACGTACAAGTCATCATTAGTATCACCATCTTCTTCTTCATCCTCACTCTTCACATTAACAACGCCCCATTATTCGGTCTCGCATTTCTTCTCTTTCATCTGATTTTCTTCTTCATCTTCATCGGGATCTTAATCTTCATCTGGATCTTCATCTTCATCTTCATTGTCATCTACAAGCAATGCTCTCTTCACCGACCGCCTGCTACTCATCTGATTATGCGAAGCGGAAACAGAATAGATTTGAAGATATGAATAGACGGTTGCGATTCCCAGATCTGCGAATCAAATAAAAGATGGGATTAGAGTTTTCCAGCGAGAGAGGAGAAAGAGGAGAAAGAATATCGATAACTTACGGCGAAAGAGGAGAACGAGTGTCGCGTTTAGAGATTTCCGGCGACGTTTGGAGATTCGAAGTCGAAGAGAAAAAGAGCGATGGAAATTTTTTAATTTTTTTACCCAGATTAACTATTGCAATTTCAGTTTATCTTGTTTAGTAAATGTAAATTTTCCCCCCAAATTTTTTGCGAAACATTTCAAAATTTTGGATTCATTTTGGAATTTCATCAGACTTCTACAAAGAAGTCTATGATAACAAAATCTTACAGACTTCACATGCGAAGTCTGCCGTGAGACTTCACCCGAAACTCGAGAAGTCTGTAAGCCCTAAACTCTAAATTTCGAACGTTTAATTCACTCTTTGTTAACAAATACTAACATTTGACATCAAAATAGTATAATATGTTCAAAATCTAACAACTATACGAAGGATCGCCATTTTATATAAAAACATATCAATCTAGGTCTAACCCTAAAGATATATGCATGGATTCTTACCATTGGTAACCTCTACCTAATGCCTCACATGGTTTACATCAAATGGCTCAGTTTTATGAATTTTTTTATTTAAACCTATTCGATTTGATTTAAAATAATTTATCTTTCAAAATTTGATCGAAATATTTTTTTCCATTTTTTTATTAAAAATTTCACATTTAATTACGGTTCAGACTTCATGTCGAAGTCTGCACTGTTTATGTATTTTAGAACATAATCAACCTTACATGCTTAAATTTATAAAAGTTTCGGAAATTTTAATTTAAAGTTCAATTTTTGATAATCTTTATTTTCTTTAGAAAATTTCATTGAAAATATTTTTTATTATTTCCTAATTTAAATCTAATTTAATACGGTTCAGACTTCATGGATGTCATGAACGAAGTCTACTGTGAGACTTCGTTCAAGAAGTCGACGAAGTCTACTGTGAGACTTCGTTCAAGAACTCTACGAAGTCTACTGTGAGACTTCGTTCAAGAAGTCTACTTCGCGCGGAGGTTAGAACTGTAATTGCGGTTTCTGTTTTTTTGTTTGCAAATAAGGGGGTTAATGTAATTTACATACACCAAAGGTCTAGTTTTGCATTTGTTTCAATTTGGAGTCTAGTTTTGCATTCAAACTCAATTTGGGGTATAGTTTTAGCAATTCCGCCAATAATAATTAAGAAAAGGGAAAAAATCTAATCATTAAATGCTAGATGATTTGACCAAAAACAATTTTTTTTTTGAATGAATGTCCATAGATTTTGCATAATCTAAAAAATTCTTTCTTAATTATTCTTCTACCATCCTATTACACAAATTAAATAAAAAAAATTACATTTTCTTCATTTTACTCATTATATTAGATATAAAATTTTCAGTCAAAGCTATTATTAAAAAAACAATATATATATATATATATATATATATAGATTTATGCCAATTTAGATACAAAAAGGAAACAAAAGATTTTTTATATTAATCACTAAATTTACACCAGTGAGCGCTTTAGCATAAAATGAAATACAGTCAAACAGAATGATTAAAAAAACTGAATATGTTGCCATATAGAAAAGGGAAAAAATCTAATTATAACATATATAATAAACTTTCCAAAATCTTTTCTATTTCTATAGTCAAACTTAAAAACAATAATAATAATTCATTTACTAAAACTTTCTTACCGATATTTTCTTTTATATATAGCAAAAACTTTCTACAGAATCCAAATATCCACAAAACCACATTGAATGATAAAGAAATCTTTGAGATAGCAAAGTTAACTTTCTACACAAACCAAATATCCACAAAACCACATTGAAAGAAAAATAAATCTTTGAATCTTCTCAAAAATGAAAACCCAAGTAACCACCATGTTTTTGATGTTAGCCCTAATCTCAACATTGGTTTTCCGATCATCGGAAGCCGAACTTCCCGCATGCCCGACCGCACCGTTGGAAGGCGTGCCGAATTACCGTGTGGTGATAAACGCGACTCGTGGAGATTGTTGTAATCAGTTTACAAGAGAATGTTGCGATGCATTGAGATACTCACTTCCTGATACTTGCCGTTTCAAGAGTCTCAAAAATCCCGGAAAATTTATTAATGTATTATTTTTCAAAAACACTTGTGATTTTATGTTCCCTAGATCAAGTTTATAATCTTATTTTTGTGTACCTTACTAAACAATATAATAATAAAAAAAGAAACTTATTTTTTAAAATTTTTTTACATACGTCATTAAATTATTATAGAGTTTTCTGCAAAAAAAAACCTTCAAAATTACATTTTTTTTGACTTTGAAGTTTATGTCGCCAACTCAAAATTCACTCATAATATAACTCTTGGCCGTGTATAAATTTTGCAAACCGTGTAATTCCGTAATTAATTATCAAAACTACGTCATTTTAAAGTTTAAAAAATAACAAATTATGGTAAAAATGAGATTTGAACCCACAACCTTTGATTCGGTAGAGGAGGAAATTGGAGATTTCTCCTGATATTATGGAGATTCAGGGATTGAAATCATCTTTTTGCCGCAAACAAGATCGAGAAAAGCTTTGGGATCGAATCTCGGTGTTGAAGACAAAGAGACATAGAGATGAAGATAGTACAGTATATATATTTGTAGTTTTGAAAACATAATGAAAGTTGACTCGTCCCAGTTGGATCTGTGTGTTTTGATTTGTCTCAAAGATCATGGGTTCATATCTCCTTTCCACCATATTTTGTTTTTTTTTAAATAATTAAAACGACGTAGTTTTGATAACTTATATACAAAATAACACGGTTTATAAAACCTATATACAGCCAAGAGTTATATTCCGAGTGACTTTTGAGTTGATGACTTTGACTTGCATTTTTTTAGTTGGAAGGTTAAGTTGTAAGAAGATGCAATTTGGAAATTTTTCCATATATAAGTCCCAGATATACATTTTTTTTTGGTTTCAAAGCCTTGAAAGTAAATTAAGAAACTCAATCAAAATCAGAGCTATTTGGTTACGAGAAATACAAAAAATGGAGAGCAAGAGCGAAACTAGGGTTTTGAACCTGATGGGACTGTTGGAATCAAGCTGTTGATTAACAATCAAATTGAAAAGGGAGAACGAAGAAGATTGATCTGAGGAAGAAGAAGAAACAAACAAGAGAAGTCGAAGAAACAGAGAAGCGAGGAAGGAGAAGAAGCGTGTGTGTTTTGCCAAGACATTGGACTCGAGTTGGGCTAATTAAGAAATAAGAATTACTTAGGCCCATAAGAATGTATTAGCACTAACATAAGCCTTATAGAAAGCATAGGTTAAAACCTATGAGTATAAAGTGTAATATGCATCGATTAATGAGAAGAAAGACGATTAAGGAAAACTTGAGCTTGAGCGGCTGAAATCGAACATGGTATCAGAGCTCGGACGTTCCCACACCTAAGCCGTCTTCCGATGAATCTGCACAAGACAAAGATGTTAGAACTGAAGAATGGAAGAAGAAGACAATGCAAAACTTGTCTGAAGAAAAACCACAAAGAAGGTGAGTGTTACCTGAACTTGAAATATGAGAATCAATTTCACTCAAAACAGTTTCGACCAAGGAAAGGGTGCTTTAACCGTGGAAGAATTGGTCACATGGTAAGAGAGTGTCCGTATAAGGAGGGAAAAACTGCACAGAATCAAGACGACACAAGTGAGGAATGCAGTCTGTTAAGTGCGGCTCATACAGCTGAACATACAAACCTTGATGAGATATGGCTGATAGACAGTGGGGCAACGAATCACATGACCAAGGAAGAGAGTTTCTTCTCCACTCTAGACAGAACCTTTCAGATACCCATTAGGATTGGAAATGGAGCAAAGCTGATGACTGCTGGAAGAGGAAATATTGAAATAATGACAAGCAAAGGAACAAGGGTTGTTAGAGATGTATTCTTGGTACCTGAAATAGACAAAAACCTTCTGAGTGTTCCTCAAATGGTGAGGAATGGTAATCAAGTTCTATTCACAGGAAACAAGTGTATAGTTCATGACAAAAATGGAAATAAAGTAGCAGAAGTGGAGATGGTCAGAAAGGCATACATGTTGAGGATGGAATTGGCCGGAGGAAGTGCAAATACAGCCAAGGCTGAGAATCTATCTGAACTGTGGCACAAAAGGTTTGGACACACTGGACTTCATAATCTACAAAATCTACAGACAAGCCAAATGACAAAGGGATTACCAAAGTTTAAAGTGAATCAAGAGGTATGTGAAGCATGTGCAAAGGGAAAGCAATGCAGAGAAGTTTTTCCAAGAGTTTCAGAAACTAAAAAGTGAAGACATCTTAGAGCTAATCCACACAGATATATGCGGACCAATGCAAACCGCATCATGCAGTGGCAGTGTGTATATTCTTACCTTTACTGATGACTACTCACATATGCTATGGGTATATTTCTTGAGAGCAAAATCAGACACCTTTGCAACATTCAGAAGATTCAAGAACCTGGTAGAAAACCAGACAGGAAAGAGCATAAAGAAGATAAGGTCAGATAGAGGAGGAGAATTCAAATCTGATCAATTTACTAAGTTCCTAGAAGACAATGGAATAGAGAGACAATTCACAGTAGCCTACTCACCTCAACAAAATGGAATTGCAGAGCGTAGAAACAGGACATTACTAGATATGGCCAGAAGTATGCTAAAAGATAAAGGAATGCCTGACAAGTTTTGGGCAGAAGCCATATTCACTGCTGCTTACCTTCAAAACTGATTACCTACCAAAGCCTTGGATCAGATTACTCCACTGGAGGCTTGGAGTGGACATAAACCTTCTGTCAGACACTTGAAGGTATTCGGATGCATCTGTCACATATGGATACCTGCAGCTAGAAGAAGGAAACTAGATGATAGGTCAGAAAAGGGGGTGTTCATGGGATACAGTAGTGTAAGCAAAGGCTATAGAGTGTATGTCCTAAGTACAAAAAGGATTGAAGTATCAAGAGATGTAATCTTTGAAGAAAGCAAAAGTTGGAACTGGGAAACTCAGGAAGAAGTTGAAGGCACAAAACAAATGACTAATAGCAGTACTAATCTACCTCTAAGGAATGAAGAAGAGCCACACTCAAGAAGTCAAGAACGTCCAGAGATAACCTCAAATGTCACTAATGAAAGACAACAGATCACTCCTATACCATTTCGACTGAGTAGACAGGAACCAGAAGTGGGTGATTCATCAAGACAGGTTCATAGAGTGAGACCTCTGAGTGATATATATCAAGAAACAGAGGAAGAGGCAAATCAAGTTGAAGAAGCATGTTACTTTACCTGGGAAGAGCCTACCTCTTTTGAAGAAGCTGTGGACAGTGAGGAGTGGAAAATGGCAATGGATGAGGAGATCCATGTAATCACCAAAAATGAAACATGGGAACTAGTGAAACTACCTGCAGATAAAAAGGTAATATCTGTCAAATGGATATACAAGATAAAGACAGATGAAGATGGGAAAATTCAAAAACTGAAGGCAAGACTAGTGGCAAGGGGTTTTACACAAACCTATGGAGAAGACTATGGAGAGACCTTTGCACCAGTCTCTAGACATGACACCATTAGAGCACTGATTGCATTGGCTGCACAAAACAAATAGAACCTTCATCAAATGGATGTTAAATCAGCTTTTCTGAATGGAGAAATAACCGAAGAAGTGTATGTAGAGCAACCACCTGGTTTTGAGGCAGAGGGAGCTGAAGGAATGGTGTACAGACTGAAGAAAGCTTTGTATGGCCTGAAGCAAGCTCCAAGAGCCTGGTACAGCAGGATTGACTCCTACTTCATATCTCAGGGATGCAAAAGGAGCAATTGCGATGCTGCAATGTACATACAAGAAAATAAAGGTGAGATCATGGTGATTAGTCTGTATGTGGATGACTTAGTTATCACAGGAAGTTGTGAACAAATGATACATGAGTTTAAGGAGAACCTGAAGAATACATTTGAGATGACTGACCTGGGTAAGTTGAGGTATTTTCTTGGGTTTGAGATTACCTACATAGAAGAAGGAATATTCTTAAGCCAAAAGAAATACGCAAAACAGCTTCTTGAGAAATTTGGAATGAAAGACTGCAACTGTGTGAATACACCTCTCATACCACATGGCAAAGAAATAAGGGAAGGCCCTTATCTTGATAATCCAAGAGAGTACAGAAGCATGGTAGGAGGACTTCTGTATCTTGCAGCTACTAGACCAGATCTTGCTTTTGCAGCATCATACCTGTCCAGAAGCCTATCCGGACCAAAAGAGTACAATCTGCAAGAAGCAAAAAGAGTGCTAAGATATGTACACGGAACAGTGGAGTATGGACTATTGTTTCAAAAAATCAACCAACCTGAATTAGTGGGGTATTCGGATTCAGATTGGGCAGGGAGCAGAGAAGACATGAGAAGCACCACAGGACTGTGCTTCTCAATGGGCAGTGCAATGTTCACCTGGCAAACCCAAAAACAAGAAACTATAGCTCAGTCAACGGCTGAAGCAGAATATATGGCACTAAGTTCGGCTACAAATCATGCTGTTTGGTTAAAGAGATTGCTGAAAGAACTACAAGTGAACACTAACTGTAGTGTTCCGATCTACTGCGATAATACATCAGCCATCTCTATTGGAAGGAATCCAGTTCAACACAGAAGAACTAAACACATTCAAATTCGCTATCATGTAGTTCGAGAAGCAGAGAAAGAGGGAGTGATTACCTTGAGATATTGCAGCGGTGAAGATCAAATTGCAGACATCCTCACAAAACCACTGGGAACGAAGAGATTCGAAGAACTTCGTCTCAAACTTGGTGTAGTAAAGAAACCAATCTCCCGATTCGGTATAGAAATGGAAGTAGCAAATCCGACACATGCAAGTACAGATCAGGAAAGAAACGTTATAAATCTACCAACAAAGAGCCAAGGAAAGGCAGAAAAAAATAAAGGGGATCAAGCTCAAAT
This sequence comes from Crucihimalaya himalaica, assembly GCA_004349715.1. Classification (NCBI taxonomy): domain Eukaryota; kingdom Viridiplantae; phylum Streptophyta; class Magnoliopsida; order Brassicales; family Brassicaceae; genus Crucihimalaya; species Crucihimalaya himalaica. The sequence goes on from SMJT01000029.1 coordinate 423,169, forward strand.
CTGAAACTAAAGCAACTGTGAAGAACATATACAGAGACCAAGGAGCTAAAGAGACGAGGGAGAAGCCGAACTCACCGTTAAAAGATCTAGAGATCATGGAGAAGGGAGAGTCTGAAGGAGAATCCTGTATTGAATCGACATCAAAGAAAACATTGGAACAAAGGCAGAAGCAAAATCCTTCTCTCAAATTTGGAGATTAATCAACAGGCTTGAGAGGGAGTGTTGGAATCAAGCTGTTGATTAACAATCAAATTGAAAAGGGAGAACGAAGAAAATTGATCTGAGGAAGAAGAAGAAACAAACAAGAGAAATCGAAGAAACAGAGAAGCGAGGAAGGAGAAGAAGCGTGTGTGTTTTGCCAAGACATTGGACTCGAGTTGGGCTAATTAAGAAATAAGAATTACTTAGGCCCATAAGAATGTATTAGAACTAACATAAGCCTTATAGAAAGCATAGGTTAAAACCTATGAGTATAAAGTGTAATATGCATCGATTAATGAGAAGCAAGACGATTAAGGAAAACTTGAGCTTGAGCGGCTGAAATCGAACAGGGACAAGATGCGACCATGGAGGATATTGGGGAAAATGGACGACCTTCGGGGGACCCTCCGGACGATGTTGTCTCGTGGGTGCAGAAGGTGACAGGATGCAACATCAGAGGGATGCTGATACCTGAGGAAGTGTTAGATAAGTCGTTTGTGGCTGAGAGACTGTGTTTTAGAGTTCCCGGATGGGGAGGACGGTGAGCCGGTAATCACAATCAGGAATGAGGTTTTGGAGGCCATGAATGGATTGTGGAAGACGTGTATACATGTGAAGGTGCTATAAAACTCTTTGGGGGAAAATCACATGTTTGACATGTTTCAATCTTTATGTTGACTTGGTTAACTTTTGGGTTCTATAAAAGGATCACAGTCTTTTCATGTGTTCATGTCTGCCATATTTTTATAGCAAACGTAGCAAAAACATATCATAACAAAGTTTTGTGAGATTTCGATTGAAACTATGAAGAAACTTTGAACTCGATTAAATTATTTTGCAAAAGGTATGTGCTAATAGAACAACGTGTAAGATCTTTACATTCATTCGATTTCATTAGAAATATTAAAATATTTGGATAATTTTTTGGTTGTCTTATTATTGAATACTCTTTGATTATCTTATTATTATTATTATAATTTCTACTTGATTGCTTATGTTTATGTTTTGACTCATGTTTTTTTTCAATGATAATATAAGAGAATTCAACTTTGCTATTAAAAATCATCTAAATTCAATATAAACATCTTCCAAAAACATTATTTGATAAATGTACATTATCTTTAGAGGTGGAATTTTTTTTCGAATGCCAATCCGATCCGATCCGAAATATAATATATGAAACTTTCGGATCTGAATTGAAATATTTTAGTTTTGAAGACCATGATATCCAGATCCAAATTGGATATTTTCAAATATAGTTTTCTTAATATATATGTATGATAAAAATATTTTATAAAAATATATTGTGGTACCTTTAAATATAAAATAAATTTCTTTGGTAATTTTAAGAATAATTTTGATAAATATGTTATGTTTAAAATGTTTATAAAGATATATCTTAAAAATTGATGAAATTTTTAATATAATGGAATTTCAATGTAATTTCTAAAAGTTTTGAAAAAGGAAAAAAAACATTGAATATTCTTTCAGATTTATCCTTTTCATATTTTTTTCAATTTTATGCTAATCCTCTTATTGGTGCAGAAGTTGGGATTTTGTAGAGTTTTTTTTTATTTCTCTTTTGTAAATAAATTTCTAGAAAAAAATCAAAATAGATATTCAATGGTAATTTATAAACTATAAATGGTAAAATGAAGAAAATATATTTTTATTTGACTTGTATAATAAGATGGTAGAATAATAATTAAGAAATAAATCTTTAGAAAAGGGAAAAAATCTAATCATTCTTGAAATTGTTTTAATATTTTTCCTAAGCATCACCATTAAATTCTACATGTTTTGACCAAACACATTTTTTTTTAATGAATGTCCATATATCTTATTATATAAAAGAGGGTTTTCAAAAGTTAGTAACTCATATGATGGTGACACGTGCCATGTTATTAAATTCAAGATTTCGACACGTGACAAAGTTGAAAAAATGTCAAAAATTAGTATAAAGAAACTATAAAAAAAAAAATTAACTACCATTTTTCAGAAAATAGAAATTCTATAAGGAAATTATACAAATTACTAATCTTATTCTATAAAGTAAATTATACAAATAATTAACTTCCATAATTAAGAAAATTTCTAATCCTAAAAAAAATTATAAATATTGAACTCTATATAAAAAAATAAGTAATTTTATGTTTTCTCAACAAACAAAACACCTTTCTTCAAAACAATGACACCTTCAACTTCTAACTATTGGTAAAATTTCTATTCCTTTTATTTTTTTTAAAAATATCTTAATTTATTATTATGAGTTAGTCGTAAAAAATATATTTATATAGTTTATGATTATTAATTGTTCTTCTAATTTCGGTTTGTTTTTATTCTATTCTTTAGAAAAAATTATTTAAATTTATTATTATGAAATTATCGTAAAAATAGTTGATTTATATATTTTTATGATAAAAAAAATAATATTTTCTCTACTTTTGGTTGATTTTTCTTATACTTTTTAGAAAATGTCTATCTTCTAAAAGATATTGAGCAAAGAAATTCAGAATGACAACATTAAATATTTTTTATGTCGATTTGAAAAAACAAATTCAATATGATTAAAAATAAATAAATATTATTCAAATAGAAATAAATCAACCTATATATAATTAAAATAAAAAAATAACTGTAACTTTGTTAGATTTTATGTTGGTGAATGATTTTGTATAGACGTTTTCAATATTTTATTATATAATTATTTTTACGGGTGATTTAATTCTATTTTTCAGATTTTCTATTCAGATTTTTTTCATAAATTTTAAAATATTAAATTATTATCCCGCGTATACGCGGGGCTTAATCTAGTTTTGTATAATCAAAGATTCTTTCTTAATTATTCTTTTTCAATCCTATTAGACAAGTTAAATAAAAAAATACATTTTCTTCATTTTACTCATTATATTAGAAATAAAATTTTCAGTTAAAGCTATTTAAAAAAAAATTATGCCAACTTAGATTTAAAAAAAAAAGGAAACAAAAGATTTTGTTTTATCAATCCCTAAATTTACACCAATGAGAGCTTTAGCATAAAATAAAATACAGTCACACAAAAGGATAAAAAAACTAAATATGTTGCGATATTGAATATATTTTTTCTCTCTTTTTGAATTTTTACCTCTTATATAATTAGAGGGGAACACCTATTAAATTTCACACTCATTTCAACTTTTGTTTTCTCATCTTCTCTGATTCAGTTCTCCAAATCTTTCTCCTAAATTGCTTCCTAAATTGCAAGGTCATGAAGAAGAAGAAAAAGTTATGTCCCGATAAGTTTTGTTATAAATTCTTATACAATAGGTTTTCATTTTCGTTCTTTATTTTTTCATTATGTGTTTTTGATTTGAATCATAGGTATGGTGAGAAAGCAGAAGACGTAGCAATGTAGGATGATTGGGTATGTCCTCAATGCAGAGGCATCCACATCTGCAGGGCGTAGATGTCTTTGAGAGTTGAGAATTATTAATGAAGGATAGCTTTTTAAAAATACTTGTGAGGATTGTATAGGGTAAGTCGAAGGCTAGATCCCGCAGGGATTTTGGTACACAAAGCTAAAGCTTGTGGGTTGGCCTCAGTTTCTGAGCTTCTTGAAGTTGAAGGGCCTGATAAGTTTGCTTACTAGAGGAAGCCAAAACTGGTACTGAAATATATTACACAAATCTTGCCTATAGTGATCTTTAGCTTATGTCTTTTTATTATGCTTACTTGATCAATATGGTTTATAGTGCAGCCGTAATTCGTTTGATTCTTGAGTATCAATGGATCTCTAAGGTAAACAAACGAAGCTAAGAGTTCTCTGTTTCTCAAGTATCAATGGATCGAGAGAAAGAGGAAATCAAAGACTTGAATATAAGAAAACTTCTCTGTTTATTAAGCAAAAACAACTGGTCTCCAACCTTACAATAATGAGAGTATTTATACTTCTCTAAAACCCTAGATGTCGAGGCTTGATATCCAAGCAAACCTAAACTGACATATACCCAAACTCAATAATCGTAAAAGCCCATAACTAATAAAAGGAAAATATAGTATAAGCCTAATAATATCTGATAGATGACGCTACATCAGGTCTCCCGGGGGGAACAATTTCTCAGATAACCTTTAACATTAACACATTTTCCAGAATAACACCCATTAAAAAATTCATTTACTTTACAAAGTAAATGACCAAAAACTCCACTTGAATCCTTATATTTACACTACAAAACAATAGTCTAACCAAACAATATAATCATTATATCTATTATTTTAAATGACTAACGAATCATTAGGAGATAAAATAAATAGAAAAAATTACAGAAGAAATACAACTAATAAAATGTGCAGTTATATATAATAAATATCAACCGCACGAAAATGGAATCATACCTGAACAAGAAAATATATGTTTTGAGTTATTATCAGAAATAAAACCAGGAAATAAATATCCACATCTATTTCACACAGATAATCCTCAACTAAACAATATCTCAGATATGTTAGCATGGATAATAAAATTTTATTATTGCAATAATAAAGAACCAATTAAAATTGAGTTAGAAAATGCAAAAGAAAAAATTATAGTTTTAATAAACGTTTATAAAATAAATAAGGAAAAAGAAAAACCTATATTAGATCTATCTAATATTATAGAAACATTACAACGAATTGAACAAAGACAAAATATTATTTGTTTAACAAAGACTGAATTAAATAAAATATTAGATCATAAGCATAAATCAATTATAATTCCTGAAAAAGAAAATAAAACTGGGAACTCATCAGTTATAATTACTAGACCAGTCCATGGATGAATGTAAAGATATATTAGCTTTACAATTAGAACATCTTGACAAACTTATGTCATCTCTTGACATAAGGGGGGAAGATGATAAAGATAGAGATAATAAACAAAAAAAATTTTCAATAAAAACACATCAAAATGATGATACAAATGAAATAGTTTACGAATATGAATCTGAGGATGAAAATCCTTATGATATAGATAATGATAATCCATATGATTATCAAAATCCTAATTATGTTAAAACCGAGGAAGGTCAGGCTAGTGGTGAAAAAAGAACTAGAGAAAATGACCCTTACTCACAAGAATATTTTTCAACAAAATTTAGAAAAATACCAAATCAATATATACCTAAGATAAACCCAGATACACAAAAAGATACATTAGACATAGATTGTATAGAAGAACCTGAAAAGGTTATTACTGCATGGTATAGTACACAAAAATTGTTAATTGCACTAAATGAAGAATTTAAACTACTAAGAAAACAAGATATATTTAACTATACAGTACATAAATCAATAGAAATCGCAAGACAATACTTGTCATCATTACCTATAGAATCAGAAACCATACTAATAAACAATTCAACCTCTAATATAAATTTAATAGATAATATATACAAATTACTATTAATAGAATTTGTAGGAAAAAACACAGAAAACCAATCAGAATCAGAGGCTGAAATCCAAAAAGCCTACTGAAAATTAATGAACTTAAAAATATGTAATATGTGCTATGTAGATAACTATATATGTGAATATAAGAAATATTACTACAAACTAGACAATATAAGAAGAAAACAAGCAGAACCTTTGTTTTTTGGAAAATTACCTAGTACAATAGGAGAAAAAATACTAGATACACATCAACAAAGAATAAATGAAGGATTAATTGAAAACACTTTAGGAGGAATGATTTCCACTTTAAAAACTTGGTTATTAGACCAATGTACTAACTATAAAATTAAAAAAGAAGCACAAATTAGATTATGTTGTGAAAAACAACAAGATCAAATAGGAAAATATGGTTGTAAAAAACCAAAAAGATATAAAAAATATAAAAGAATAAAACACTGGAAAAAAGTTAATAAACAAAAATACTATAAAAAAACCATATAGAAAATATTTTAAGAAATGAACACATCATTATAAAAGAACTAAACAACAAGATTGTCCATCGGGAAAGAAAACATGTAAATGTTGGCTTTGCCAAGAAATAAGTCATTATGCAAATGAATGTCCTAAATGAAAAAAGATACAAATGAACACATTAAAAGCTATATACGAACAAGGCTATAAACCTTTAGAATCTGATATAGAATCAGACGACTCTCTCTATGAATTTGATTATTCATCCTCCGATGAAGAAGAAAATTCTAGTGAAGAGTAATCCTAATGCAACATTTATAAAAATTGGATTTAATTCCAAAAAATTATTAGCTTACATTGATACTGGAGCAACACTTTGCTTCGGACGAAAAAATATAAGTAAAAATTGGGAAAAATTAGAAAAACCAATAAAGATTATCGTAGCAGACAAGTCTGTACACGAAATCTGGTTTGGACTAAAATTTCAAGTTCTAGAAATAGAACAAATGAAATTTCCAATAAGAACAATATATTTACATGATTCAGGATTAGATTTAATAATAGGAAATAATTTTCTAAAACTATATCAACCATTTATACAAACATTAAGTACTATAAAACTCACATGTCCAGAGTTAAAAAATGAAAAAACTAAACAAATAGAACAAATTTCGAAAGAAATAGAAACAAAAATTATAACAAGAAACGAAATAATAAAATTACACAGATAATATTACTGAAACCTTAAAGGCAATAAGGTTCTATAAAACAATAGAAGAAACATTAGACGAGGTTTGTAGTAAAAACCCTTTAGACAAAAATAAAAATAAAAACACCGAATTAATTGAAATAAAACTAAATGATCCAAACGCAGAAATAAATGTCCCAAACAGAATTCCTTATTCTGTTAGAGATACACAAGAGTTTGAAAAAGAATGTAAAGAATTATTAGAAAAAGGTATCATCAGGGAAAGTTGTAGCCCACATTCAGCACCTGCATTTTATGTAGAGAATCATAATGAAATTAAAAGAGGAAAAAGAAGAATGGTAATTAATTATAAGAAAATGAATGATGCAACAATAGGAAATCCATATAAATTACCTAGAAAAGATTACATCCTAGAAAAAATTAAAGGATCAAATTGGTTTTCATCACTTGATGCAAAATCAGGATATTGGCAACTTCGGTTATCCGAAGAAACCAAAAAGCTAACAACGTTTAGCTGTCCTCCACAAAAGCACTATGAATGGAATGTTTTACCATTTGGCTTAAAACAAGTACCTTCCATTTATCAGTCTTTTATGGATAAATCATTAGCAGGATTAGAAACATTTTGCATAGCATATATAGATGATATATTAATCTTTACACAAGGAAATAAAGAAAAACATATAGAACATTTAACTAAAGTTTTGGAGAGAATAAAAGAAAAAGGAATAATAATATCAAAAGAAAAAAGTAAATTAATACAAAAGGAAATAGAATATTTAGGTTTACAAATAGGAGAACAAGGAACCTTAAAATTACCATCTCATATAAAAGAAAAAATAAATAAATTTCCAAATGAACTAACAGATAGAAAACAAATACAAAGGTTCTTAGGAGCTTTAAATTACATAGCAGAACAAGGTTTTCTTAAACAATTAGCAAAAGAACGAAGAAACTTACAGAAAAAAAATATCTGAGAAAATACCATGGAAATGGACTAACGAAGATACAAAAACGGTAAAAAGAATAAAAGAACAAATTCAGATAATTCCTCAATTATATAATCCTACAACTAAGGACTTCCTTATTGTAGAAACAGATGTTTCAAACGAAGTTTGGGCAGGATGTCTTTTAGCCATTCCAAATGGAAAAGAGCTATTAGGCTTACACAATATGGGAATACCCATAAAAGATAAAAAGGAATTATCCTTACAGAAAGACTATTTGTCTACTGGTACCTACGACGGTATCTCTAGAATCTATGAGTTATACACTATTGAAAGACAGAGTATCGAAGAGGATACCAGTAGTCACAGACTAGCTAACATTAATCGTTTACCCAAACGGTTATGTCGGCACATTTCGGGAACTTTCAGTTCTTCGGAATTAAACTATCCTATCCACGAAAAAGAAACTCTAGCTTGTTTACGAGTCCTTTCAAAATGGAAGATAGATCTAATGGGAACTCGATTCGAACTTAGAATTGACAGTACCTATGTATCAGGTTTTTGGAGATACAAATTGCACGAAGACCATGGAAAAGGAAGACTTATCCGGTGGCAACTGAAGCTACATCAGTTCCAGCCATACATCAGAACAGTAAAGTCATCAGAAAACAGTCTAGCAGATACACTAACAAGAGAATGGAGGCCCTAAAGAAACAAATCGCCAACCAGCTCATGCAAAAACAAGAAAAAGAACAACGCATTCTTCAGGAACTCGCGGTTATCCGGGGGGAAAGTGAAGAACTAAAACAAATTCTAGAAAAACTTGGAGGAAACATCCGAGAAGACATCATTCAACCACAAACGGCATCAATCATTCCAACATCAACATCAAATGTTCCAGAACAACAAGACGACCTTGCATCCATTAGAGTCTCATTAAAAGGACAAAAATGGGCAGAAGTTAAAGAAGAAGAAGAAGAGGAACCAAAGCATCAGAAGAAGAAGGTTTACGTCATCTTCGACGGACCTTTCAAAGGAATATACAACGACTGGCACATCGTCAACAGCCACGTCAATGGAAAAAACGTGACTCACAAGTCATACACAACAATGGAGGAAGCCAAAAAAGCCCTCGAAGAATCAAATACATTCAAAGGAAAACTTCTCAGCAAGAGTGAAGAAAAGAAGCCAATGTACACTATGGAGATAAAAAGACCAAAACCAATTACTATTGCAGCAATCCCAAACGTAGAACAAAAGGCAGAGATGAAGAAGTTGACGCCAGAACTATATCAAAAATTAAAAGAGATGATCACATGATACTCAGAAGTCCACACAACAATGAGGTTCTATCTAGTTGGAACCAGAGGAGGTTCACGAGTTGTCCTCCTTCCAGAAGCAAGTGCACTATTAATCCAGAATTTCTATGTATGTGGATTAATAGACACTTTATACATCAACAAGATGGAGCAGATTTCAGAACTACCCATCGGTCTACAACAGGCAATCACAACATATTTTACAAGGTTTGCCAAAGAACGAGAAATCTTTATCAGATTTGCAGCAACACTCCCTTACGAAGTTAATGGAGAAATCAAGATCAGCCCGGTCCAAGTTTTACAGATCGGTATATCAAACAACAATTCTATAAGAGCAGCAGTAATGCACAGTCACAAAATCCTAAGAGATTACGAGAAGAAGATCAACTATAGGGTTAACTACTCAAGTCCAGCAGTACTCATGTACTCCCTAGCAAAACAGAAACAGTAGAAGATGGCATGAAAGCCCTAAGAAGAATCAGCCTGCTAATGGCCCAGATCAATGGTCCATTCAAGGAACTTTTAGAAGAGGATAAATACATCACATGCGAAATGCTAAAAGATCTTCCAGAACATCATTGCGATAAGTGCGAAGAGACAGAGATCATAAAAGAAGGGTCTACTGAGGGATCCACACCAAAGGAAGATTAAGACCTTGTTGGCAATCATGTAAGGCGTCGGCAAAAACCATGTGACGAAAGTCACTAAAGTCCAGAATGGTACCTAACTTTACCATGCGTCAATAAAAAGTAGTGGTCCCAAAGAGTCATAATGTAAAGAGTGGTCCAGGATAAGATCACACGTCTAAAAGAGTGGCAAAACAACGAGCCACGCGTCTAAAGTATTTTAGAGAGCCTTAGCTCTTAAGCTTGTAATGGCCTATATAAACCTTCATCCTCTCATTTGAAGGGGAATCAAGTTTTTATGAAATAAAAGTTTCTCTATCTAAAACAAAACAGTTTTAGCTTTAAGTAAGGATAGTATCCCAGAAATGAGATACATCTAACCGAGAGGTAAAGCTCCGATGGTTAGAAGGCGAGAGGTAAAGCTCCGACGGTTAGAAGGCGAGAGGTAAAGCTCCGGACGCCTTATATCCTGAACCTATCCAAACACCAAACCTATCCAAACACCAAATAACAAGCAACAATCAAAGAAGAAACAACAACAAGCAATATGATCAAAAGTCTTGAAAGAGATTTGAAGTAGGCACTATGGCAGCCAACCAAGAAACCTATGAGACGCAAGGTGCGTGTACTGGTCAACCTGAACCCTCAACTAAGGTTCTTGTACTTGGGAAAATCTCAAAGACAAACCAGATCAATATAATGAGTTTTCACTCTGAGACGAAAGTCCACAGAATCTAGGATTCCTGTGTTGTGAAAAATCATTACTTCAGAAACACCGAACAACAACAACGTTAAGCATGAAAACATTTAATAGATTAAAACATTTAAAAACAAACCCAGACCAGGTACTATCAAATAGATTAAAACATTTAAAAACAATAAACAAAGAAATAATATAATTAGGCCATAAAATAGAATCAACTAAGGATATTGATATAAAATTATCAAGTATAACACAAATTATAAATTTATCAGAATTTTTAAAATTAGAAACAGCCTCTATAAAGGAAGAACATAGAATAAGAAAATTAATACAAAGATATGGAAAACAAGATTAATTAAATGAGTGATATAACATATTCAGATGATTCGGTAAGAGTAATTTCCAGCATAGATAATGAACAAAAATTCTTTGAAGATATCTGTATAGATCTAGATCAAAAATTAATAGATAAAGAAGATTTAGATATCAAAAAAACTACAAATTATAAACTAAAACAATGGTATAAGAAATTCGGAAGAAAAAACATCGTAAAATATGGTGTAATGTCCGGAGAAGAATCTATACATATAGAAGATGCATCAGGGCAAGTAATGTTGTCCTTAATAAATTTAGATCAAATGAAAAGAAAAATATCAACAATTAAAAGTACATCCGAAAGATCATCGATAAAATATATTCACCTAAATACAGTTCAATTTATAATAAAAGGAACATTTATAGAAAACATAAACACACCAATAACACTAAGATTAATTGATAATAGAATAACAGATAAAAGTGATAAAATAATCGCAGTAGGAACCAGCAATTTAAAATATGGAAAAATTAAATTTGATTTAACCCTACAAATAGGATTGCCTTTACAAGATAGACATATTAATCAATCAATAATTTTACAATATAAATTTGAAAGAAAAAATTTATTCAAAGAAGGAAGTCATCCCTTTACAATATCATATAAGATAAACTATGCATTAAGTAATTCACATCATAGTATAAACTATGAAAAATAGAACGAATTAGAGTAAATGAAATATTTCAACCAATTTTAAAATTCGAAGTGAATCATGCACCATCTAGAAAAAGCATAAGACTAATAAAAAACGAAGAAGAATCAGAAGAAAGTATATCAAAACCTATAGATTCAAAAAATTCTCAAGAATCAACTATTAAAAGTATACAAAGAAAAATTTTAAATATAGAAAGATCATTATCATAATCTCTTTAAAGAATTAATAATTAAGGAATTAAATATATTGGCGTTAGAAATATATTGATATTGGCGTACGAAAAATTGGTATCAGAGCTAGCAACCATCCTAAAAAATACTAGTATTAAAAACTCTACTTGAATGAGAAGGTTTCTCATTAAGGGTAAAAAGGTCGAAACAACTAATATTGTAGAGAATGAAGGTCACATAGAAAAATGAAGGTTAGAGGAGAAATCTATCCAACCTATAAGGTCATCTGAGATTCGGACTCCTCCCGGGGTAAGAAGAAAATTCGACCCTAAATTTTCAATGTCATCGCCTTGGAAATACGGAACTAAATGTTTGACATTGAATACATCATCCGTGTTCATGTGTGGAGGTAACTGAAGACGATAGGCATTGTAATTAATCTTCTCGAGTATCTGAAGAAGACCGATTTTGCATGACTTAAGCTTGTCGTAAGTGCCAGGTTTGAAACGATCCTGGTTAATACTACCCACACCAAATCACCCACTTGAAATTGAACGTCAAGACGATGAGAATCTGCAGCAGCCTTGTATTTTGCTGTAGCAGCCTCTAAATTGGAGTGCACTTGTTTATGAATGGCTTCAAAGTCATTGACAAAATCACACGCCCGACCATGAAAATAGGAACGATCCGGAGAGATACCCAAGTCTGCGGGGTAGCGAGGTAACTCACCGTAGACTACTTGAAAGGGACTGAAGCAGGTGCTTCTATTAAGAGCTCGATTGTGAGCAAACTCTGCCTGGCAAAGAACATAATCCCATGACTTGATGTTATCTCCCACCAAGCATCGTAACAAATCACCCAATGCTCTATTTGTTACTTCCATATGACCATCCACAAACGGATGATAAGCCGATAAAATGTCCAATGAAGTACGCAGAAGACGCCATAAAGATCTCCAAAAATGACTCAAAAACCGAGTCGCGATCAGACACAATAGACAAAGGTAACCCATGGAGTTTATACACTTTGCGAAAGAATTAAAAAGCCACTTGAACTGCATTTGTGGTCTGATCCCAAGAGTTTTCGGGCTCTTGTGCACAATTAAACCTATTGTGCTCTAATACCTCAATCCTAAAGGTATGTCGTATGTAGCACTTTAGGTATCGAATCCACAGGGAAGGAAAGATAACACACTAAGAATACAGGAAACTAATCAAGCTAAACGATTGATGTTTTTGGGTTTTTATGTTGTAACTAAAAGTAAATAAACAAGAAACTAAATATACGATGATTAAATAAGCGAATAAGAAACAAGAAAACTAAACAACTTAAGGAAAAGACATCAAAATAACAAGAGACATAAAACACGAATGTAACTTCGAATTAAACAAGTAATGCAAAGCAAACTAACGACTTAAGTGGTTGATTTCAAATGCTAAAAGAATGGACGGTTGGAATGGCAAACGATAAAGAATGGACGGTTGGAATGGCAAACGATAAAGAATGAATGATGCTTCAATGAATGACAAATTCAACAAATGATTATGTTTCAACTTATGACATGAATCACTTAACTAGATTAGTCCACTCCCGTGGTACTAATCCTTTTGCAAACCGATTTGGTTAGCTAGACTTCCGAATGCAACCAAACGATTAGCAAACAGTGAACACTAATTCATATTTGTCATCAAATCTTCCTTAAAACTCAACTCCCGTTGGTTAAGGAATAGAAACGCCCACATAGATAGGTCAGATCGGTTCTCAACACCTTCCGGGTGAGAATCGATCATAAATCTAGAAAACTCTCTTTCGAAGCTCATTTCTAGCTTTAAGAACAATCTATATGAGAAGATAAACAATAATCAAACACTAAACATCACAAATCAAGCATCAAACATCCTAAATCTACCAAACCAACCATCCAAAAGAGATCTACTCACACATGCTCAAATCAAGAAAATAAACCATAGAAATGCAAGATATAGAAGACATAATTCAGATTTTATAAATAAAAATGAGAAATCTTCAATACATAAGAGTAGATCAAAGTTTTAAAAGCATAAGAACATGAAAACTTGAGAGAAAAATGAAGAAGAAGACTTCAGGATTGTAGAATGAGGGTTTTTAGGCTTTTAAGGTAGTGGGTTCGCAAGTGGAGAAAACAGAGGAAAAAGTCCGTGAGCGGTTTTGAAATCGGTATCAAACCGAATTTCGCTCGTGAGCGGTTTTGAAATCGGTTCCAAACCGCTCATGAGCTCAGGTGCGTTCCTCAGTCTAATAAGCGATCGGTTTTGCAATTCGGTTTCAAACCGCTCGGCTTGACATATCTTCACTAAATCGACCATAACTCTTGAACCACGTATCCAAATGCTCTGAAATTACTTCCATTGGAAAGCTAACTCAATTTACCATCGTTTACATGAAGAGCGTTGAAGCTACATCGCAGTGGAAAACGTTCATCTGAGTCGATCTTTGAGATACTTGGGGCCAGTTCTGCATCATTGTTTTCTCCTTTTCCATCTAAAAGTGCATCTCCCATTATTACAACCTGAAAACATTCAAAACACACAAAACACACACCAAATACAAACAAAAACACAAAAGAACTTCTAAAATGCAAAAATACTTAGTTAGACACTAAATGCATCAAAACACAAAGAAAAAGCTAATAAAACACAATAAAATAGATATTTACAACTATGATAAAGTGATAAAATGTATAGTTATCATGGTCTTCTTTCAAGGGATAAAGTAAACCATCTTCAAAAACGATCAACGACCACAAAAATTGAATCATTATTACCGTGTTGAGTTTGCGGCAAACCTAGCACAAAATCTATGCTTATACACTTGACAAAGATGAGCTCACGGATACATGGTTTTGTTGGAATAGGAAGAGTTAAATACAAACCCGCATTTGTGGCTTTGCCTATAGCCGCTCGACAAAGATGAGCTCACGGATCAATTGTAACCTCAAGCTACACTCTGGAATACAAAGATGAGCCCCGCGCAACAAAAAACCCATCAAAAATTAAATACTCACTTCGAACACATGCCAACGCATCGTTCCAGATCTTGGCAAAAAAAAGGATCACTAGGATAGAGGTTGGGGAGCACTTCAAACCCACTTATCGACACATGTAAAGTCGTTAAAAGAGACTGTCTCCTACTCAACGCATCAGCCACCTTGTTGAGTGTACCAGCTTTATGTTTAATAACAGAAGAGAATTGTTGGAGATAAGAAAACCATGACGCATGTATCGAAGAAACCTTGTCTTGTGATCCCATGTACATAAGAGCGTCATGATCTGTGTATAAAACAAACTCGTGGTGAAAATGATAATGACACCAATGCTTAATGACTTGAACGATAGCATAAAGCTCCACATCATAAGTGCTATAACGTCCTCTCGCTTCGACAATCTTCTCATTAAAAAAACGCCAAGGGGTCACCCAATTGACTTAATACCGTGCCAATTTCCGTTTTAGAAGTGTCACAGTAAGCTCAAATGCAACATCAAAATTCAAGAGGACTAAAACAGGAGATGTTGTCAACTTCAATTTGATTGTACGAAAGGCAACTTCAGCCTCCTTTGTCCATACAAACTTAGTAGCCTTCATAGTGTCCGTAATTGGTGCCATAATAGTGCTTAAATGTGACACGAACCTCCGGCAAAATGAGGCAAGACCGTGGAAGCTACGGACATCAGACACTGTTTGAGGAATAGGCCAGGACTCAATTGCATTTATTTTGGTGGGATCAACTTTCGAACCCTGTGAAGAGATGACATAGCCCAGGAAAAGCACCCCATGTACTCGGAACAAACATTTCTTCAAGGCCCCAAATAATTTATCATGTCTCAACACCATGAGGACCTCACGTAAGTGAACAAGATGTTATGAACAACTAAAGATTAAAATATCGTCAAAACAAACGACGACAGATCGACCAATAAAAGTACGTAAAGCTTGATTCATGACACGCATAAACGTGCTCGGCGCATTGGAGAGACCAAACGACATTACAAGCCATTCAAACAATCCTTCTATTGTTTTGAAGGCGGTCTTCCACTCATCACCGGGACGTATACGAATTTAATACCCACTCTTAAGATCCAACTTTGTAAAGAACGAGGCTGAGCCGATCTGATCCAAAAGATCATCCAAATGAGGAATCGGAAACTTGTAACAAATGGTGATCTTATTTATGGCTCTGCTATCTACACATATACGCCACGACCCATCCTTCTTCGGAATAAGTAAAGCCGGAACAGCACAAGAACTTAAACTCTCAAACACGTGTCCTTTAGAAATAAGATCTTCCACTTGATGTCTTAATTCATCATGCTCCATAGGACTCATACGGTAGTGGTGCCTATTTGGCAAAGTAGCGTGTGGAGCAATGTCAATACAATGTTGAATGTCATGTAAAGGAGGCAAAGTGTCAGGTAATTCCGCTGAAAATACATCTTTAAACTTGACAACAACCCTTGAAAAGCCTCTTGAATATCTGAAATAACAGACAAAACACTCGGTTTCATGAGCAATATGAATGCCCGATTTTCAGACTGAAATTCTTCCCACATCTGTGATTTATTGATAAAAACACAGATCTTGTAAGTGTAGAAGGAACTGTTGGTGACATGACGTCCTTGCTTGGTACAAGAGGTTCGGAAGTTGGCTGAGAAGGAACCAAAGTAATATGTTTTCCTTCATAAGTAAAATTGTGCATATTAGCAAATTCATCATGCATGATGCGCCGATCATATTGCCAAGGACGACCTAAGAGTATATGACAAGCGTCCATTGGTAGGACATCGCAACGGGCAAATGGCCTATTTCCAACTGGACTATTTCGATCGTGCTTATTTATATACAAACAAAGCTGTCGTGCTTATATCAATACGAACACTCGAAAAATTCAAATAATCTATCTGAACTTCAAAAATAGTGCAAAAATCTAAATTGACTTTAACGGACGTTAATCAATCGTTAATTCGGCTGACTGGGCGACATCGTAGCAATGTTCTGAGAAAGAAATACATAAAACGTCGTCGTTTTAACAGGTTTTTAAATAATTAAAAATTTTGCAGTCTTCAAGACTCAAATCATGCACCTGTGATCTATTTCAGTAGCACATTACCAATTGAGCCAATGTAAATTATTAACATTGGGCGTGTTCGTTTCGTAGTCGCTGGCGACTGCGACTGCGACTCAGAAATCGCAGGTCGTTGTTCGTTTATCAATCGCGCGACTAGTCGCTGCGACCGGTCGCTGAATCCTGCGACTGCCAAACGAACAACACAGCGACTGCCAAAATAATTTTATTTCATTGATAAATTTAATATTTTATTTTCATATTTGACTTAAAAATATGATATAAAATTTAAATTTTTATTAAATTTGATAAATTTAAATTTTTATAACAAATTTTTATAAAATTTTTATAACAAATTTTTATAAAATTTTTATATTTATTTTTTATATATGTAATAGTAGTAAATGATATTTATAAAAATTTATAGTAACAAATGATATTTATATGTAATAGTAACATATGATATTTATAAAAATTTACTATAAATTTTTATAAAATTTTAATATTTATTTTTTATATATGTAATAGTAGTAAATGATAAAAAAATATTGAAAACTAATCATAAATCAAATTTATAAAAAAAATATAAAAAATTTTTATTAAATTTTTATAACAAATTTTTATAACAAATTTTTATAAAATTTTTATAACAAATTTTTATTAAATTTTTATAACAAATTTTTATAAAATTATTTTGGCAGTCGCTGGGTTGTTCGTTTGGAAGTCGCAGGATCCCGCGACTGGTCGCGCGACCAGTCGCTGTTTTTTTCAGCGACTCAAATTTTCAGTCGCTGGTCGCTGCGACCAGTCGCGGGATCCCGCGACTGCCAAACGAACAACGCGCAGTCGCGATCGCTGGTCGCAGTCGCCAGCGACTGCCAAACGAACACGGCCATTGTTTCTAAAACAAATATACTTATACGCTAATCATATCTACTCCAGCGATGCTAGCGGTTCAATCTCCCGGCGTAACTTCCAATTCAAAGCAACTGGAGTGAGTTGCAGAGGACAGAATCCTACTAACGAGCCACAGACAAGTAAAGGACCCGAGCCGGAGAATGTTCTACTCAAAATCGCTTGGTATGGATCTGAGCTACTCGGAATCGCTGCATCCGTTTTCCGATCTCCGGCGACTTCTCCGTTCGTGTAGCTGTCGTGGATTTGATTAAGCAAGACTTCAAACGATCGTATTTCGTCACAGGTCAGTGAACAAAACATCCAAATCAGAATCTGAGTTTTGTTTCTGTCGTTCTAAATCGGAATCTGACATTTCAGGGAACTTGACGACGGAGATTTATGAGGAGAATTGCCAATTCGCCGATCCGGCTGGTTCCTTCAAGGGTCTTGCTCGTTTCAAAAGGAATTGCACTAATTTCGGAAGCCTAATCGAGAAATCGAATATGAAGCTCATGAAATGGGAGAATTTTGAGGTACCGTAAACATAATAAAAGATGAAACTTTTTTATTTATTTTTTTTGGTTTTCATTGCCGAAGCTCCGTCATAAGTTTTGCAGGATAAAGGAGTTGGACATTGGAAGTTTAGCTGTGTCTTCATTTCCATGGAAACCCATTCTTTTAATTCTAGCGTATTTTTCTCTCGTCGAATTAGCGTATAAGTATATTTGTTTTAGAAACAACGTTAATAATTTACATTGGCTTAATTGGTAATGTGTTACTAAAACAGGTTACAGGTGCATGGTTCGACTCGATGTCGCCCAGTCAGCCGAATTAACGATTGATTAACGTCAGTTAAAGTCAATTTAGATTTTTACACTATTCTTGAAGTTCATATATATTATTTGAATTTTTCGAGTGTTCGTATTGATATAAGCACGACAGCTTTGTTTGTATACAAATAAGCACGATCAAAATAGTCCAGTTGGAAATAGGCCCTTTATAATTTAAACCCATAGAAAAAGGTACACGAAAACGCTTAAGAACGCGAGTATCCATCTTCACAATACGGTGTCGGGTGAGGTTCAGTAAATAAGGCGAGTTTCGTGACTGCTTCTTCAGAGATGATGTTTGTGCAACTCTCGGAGTCAATAATCATACGACACACCTTTCCCGGGCTTGTACAAGGACTGGAAAATGTTAGTCCTTTTCAGTGTATCGATGTTAAACCAAGATTGGGTTGTTAACCAGTTTAATTATGCAATTAGAATAGAACCGAACCGGTACTCTATATAAACGATCTTTGTAATTACGTTTGTCTCTAACAGAATATACAGCTTTACTCTTTCAAATCTTTCTTCAACTAACATGGTATCAGAGCGATTCTTGCTTCTTTGTGCATCAAAATTGCTCGATTGATTGCTTATTCCGTCAATCAATCGAGAAATTCGAACTCATCTTCTTAATCTGAGCATTTTGATCGGTAGATCTTTTATTTCCGGTGACAAATTTCAGCTGCTGTTCGCCGAAAATTGGTTGATTTCACTGGAGATGGAGCTTGGTTAGTCTGCCGAAGCTTCACCTGTCCATCCTCTGGTTAGTCCGCCGGAGATTGAATTACTTCAGCTCGATTAGTTTGCCGGAGCTTCTTGTTCTGATTTCTGGTTATTCCGCCGGAAATTGTTTTGGTTCTTCTTTCTTGAGCTCAAATTGCTCTACTTAAGCTTCAGTTCTTCGAGAAATATGGTTGTTGTTCGTAAACTCGGTCGTCGCTGAGAGATCAGTTGCTTCAGCTGAGAGAACTCCGATTCGTGCAGATAGATCCATTCTTCCTCCGATTTCACCAATACAAGTTCCGATTCCTCCGATTGATATCTTGGACAATATTCATTCTCCGTATGTGCTATCTAAAGGTGACAACTCAGGTATATCGATCATCTCTGAGGTACTTGATGGAACAAATTATTCATCTTGGAGTATTGCTATGTCTATGGATTTGGATGCTAGAAATAAGATGTCATTCATAGATGGCTCACTTCCACGTCCTGTAGAATCACATCCACATTTTCGGATCTGGTCAAGGTGTAATAGTATTGTGAAACTATGGATATTGAATTCAGTTTCTAAACAGATATACAAGAGCATTCTTCGCTTCAGTGATGCTTCACAGGTTTGGAAAGACTTGTTCACTCGTTTTCACATCACAAATATTCTGAGATCATATCAGTTAACTCAGCAGATTTGGTCATTGCAACAAGGCACAATGAATCTTGCTGACTTTTACACAACTTTGAAAACTCTATGGGATGATTTGGATGGTGCTGAGGGAGTTGGGACTTGTCATAACTGCTCATGCTGCAAGATCACTAATGCCAAGTCCGAGAATGCCAAGATAGTAAAATTCTTAGTTGGATTAAATGAGTCATATTTTGTTATTCGGAGTCAGATTATCATGAAGAAACAAGTTCCAATGTTGGCTGAGATCTATAATCTCTTAGATCAGGACCATAGTCAACGAAATATTGGTTTTGTTCCATACAATGCTGCAACATTCAACACATCTTCTGCCTCGACTGAACATTCCTCTGTCAATGCTGCTTTTCAACACAGACAAAATCGACCAATCTGTACTCACTGTGGTTACTCTGGGCATACAGTGGACAAATGTTACAAAATCCATGGGTATCCTCCAGGTTTTAAATACAAGAACAAGACTGCTCAAGAAAAACATAATCAGGAGATCAATGCTCATGCTACTAAACATCAATCTCAGTCCTCCAAGCCTATTGTTGCTCATTTGGCTGTGACTAATGAAACAACTACAGCAAAGGAAAGTACTAAACAGATTGGCTCTACTGATATTGATGCGTTGGTAAATGGTATGTCTTCAGATCAGATACAACACATAATTGCTTACTTCAGCTCCCATTTGCAGCCTACTAGGACTGCTCCTTCTATCACTCCAATGTCATCTATAGCTTCATCAAGTGATGTTTCTGCTTCTCCAATGACTGGTATATCTTTTTCTGCTTCCACAATGTGTTTTATTGGAATCTTGGCAGTTTCTGGACATATTATGAATGCTAAGACTTGGATAGTAGATAGTGGGGCTACACATCATGTCTCACGTGATAAAGATCTCTTCATTCGTATCTCCTATACTATATAGTCTACAGTCACACTTCCTATAGGTGGTAATGTCAACATTGCTGGTATTGGAGATACTAGATTGAATACTGACATCGTTATTATGAATGTGCTTTACATTCCAGATTTCGGGATCAATTTACTTAGTGTTAGTAAATTGACTAAAGCGTTGAAATCAGGATCGTTTCAGGGGGTTGATGATTGGACAAGGTAGACAAGTGGCTGGTTTGTATGTGATGGATACTACAAAGGATTCTGTTATCTCTGTGGCTTCTTCTGTATCAGACAGTTTGTCTTCTTCTTCTTTTTGCTCCACTGTTGTTGTTGATGCTACACTCTGGCATAGTAGGTTAGGTCACCCTTCCTACAGCAAAATTGATATTTTACATACAGCTCTTGGATTACAGAAAAGAAATAAAGAGGATATTGTTCACTGTGATATTTGTCAGTTTGCAAAACAGAAAAGACTTCCCTTCATTTGTCATAATAATATGTCTAGTAATGCATTTGATCTGGTTCATATTGATACTTGGGGGCCCTTTTCAGTTCAAACTGTTGAAGGATTTAGATACTTCTTGACCATTGTGGATGATCACACAAGATGCACTTGGGTTTATTTTATGAAAAGGAAGGATGAGGTTTTGAGTATCTTCCCTGCTTTTCTCAATATGATACAAACTCAGTTTGGAAAGGTAGTAAAATCTGTGAGATCAGATAATGCACCTGAGCTGAAATTTGGGGAATTATTCAAGCAGAAAGGTATTCTAGCTTATCATTCTTGCCCAGAAACTCCAGAACAAAACTCAGTCGTCGAGAGGAAACATCAGCATCTTCTAAATGTGGCTAGAGCTCTGATGTTTCAGTCTTCTCTTCCACTTGAATACTGGGGAGATTGTGTGTTGTATGCTGTATTTCTTATCAACAGATTACCAACTCCTACCCTCTCTAACAAGTCTCCATTTGAGGTATTGTATAACAAGGCTCCAGATTACTCTCAAATCAGAGTATTTGGCTGTCTTTGTTATCAATCGACTTCTGCTCACTCACGACATAAATTTGAACTTCGTTCAAGGGCTTGTATCTTCCTTGGTTATCCAGCTGGGTACAAAGGTTATAAACTCTTGGATTTGGAATCAAATAAAATATTTATTTCCAGGAATGTTGTATTCTTTGAGACACTCTTTCCTTTTGGAAAAAGGGATACACATTCGGCTGATTTCTTTGATGAAGTTGATCCTTTATTGAAAACTGATGTTGCAGTCTCACAGGATGTACTAATAAGATCAGGAGTATCTACTGGCTCAGATTTAAAGATAATGCATCAAAAATCTGTTCATCCTAGTGAGGTTCCTGCATCTTCTCAAGATGTACTAGTTGGATCAGAAGTATCCACTGGCTCAGGTTTGCATGACATTTCACAAAAGCCTGTTCATCTTGACACTACAAGAAAACAGGCTATTTGCGACGGAATAATTCCGTCGCAAAAACGCGACGGAATTGTGATGAATTTGCGAGGAAAATATCTTTTGCAATTTGCGATGAAATACCCTCCTATTTGCGATGCCTTTGCGACGACAATTTAAAATCGCAATTTTGCGAGGGAATTGCAAAGATTTTGCACGGGTAACTTGTTTCCATCGCAATTTCCTCGCAAAGTTGCGACGGATTTGCGATGGTTAGTAAAAATAGGTAGAAAATTAGGTGAAACACGTATTAAATGTTGTACCTAATTATTGCGAGGGCAGGTTTCCTCGCGAATACGTCGCAAATTAGACGCAATTCCATAGCAATTCTCTCGCAAAATTTTGCAAAAAAACTATAAATACCGTAACGTGAGATCTCTCATTTCACAACAAAAAAAAACTAGCTTACAAAAAAAAACTGAGAAAATACTTAAAAACAAAAAAAAATCGAGATATCGTTTTGTGAGAGCTAAGAAAGAATGGCGTCGCAGAATGAAGCATATGCATTACGAAGTTAGATGTATAATCGAAAAGATCCGGAGACAAGAGAAGTGACGAAAGAGTATCGTGTCGGGTTGCGAGCATTCATCCACCAGGCCACCAACAACCCATATGCGAAGGGTGACGGTAACATATTCTGTCCATGTAAAACTTGCAAGAACACTCAATATTTGGATATTGACATTGTGAAGAGGCATCTATATAATAGAGGATTTATGCCGAACTATTATATCTGGTTTTTACATGGGGAGGGTTATAGTCTTGGTTCTGGGAGTAGTAGTACGGGTGATGGTGTTGATCAACCGAATTATAATGATAATTATAATTATGGCCAAAATATGATTGAAGATTATGAAAGGGATCAACAGGGAAATAGGTTTCATGATATGGTTACTGATGCATTTCATGAATCTATTCCTGCATTTGCTGATGATACTAGGGAAGAACCCAATGTTGAAGCACAACATTTTTATGATATGTTAGACGCTGCAGATCAACCTATCTATGAGGGATGTAGAGAGGGGTTATCTAAACTTTCATTGGCATCTAGGATGATGACAATTAAAAGTGATAATAACCTAACTGAAAATTGCATGGACGCATGGGCTGAGCTTTTTAAAGAGTATTTGCCAGAAGATAATATTTCTGCAGGGAGTTACTATGAAATACAGAAATTAGTTGCTAGTCTGGGGCTACCTTCGGAAATTATTGATGTTTGCATTGACAATTGCATGATTTTCTGGAAAGACGATGATAAGCTACAGGAATGTCGATTTTGTGGGAAGCCAAGATATCAACCAACTACCGGAAGGAGCCGTGTCCCATACCAACGTATGTGGTACTTGCCTATCACTGATAGATTGAAACGGTTATACCAATCGGAAAGGACATCGGCGGCAATGAGATGGCATGCAGAACATACAACGAATGATGGGGAGATTACGCATCCGTCAGATGCAAAGGCGTGGAAACACTTTCAGACGGTACATTCTGACTTTGCTAACGAGAGTAGGAATGTCTATCTTGGCTTATGCACTGATGGATTTAGTCCATTTGGTTTGTCTGGGAGACAATATTCTTTATGGCCTGTGATATTGACGCCATACAATCTGCCACCAGAAATGTGCATGCAAAGGGAAGTCTTGTTTATGAGTATTCTGGTACCGGGTCCTAAGCATCCAAAACGATCCCTTGATGTATTTCTGCAACCCTTGATTCATGAGTTGAAACAATTATGGTATACAGGTGTACGCACATTTGATTATTCACAGGAACGGAATTTTACAATGCGGGCAGTGCTATTGTGGACCATTAGTGACTTCCCAGCGTATGGGATGTTATCGGGATGGACCACGCACGGAAGGTTATCTTGTCCATATTGCATGGATCGATCAGATGCCTTTCAACTGAAGCATGGAAGGAAGTCGTGCTGGTTTGATTGTCATCGTCGCTTTCTTCCCTTGCATCATCCGTATCGGAAGAACAAGAAGTTGTTCAAAAAGAACAAGGTTGTGCGTATTCCTCCCCCAGTTTATATGTCAGGGAATGATTTGTTTGAGCAGATTGATTATTATGGTGCTCAGGAAACATGTAAGCGTGGGGGAAATTGGCACACTACAGCGAACATGCCTGACGGATATGGGAGTTCTCACAATTGGCACAAAATGAGTATCTTTTGGGAACTCCCATATTGGAAAGATCACCTACTACGGCACAACCTTGATGTGATGCACATCGAGAAAATTTTTTTCGATAACATCATGAATACGATTTTGAATGTGCAAGGAACGGGAAAGAGTAAAGACAACTTCAAATCAAGGTTGGACTTGGCCGAAATCTGCTCAAGAAGCGAGTTACATATTACAAGAGATGGTAAATTACCGATTCCGATCTTTCGGTTGTCTGGGGATGCGAAACAGACGTTGTTTAACTGGATTGCTTCAGAAGTGAAGTTTCCGGATGGTTATGTGTCCAAATTCTCAAGATGTATTGAACAAGGCAAAAAACTTGCCGGTATGAAGAGCCACGATTGCCATGTTTTCATGCAACGACTATTACCCTTTGCATTGGCTGAGCTCTTACCGACAACCGTCCACGAAGCAATTGCTGGTACATATTAATTAATTACATTAATTATTGAAATAGTTTTGTCATTTTATTAAATTATTTCAGTGGTGTGATTATAATAACTATGAACGTGTAGGCATTGGAGCATTTTTCAGGGATCTATGCACACGAACACTTACAGACGAGGGCATTGTGCAATTACAGAATAATATACCAGTGTTGCTCTGTAATTTGGAGAAAATATTTCCACCATCTTTTTTTGATGTGATGGAACATCTTCCAATCCACCTACCGCATGAAGCAGCTCTTGGAGGGCCTGTGCAATTTCGATGGATGTACCCGTTCGAGCGATTCATGGGACATCTAAAAGGAAAGGCCAAAAATCTTGCAAAAGTGGAAGGATCGATCGTTGCAGGAAGTTTGACTGAAGAAACCTCTCATTTCACGTCATATTATTTTAGCCCAACCGTTCGAACCAAAAAGGCTCGTCTAAGCCGATATGACGATGGAGGTGTTGCACCAACATATAACGTAGAGGTCCCAGATATCTTCACCCAAATAGGGAGACTTGGTGGAAAGGTTAAGGAAGTTTGGTGGGAAGACCACAAATTTACTCGTGCGGCGCACAATTATATATTGCGAAATTGTGAAGGAGTGCAACCGTTTGAGAGGTATATCTCTTAATTAATTATTTAAATTTGTTAACTAACAATTATTTAATATTATTCATTGTGAAGTTCACGAATTTAATTTAATTTTGTTTGTACAGTGAATTCGACAGGCAGATGCGAGAAGCTTGTCCCGGTTTACCAGAAAAAGAGTATGAGAAGTCCAAAGAAGATAATTTTGCTGGATGGTTAAGATATTATGTACGTAGAGTAAGATATTATACATATTTGATATATTCCAACAATATTTAAATAATCTAATTCGTTAATTAAAAATTTATGTTTATATATATAGGTGATGAATGGATGTGCAAACCAGCCCTTGCCACTATGGTTGCATGAGATTATTCACGAACCAATTGCGAAGATCAAAACTGCCCCAATGTACTTCACTCGTGGATACACTTTTCACACGTATGATTATGGCTCCAATAAGTCAACCGCAAATTATGGAATCCACGTGCCAGGTGATCTAAACTTCTACGGCGTCTTGCAAGAAATTATGGAAGTCTCATATCCTGGAATTATTGGGTTGAAATGCATTTTATTCAAATGTCATTGGTACGATCCAACGGTCGGTCGAGGCGTCCGCACAAACACATTAGGGGTAACCGATGTCAATGCAAACAAAAAATTTTCTAACTTCGAACCTTTTATCCTAGCATGTCAAGCAGAACAAGTGTGTTATATTCCTTACCCTCGGAAAAGGCAAATGCGGGAGACGTGGTTATCAGTGATAAAAGTGAATCCGAGAGGTCGTATAGTCGGGGAAGTTGATGATGTGGCTATGCAACATGAAAGATCACCAGAAGTCTTTGTAGCAATCGAATCAACCGAGAATATCTTACATATTGATCCAGAAACCAGAGAAGAGGAAGACATAATAGTTGATGAGACGAAGGAAGATGAAGAATCTGACGAGTTCGAGGAGACTGATGATGAAGAAGACACTGATCATAGTGAACACTCCAATGAATCTGAAAAAGAATCTGTTTAATTTTTCATGTTTTTAAGCAATTTCGATTTTAAATAAAGTTTTTTTTTAATCAAATTTTACCAAATTTGCGAGGGATTTGCGATGAACTAGCTTAAATCATCACAATTCCCTCGAAAATTTGCGAGGAAAATGCGATGGAAGCGTCTATTTCCACGCAAATTCCTCGCAAATTTGCGAGGAATTTGCGAGGAGAGCGTCTAATTCCACGCAAGTTCCTCGCAATTTGCTAGGGAATTGCTTGGAATTCGTTTGAAAATTCAGCAATTGATGAATATTTTACACTCATTCAAGATGTTAGCCCGACAAGATAGTTATCGATGATTAAGTATGATCCAATATACATTTTGTGGTTGATTGCGATGTTAAAGATTTGGAGATATCTCATTTGCTTCGAATCTACATTCAAGGTTGATAAGCAACACTTCCCCAAGATACAAGAACCGTAACTAGTACAAAAGTTATGGTAACAAGAACCGTAACTTAAAACAAAAGTTACAGAGTCCAATAGCTCAAGTAGTAATGAATTTACATCCAAACATATCCAAGGTTGATAAGCAACACTTCTCTCAACAAACCTTCTCAAGATACAAGAACTGTAACTATATAGATCCAAAAGTTAGGTAACAGAAACCGTAACTAAATACAAAAGTTACGAAGTCTAATAGCTCAAGTAGTAATGAATTTGCATCGTATCCAAACATATCCCAAAACAAATTGATTTCTAAATTATAGATAAATTTTTTTTAATCACATTTTACTAAATTTGCGACGGTATTGCGAGGGAAGCGTCTTGTTCAACGCAATTCCGTCGCAATATTGCGAGGGATTTGCGAGGACAACAAAAACGTAGACGCAATTCCCTCGCAATTCTCAGTCCTCACAATTTCGTCGCAAGATTGCGAGGGAATTGCGGCTATAATCCTTTTATTGGTTTAGCCGCGAATCGAATTTTTGTTAAATCTTTTGAAATATTTCGATTTGCGATGGAAATGCGATGGATATGCGATATCAGATAAGTTCCTCGCAAATCCATCGCAAATTGGTAATCCAAAACCCTAATTTGCGATGGATTTGCGACGGATTTGCGATGGACAGGGAAAAAACAAAATAAAGTCGCAATCTTCTTCTTCCTTTTCTTTTCTTCTATTTCTTCTTCTCTTTCTTCGGCCGCCGATCGTCCTCCTCTCCAGCCGCCGCCGATCGCGACTCCTTCTCTCCTTCTCCAGCCGCCGCCGATCTGCAAAGAAAACAAGGTTAGATTTGGTTGGTTTTTTATTTTGTTAGATTTGGTTTAATTTTGTTAGATTTGGTTGGTTTTTGATTTTGTTTGATTTGTTAGGTTTGTTAGATTTAGGTTTGTTAGATTTAGAAATTATTTGTTTTCAAAATTTTATAATTAATTTTTAGAAATTATAAAAATTTTAGAATTATGTTTTGTTAGAATTTAGAAATTTATTAAATTTGTTAAATTTATTAGATTTTTTAGATTTGTTAGATTTTTAGGTTGTTTAGATTTGTTAGGTTTGTTAGATTAGTTTTGTTAGATTTAGGTTTGTTAGATTAGTTGTGTTAGATTTAGATTAGTTTTGTTAGATTTAAATTAGTTTTTGTAATTTAGTTAGTTTTGTTTTTAGAATTAGGTTTTGTTAGTTTTAGATTTAGATTTGTTATATTTAGAGATTTGTTAGATTTAAATTTGTTTGTTTTTAGAATTAGGTTTTGTTAGAATTTAGAAATTTTTAGTTTTTAGGTTTTGTAATTTTATTGGCAGGATCCGGCGAGCGAGATCAAGAGCGCTAACAGTCGGGCGGCCCGGTACGCTGATCCTGATGGGGACGGGTATGCCAAGCATCGGTCTGGACAACTTTCCTACATGGCCCGCGGACGGAAAATCGTAAGTTTTTCATTTATTTTAATTAATTAAATTCTAATTATTAATTAAATTTTATTGTGATATTTATAAAAAAAACAATTCAGGCAAAGGATCGCGGAGAATCGCTCCCGGATTTGCTAGCTGTCCTCGAGGAAACAAAGAGGCGACCAGATGAGACTTTTGTCGACAAGAAGTCTGAGAAGATCTATAACGACGTCACTTCGAAGATGCAGGAGTTGACTCAGCATTCGAAGGGCGATGAGAGCGCATCTACCCCTTTGACTCCCGCCGTGAAGAACAAGATCTTTACCGAGGTATGAATATTAATGTTTTATATTTATTTTTTTACAATAATTTCAACTAATTAAACTTATTCTTAATTTTCAGGTCGCTCCCCGTAAAAAAGGGAGAATTTACGGAGTCGGTTCTCTGCAATCGCAGATCGACTCGTGCACTTCTTCTTCCTCGGGAGCAGCAGAAGCGGAGTCCGCCGCCTACCTCCATGGCATCATTGAGTCGCAGGCCCAGCTGATCGTGACTCAGTCTGAGAAGATCTCGAGGTTCGATCAGATGTTCAGCTATTTGGCGACAAAGGATCTGGTGCTATCACAGATGATTCAGGACCCTGGAGACACATCTACGAGTAGGACCGAGACCGGGACCGAGACTGGAACCGGATCCGGTCCATCGGTTCAATTTTAGATTTTCGTTTGTATAATACATTTTCTTTTAATTTTAATGTTTCAACAATTTAATTTTATTTATAAAATTTTAATTTTGAAAAAAAAAATTATTTATAATTAATAAATTTTTATACAATTAATTATTATTATTAATTAAATTTTTAATTATTATATAAATCAGATGCCGCCGCAATTCCCTCGCAATTTGCGACGGTTTTGCGAGGGAAATAAGAACTGTACCCTCGCAATTCCGTCGCAAATTGCGAGGGAATTGCGACCCTACTTAGAAATAGTTCCACGCAATTCCGTCGCAATGTTTCCTCGCAAATCCGAAGCAAGTATTGCGACGTGTTTGCGGGTACAATTGGTAACGCATTTTGCTATGAATTTGCGATGAACACATTTGCGATGAACATTGCATTCACGCACTTCCGTCGCAATTTTGCGACGAAATTGCGATGAATTATTTGCGACGAGATAGCAACCACCTTTTTCCCTCGCAAATTTGCGAGGGATTTGCAACGAAAATTGATTTGTGAGACGGGATTTGCGACGGAATGGTGCGTCTCGCAAATCCATCGCGAAAGACCATTTGCGACGGAATTGCGAGGTAGTTGTCCATCGCAAATGGCCTGTTTTCTTGTAGTGTGATGAAGTTGCATCTTCTTCTGTTGATGAGCCAGCTAGAGCAGGAGTATCAGCTGGAATAGGTTCAAAACGAATCAGTAAGAAACCTGCTCATCTAGAAGACTATTACTGCAATACAGTTTCAGATAATGATCAATACTACCCGATTTCTGCTTACATCAATTACTCACAGCTTTCTGAAGAACATCGAGTTTTTGCAGCTGCGGTTTTGAAATATCCAGAACCAAAGACATATTCTCAAGTTGTTAAATCTGATGAATGGAATGGAGCTATCGATGAGGAGATTGATGTTTTAGAAACTACATGCACTTGGATTGTTTGTTCATTACCAGAAAATAAGATTCCCATCGGATGTAAATGGGTGTTTAAGGTGAAACTCAATGCAGAAGGAAGCCTGGAACGATTCAAAGCCAGACTAGTTGCTAAGGGTTATACTCAACAAGAGGGGGTTGACTTCATTGATACTTTCTCCCCTGTTGCAAAACTCACAACTGTGCGAACTCTTCTAAGTGTTTCTGCAGCTAAGAACTGGAGTCTTAATCAATTAGATGTTTCTAATGCATTCTTAAATGGGGATCTTGATGAAGAAATCTATATGGAATTACCTCAAGGCTATGCAGATCGAAAGGGGGAATCTTTGCCTCCAAATGTAGTTCTTCATCTCAAGAAGTCTCTATATGGCCTTAAACAAGCCTCAAGACAATGGTACCTCAAGTTCAGTACAACATTGGCTCAGCTTGGATTTACAAAATCTTTTGCAGACCATGGCTCTATTTCTATGAACTACAAGTGATATCTTTGTGGCATTGTTAGTTTATGTGGATGATATCATTATTGCTAGCAATAATGATGAGGCTGTAGCTACACTGATATTGGACTTACAACATTCTTTCAAACTTCGGAACTTGGGGCCTCTGAAATATTTTCTAGGACTGGAGATAGCGCGTTCTAGTAAGGGAATTTCGATTTGTCAAAGGAAATATGCCTTGGAACTTCTTGATGAAACTGGTTTACTAGGTTGCAAGCCGGTTAGTTCTCCTCTTGATCCAAGTGAGAAACTAAGTCTGCACAATGACGAACCAGAACTTGATGATCCGGAGATTTATCGAAGACTCATTGGGAAACTGATGTACCTTACTATCACTCGTCCGGATATTGCTTATGCAGTCAATAAGCTTTGTCAGTTCTCTTCTTCTCCCAACGCTTCTCATTTACGAGCTGCTCACAGAGTTGTGCATTATATCAAAGGTTCAGTTGGGTTGGGATTGTTTTATTCTTCAGAGTCAGATCTACAGCTCAAAGGCTTTACTGATGCAGATTGGTCGTCTTGTGTTGATACTCGACGATCTACTTCTGGTTATTGTATGTTCCTTGGATCATCTTTGATTTCTTGGAAGTCCAAGAAACAGGATACAGTTTCAAGATCCTCTGCTGAATCTGAGTTTCGTGCAATGCCCTTGGCTTCTTGTGAAATCACTTGACTTGTTAAGCTTCTCAGGGAGTTGCACGTTCCTCAGCCTCAACCAGTCCCTCTGTATTGTGACTCTATGGCAGCTATTCACATTGCTAACAATCCTGTTTTTCATGAAAGGACGAAACATGTGGAGAATGATTGTTATACTCCACGAGAACGCATTGAGAATGGCATGTTGAAGACTATGCACATCAAGACCAGTTATCAACTTGCCGATGTGTTCACCAAAGCTTTGTATCCGACACCATTCCTCAATCTTATTGGCAAGATGAGCTTACTTTCAATCTATGGCTCATCTTGAGGGGGAATTTCAGTGTATTGATGTTAAACCAAGATTGGGTTGTTAACCGGTTTAATTATGCAATTAGAATAGACCCGAACCGGTACTCTATATAAACGATCTTTGTAATTACGTTTGTCTCTAACGGAATATACAGCTTTACTCTTTCAAATCTTTCTTCAACTAACAGTCCTCAACCATGATTCTTCAACGCCTTGGGGAAGCAGATAATTACGTCGTATCATCAACATTGTTCATGTATCACCTGAAACTTGTTCTTCTTCCTCTTCTCCTCTATCCTCCTCATCTGCATAATCATCATGGACAGGATCATCACCAGCCAAGAGACCACAATGATTAAGCTATGGGCAAGTTGCTTGACGAATAATGACAATGTCCATGCTCGCCACACTTAAAGCACTTGATAGGAGTTGAACGTTGTTGCCCCACTGATACATTACCAACCAACGAGTCTATTAGTTTCAGTTGATCCATTGGTTTAGTAGCACCTGCTTCTGTAGCAGCACTAAGGCGAGTACGCTGAGAGTTCCACGCCGACGTTTGACTACGAGAATGATGTTCAATTAAGAGAGCACGTTGATGAGCCTCAGACACCAAATTTGGATTACACTGAAGCAATGTGTGTTAAGTTTGTAAACGCAATCCAGCAATGAAACGTGACACCATCTGCTCCTCTGTTTCTATTAAAGTATTCCTAGCCATCAACGAAAAAAATTATGAAGCATACTCATCAACACCCTTTGTTCTTTGTCTCAAATTCTGGAGTTTTGTATAATTGTAAGGAAGAAAAGCCTTCCTCATCAATCGCTTCATCTTTTCCCAAGAAGCTACACGCTCCTTACCAGCCCTTGCGTGTGATTCTTAGATTTGTTGCCACCAAGCAGAGGCTCGACCTTGAAATTGTGTGGCCACTAGAGGAACACGCATAGCATCTGATACCTCTTTAAACGATAACAGCTCCTCTGTCGTGTTGATCCAATCGAGAAACTCCTCCGGTTGCACAGAAGAATCAAGAAATATAGGCCAGCTTTTCAGTTTGTTACTGGATTTATCTCTTGATATACCCACAGAAGAATCTAGAAATGTATGCCAGCTTTTCAAGTTTTGCTCTACCATTGAAATGGTATGATAATTGTTCTCTATAGCTTGATAATTAACTTATGATCTGTAATGATTTACTCTTAATTTAGTTCATTTTTTTACTTTCCTGATAGGTTCTTGCTTTGAAGGAAGGACAAGGTTTGAAATTTACTAAATTTTTGGTTATGTTTCTTATGCAAGCGTGTTTAGTACAATCTTAATAATGCACAGATCTAAGAACACTTGATGATTTATGTCCAGATGGAAGATGGTTAGCTTTTTAAGTCTGAGCAGAAACCAAAGATAAAGAATTTATCTCTAACAAAATGTAAGTCATTCTCTTAAAAAGGCTATTATCAGTGTAATATTTGGATTTTGTAATGTAAAAATTAAACTAATTGTTGCTTCATTTTGGTAGAGGATGATGATGATAATGATTTTATGCTTACCTTGGTACCACTTCTGGTATAATTGAATTGCGTGCTTTGGATATCTTTTGGTAATGTCAGAGTTTGGGTATGGTCAAACTTTCTATTTAAAAAGAGTTTAGAAATCTCAAATTTTTGGTATGAGTCAATTGGACCCATGGGATCTTTGATCTCTATAAGTGTGGCCAGATCAATTCCAAACTATATGAAACTAGTGGTTCTTTTGGTGGTTAATTTTCTTTATTAGTGAAACCATTCTTTTATTGGTTCTACCAATATAAGAAAATAAAACCACCAAATCAACCACAAGTTTCATATTGTTTGGAGTTGATCTGGCTACACCTTCGGATATAAAAGATCCCATGGGCCCAATTGAATCATACCAAATACAGAAGCATCAGAATCATCACCAATACTCAAGCAAAGCTCATCATTTCCGAACAATCTTGAAGCTTCTTTTTAAATAAAAAATCTTTTGTATATCATGTAAATGCAGAGTATGAGAATAGACCGTTATGTATTTTTGAGATGTATGAAAAGTTTTAACTCATTTCTTATTCTCTTTTGATCTTTTGTTTTCTATGGTTGAGTTTGGTTAAATTATATTGTATTGATTTTAATTGGTCAAAACTTTTTTCAAATGAAAAGTGAAAATTCAAGTTGAGTGTGGTATGCTTGTTTTATGTTTCTCAATTATGATTGTTCCATAAATATTAACATGGGTTAAGCGAATCTTTTTTTTTTACTTTGAGTCACGAATAGTTAAGATTGATTTTATATTAGTATGAAGCTGAAAGTAATATCTGCTAAAAATTAAGATTGATTTTGGCATAATTCAGAAGTTTAAATTTATATTCATGAAATTAAAATAAAATAATTATAATTTCAAAACAATAATACAACTTCTATATATTTTATATAAGAAAATAGGAAACATTTTATATAAAAAGGTAATTTAACTATATTTTATATAAGAATAGGAAACAATAATAGAATGAAGTCACACAAAGATGTGAAAAATGAGAAAGCTACTTTGTAGATAGAGAAACATAGTTGATTAACTATTATGTCATATAAATAGCAGAATACACTACAAAAAAAGTCCACATTGATAGCACGGTTTGCCAAACTGCTATTAAAGATGAGTTTGTAATTTTGGTAACTATATAATAACATTTATTCAAAGTTATTATAGATTTAGTAAGCGGGAATCAAAAATCACTTTGTCCGCCAACAATTAACCCAAACACTTAACCCAAAATTATTTTTTCCCTCTATGAGTTATCGAAAAACCTAAAAACCTAAACATCTCAGAAGCTCGATGCCATTGAACCTCACCAATGATCCTCGCCGCCATTGAAGCTTGTCGTCGCTGCAATTGAAGCTTACCGCTACCACTAACTCTCTCGCAGACCCGTATTTCGTCCATCTCTGTCAACACTGAGCTGAAATTGAAGGCATGTCGTTCTTAATTTTTTATTTCTTTCTTCCTCACACTTATTCCTTACCTTCGAACTTAGTATCCTTTCAACCAATTTCTGTTTGATTGCAGTTTTAGAAAGCTTTGATTTTAGCTAGGGTTGATAGGGATGCCTTTGTTCAATTTTAGCTAGGGCTCGATTTCTACACATCTGTTTACTCACATCTGCCTATGTTCTTTTTCGATTGTGGAAAGATTATCATATTAGGTTTAGTGGAATTTGATTTAGAAAGTTTCGATTTTAGCTAGGGTTGATAGGGATGCCTATGTTAGAAAGCTTAAATTTACTACACATCTACATTTGTTATTTTATTTTTTTGCATGCTTTTGTTCTTTGCAATTGTGGAACCATTATCATATTAGGGTTAGTGGGCTTTGGTTTATATGTGGTTGGAGGTAGAGAATGAACATTTTTGGTGTCAAGATTGGATTTTTTTGGATTGTAGATGTAACTGATCTTTTAAACTTTATTAAACATTGAATTGGATACATTGCTCTTGATTTTATTGTCTACAAAGTTCAATTTCTATTATTGTCATGTTTCAATGCTTCATGTTATATCTAAACTTATATTGATTATGTTATTGTTTTGCAAGTTCTGCTAATTGCTATAATGGGGAGACTTTAATTAGTCTTTATTTTGTTGTGATCACACGACTACAAGTTAGCCTTTATTCTTCTGTTTGTGGTTTAATTACGATTGATTTAACTAATAAATTATTGAGCTTAAGTTTATTTATGGTTTGTGCTTTTGTTTCAAGTATATTGATATGTGTTTGACATTGTTTTCTTATATGGTCTTAGAGATATCTGAAATTTGAATTTGTCTTGAGTTATCGTGTGATATTGTTTTATTGTGTGAAATTGAGTTTGAATTATTTTCTGAGATTGATGTATTGTCTAAAATTGAGATTGTGTTATTGTTTGAGCTTGATTTAGAATATTTCATTAAGATTGAGTTATTGGTTAATTGGTTTGACATTGAGTTATTGTCTGATTATAATTTATTGGTTAGTATTATGTGAATGAGTAATTGTCTGATTTGGAATACTCTGATATGGTGCTTATGGGTTTGAATTGTTATACTAAAGGTTTTAACTAAAATTAGAACATAAAATGGTATGGGTGCATCTTTGCAGTTATTGAATTGAATCTTAGTAGGTTAGGTTTCGATGGGTGTTTGTAGACTTTAAACTTTTTCCCTTTTTTCCTATAATTATGCACTGAAGAGCTGATCCAGCTTATGAGAGAGGGGCTTCAAATTTTGTACGTGAAGTGGTTGCGGTGACAGGAGACATTGATATGGTAGTTTGTCCTTGCATTGACTGTCGTAACATAGATCGTCACTTAGGCAGTGTAGTAGTTGATCATCTTGTAACAAGGGGAATGGATGAGGCTTATAAGATGCACACGGATTGGTATCACCATGGAGAAGTTAAATCAGGGGCTGAAGGTCAAAGCAAACTAAGTCAGTGGAATGAAGAAATTTTTGAGTTATATAAAGCTACTGAATATTTGGATGAAGATTTTGTTATTAAGGTTGACTTAGGTGAGATTGCAGAGGTCTTAGACAAGAGGAAGATGAGTTTCTTGCCAAGCTAGCAGATGCTGAAACACCATTATATCCAAGTTGTGTGAACCATAGCAAATTATCGGCTATTCTCTCACTGTTTAGACTGAAGACACATAATAGCTGGTCTGACAAGAGTTTCAATGAGCTGCTTGAGACATTGCCAGACATGTTACTTGAGGACAATGTGCTTCACACATCTTTGTACGAAGTGAAGAAATTCTTGAAATCTTTTGATATGGGTTATATCAAGATTCATGCTTGTGTTAATGACTGCTGCCTATTAAGAAAGAATTATAAGAAGCTCAACAATTGTCCACAATGCAAGGCTTCACAATGGAAGATTAACATGCACACTGGTGAAGTAAAGAAAGGTGTCCCACAAAAAGTATTACGGTACTTTTTAATAATCCCACAGCTGAAAAGAATGTTCAGGTCTAAGGAAATGGCCAAGGACTTAAGGTGGCATTTCAGTAACAAGAGCTCTGATGGCAAACTCCATCACCCAGTAGATTCTATGACTTGGGATCAAATGAATGCAAAAATACCCTTCTTTTGCCGCTGAAGAAAGGAACATACAGCTCGGCCTTTCCACAGATGGATTTAATCCATTCGGCATGAAGAATTATAAGTATAGTTGCTGGCCGGTTTTGTTAGTTTGCGACAATTTGCCTCCTCATCTATGCATGAAGAAGGAGAACAGCATGCTTACATTGTTGATTCCTGGTCCACAACAACCTGGAATAGCATTGATATATACTTAGAACCCCTAATAGAGGATCTGATCCATTTGTGGAACGTGGGAGAGTTAACATATGACTCCTTTAGTAAAAATATTTTTACTCTTAAGGCAATGCTTCTTTGGACTATTAGTGATTTCCCTGCGTATGGAAATCTTGCAGGCTGCAAAGTGAAGGGTAAAATGGGATGTCCTTTATGTGGGAAAGACACAGATAGTATGTGGTTAAAGTTTAGGAGAAAACATGTGTATATGTGCCTTAGGAAGGGTCTGCCTCCAACACATAGTTATCGGGGGAAAAAGGCATGGTTTGATGGAAATGATGAACATGGGAGAAAGGGAAGAATCTTAACTGGCCATGAAATTTCTCAAAACTTGAAAAATTTCAAAAATTATTTTGGGAAT
Source organism: Crucihimalaya himalaica (assembly GCA_004349715.1). Taxonomy (NCBI): domain Eukaryota; kingdom Viridiplantae; phylum Streptophyta; class Magnoliopsida; order Brassicales; family Brassicaceae; genus Crucihimalaya; species Crucihimalaya himalaica. Next base: position 460,271 of record SMJT01000029.1, read on the forward strand.
TTGAAAGAATCTGCAAAGAAGAGAAAAATTAGTGACTGTATCAGATTAGATTTTGATGATGAGGATGTATACAGTGAATCAGAGGAAGAAGAAGAGGTACAAGTAGATGAGGAGGACTTATCAAGATGGAAGAAAATATCTATTTTTTTCAAGCTGCCTTAGTGGGAGGTATTTTTCACTGCTATTCAAAATACTTTTGTTTCTAGATTTCTTCAATTAACTATGGTTTTGCTTACTGTATTTGTATTGGTTAGGCGCTCCCAATAAGGCATAACTTAGATGTTATGCATGTAAAGAGAAATGTGGCTGCAAGCATTGTTTCTACATTATTGCATTGTGAGAAATCAAAGGATGGTCTAAATGCTCGCAAAGATCTGCAAGAACTTGGTATTAGGAATGATTTGCACCCAACAATCCAATGAAAAAGAACATATCTTTTCGCAGCACCTTGGTCATTGTCAAAGACCGAGAAGAAAATCTTATGTAAGCGTCTCCGTGACTTTAAAGGTCGTGATAGGTACTGCTCAAATATATCGAGAGGGGTATCATTAGAAATTGTAAGGTAACAGGACTTAAATCACATGATTACCACATCCTTATGCAACAACTTCTACCAGTTGCACTTAGAGGTTTATTACCAAAAGGTCCTAGGATATGTATTTTACGCTTATGAGCATTCTTCAACCACTTGTGTCAGAGAGTGATTGATAGAGAGAAGATTTCAGTGTGTCTAGGAAGGGATGGATGTACCCATTTTAGATGGATGTATCCATTTTAGAGGTAAACTTAATTATAGTGGCTACATATGCTAAAATTTCTATCATCTATAGTTGAGTGTTTTGTCTTTAATCTTCATTTTCATATTGTTCAGGTATATGAAAGTTTTAAAAGACTTTGTCAGAAACCCTGCAAGACCAGAGGGTTGTATTGATGAGTCCTATATGGCAGAAGAATGCGTCCTGAAGTGAATTTTTGAAAAAGACAACAAGTGTTGTGGAAAATTAGATAGGAATATTGAGTATGAGAACAACTCTATCTTAGAGGGTCGTCCAATTTTTGCAGCCACAACAATTACTCTCACTAAAATGGAGATGAGAATTGCCCATCTTGTTGTCATTCAAAATATGGCTGTCATGGATCCTTATGTAGAGTAAGTTCTTTCAATTTTCTATTTCAGTTGTCAATTTTATTATGAATAGCTAGCTGATTCCTTTTTTTTTTTTATCTTTACAAGGAAGCACTTGCAGCATCTACAAGACTCTAATGCAAGATGTAGATGTGATGCATCAGTCTTATGGAGTATGCATACGCAGAACTTTACAGCTTGGCTAAAAAAAACATGTTAGTTTATATATTCTCTCCATTTTAGATATTGAGGTATGTTTATCTCTGACTTTTACATTTGTTAGGTACCTATTGATTCAAACGACTATGGAGAAACTCTAAAGTGATTGGCATATGGTCCTCGGATTTTAGCAAGGTCATATACTGGTTATTTAGTGAATGGGCAACGATTTCACACAACCTCAATTTATAGGCAAAGCCAGAATAGTGGGGTTTATTATGAGGAAACAGCAGTGTAGATCTAGTGCAAAAGATACTTCACAAGTGGTTGATTTGGTATCATACTACGGAAGATTCACTGAAATCATCTTGTTATATTACAATGTTTTTTATGTCCCTTTGTTCCGGTGTCAATGGGCAGTAAGAGGTAATGGAGTGAAAGTAGAAGATGGCTTCACTCTTATTAATCTAAATCAAAGTCAAGTATCCTTTTTGAGAGATCCATACATATTGGCCTCACAAGCAAAGCAAGTTTTCTATTCAAGGGAAGATGATCTATCAAGTTGGTATGTTATTATGAGAGGTCCTTCGAGAAGATACAGTAAGGAAGATGTGCAAGTTGGAAATGCAGATATTGGGCCATTACCATCCGAACTGATTGTGAAGGCATATATGTTTGAAATGTAGCTTCTTGATCATTTTTATTCAATGTTTTTATGCTTTTTCTGAACTAGTTGTTGCATTCTGTATAGTGGTGTATTTAATGTCTTATTGATCATTTTGTGTTTGCTTAGTGTTTGTCTATTGTCTTATATATAACTCATTGTTGTATAATTTTTTCAGGTGAATTAAGATAGCAGGACGTAAAAAGAAAATTGGTGGAAGAAAAAAGCAGGTTTAGAAGAGCAGCAGCACTTACAAGACCATCATCATTCAGAGCTCGCAGCTGAAGTGTCTACGAAAAGACTAGGAAGATAGAGAACTTAATGATGAAGAGCATGAAGGTGAGATTGAATTATCTGAAGATATTCAATGTGCAAGTGAACCTAAGCGTAAGAGACAGCGAAGTCCAACAAAGATGAAAAACATTGCCAAGGATCCAAATTGTCGAGAACGAGTTGATTTCACTAACACAAGAGAAACAGTTGGTCCTAGATCAGTTAAGTTGTCATCCTACCAATGTCCTTTAGTAAGAGAACACGTACCTGTCACTGTTGAAGTTGGAGGAAAATTACTGAAGAAGTCAAGACAGTTCTCTGGAAATCTTTCTAGGTTACAACTTCTATACATTCACATTAGTCATTATGACTTATATCATTTGAGTAACTTTATGATTCTTTTGGTAACTAAATGCAGGCAAGGTTTGAACTTGATGAAGAGTACCAAAAGACTGTTGTGCTTAAGCAGATGGGATGTTTGTGGAAGTCATCAAAATCACGCTTAGTCAACCAGATAAATGAAGCTAATTAATAATAACCAACAGAGGATGAATCTACGACCTAAGAATGTTAATTCAATTGAATGGCGTAAATTTGTCAAACTCAAAACTAACCCAGCCTTTAAGGTATGCAAGATGAATCAAGTTTCTAAAATTAGATAGTAGACTATATAGGAACATTCATTTGCTAGGCTGTGAGTGACATTTACAAATAAACAAGGCGCAAACAGATTCCTCACAGCTGTAGCCGTAGAGGAATGGTTAGACTGACATAAGATATGGTAAGCATAAAATATATATATAATTATAATCTCTTATGAATCATGTTTTTTTTTTGCATAGAAAATGAGAGTGCTAACCCTTCTGATGTGACAAGGCTAAAAGTTTGGGTTAAGTCGCGTACCAAAAAGGATGGTACACCAGTGAATACAAATGCTGCTAAGAAGTTTGTAAGTAGAAACTTTTACTGAATAATGACTTTGATCTTTGGTTTATATTACATAATAGTCTCTAAAGCTGTATTTTGTGTTTGATAGAGAAAGGCAGCTGAACTGGTTGTTAGGGATGCTCCATCAACTTCAATAAATCTAGAACAAGATACACTTAGCCAACTCTTAGAACCTGATAATCCTGGTCGGCTCAGGGCAATGGGTAGATGCATGAGTAAAACCAAGCTGGCTTGTTTCCAAGTGAAGCACAAGTGTATGGCTGAAATGCAAGAGAAGCAAATTCAATTAGTGCAACAGGTCAATCAGTTGCAAGATGAAATTTCAAGAATTCGGAACCAGGTTAGACAATTCTATTCATGTAATAAGCAGATACGGTAAAACATAAATTTTGACTTTGTTTTGTTTTTGTTACAGAGACAAGAATCAGAAGTGGGTGAAAACTCAGCTACAAGAGTAAGTAATTTAGATCAATTAAGCGAAGTTTCATTAATTTTAACTCCGACTTTTTTCCTAATTAACATTTTTAGAGTGTGAACAAAAGATCACATCCTAAGTTTGTGTTGGTTGATTGGTCTGATGCTGTTGTAAACGTTACTGAGGGTCTTATTGTTTCTTCTGATCCGGAAGACAAAGTGAATGACATTCCTTTAGGCCCTACAGATGTTAAAGTATTGGTTGATACTACTATCAAACCAGATGCATTTCTTTGGAGACCTGCAACTAACATGTATACAATGGAGGAAGCTGTTGGAGAGATGATTGCATGGCCTACCTTTAAATGTGTTATTTTAGAACATGGGCTCCAACCAGAAGACATTGAGCCTACGGTGAACTTTATTTTTCACAGTCATAGTAGTAAGCTTATAAATAGGTTGGTTATTCATGCATGAGTTTAGGTTTAGTTTAAATCATGTTCATTTATGAAAATAAGATAGTCTTCTGAATGTGTTGACAGGTATCAAGAACAAATTCTTTGAATTGCAAACTACTGGATTTGTCTTCAGATGATGTAGTTGTTGCAGAAGGTCGTTGACAGACACAAGAGAAAAAAGCATTGGTTAATGGACTTCCTCTCGGACCAAAGGCAGTTAAAGTATTTGTGGATGCAGTACTTGCACCTGAAACATTTATTTGGAGGCCTACGATGGATATGACATACCTTGAGGACTGTTTGATGCATTTTGTATCATGGCATGTCAACAAAGTTGAATTTTGAAAAGCCCATAGGTGCAACAGGTGATAAATATTCTATAGAGAACTCTCAATCAACTGATCAAGTATCAGCTGGAAAATCTATAACATCAGGTCCAAAAGCTTCAGCAACATGTAGTAAAGCTCCTATTGATATATCTTTAGCAAAAGGTCAAACTTCTGCAGCTACAGGTTCTAAGTCTCCTGTAAAGTCTCTAAAATCTATTGTGAAGAATACTAAACTCGCTTCAGTATTATCCCCTCCTCGAAGATCACCGGTAATTTTTTTAAAATTGCTTATTAAGTTGATTCTAATTATTATTCTCACTAGTTTATATTGTAAACATGGCAGCGTAAAAAGGTAACTCAAGTTATCAAGCAATTTCGGAAGATAAAGCTGATGGATATTAACGGTAGTAAACGGGTTGTCGCTGAACGACGATGGCATTCAAACGACCCAGACCAAAAGATCCACTTTGTTCGCTTAGGACCTAATGCAGTTAGAGTCTGGGTAGATGTGGTGATTGTTGATGATGCAGCAGTTTGGAGGCCATCTGATGAAAGTGAGTATATGAGAGATGCACTTGGTTCATCTATTGCATGGCCATAAGATAAATTTGTCATCTGTTGAATAACAGAACTGAGGTAAGTGTTGTAATTAATTAGTGTGATGTGCTTAATTTGGTTTTTGTTTTCTTATAATGGTATTGGTAAACTGATGTCAGATATGTTTGATTGTTGCAGGGAATGAAGAAACCATGGTCCAGGTTAGCTAGTTTTAATTAGTTTAAGACTAAACTAATGATCTTATGAATGTGCCTATTTGTTTTTTGGATTCAGACTTGTGCTATGTTAGATTAAGATAAAGACTTGTATATAATTAATTATAACACATCTGTATAGTTATTGTATAATCATATATCATGGCAAGCAAAATGTTGTGTTGTTGTAGAAGCATCTACCATAGTAATAAACATGACTTATTATATAAATTTTATAAAAAAATGAAGAGCTATGACAAAACATAATAAAACATTTATATATAGCTATGGTATAAGAACCTATCAAACACTCGGAGATAGTGCTATCATATGTGTGGTACCTATCATAGCTCCGCATGTCCTAGCATTTGTTAATTCGCTATTAAATCACTATTGTAGCATTTTTCCCGCGCTAATAATGTTGATATTCCTTGTAGTGATAACTGAATATTTTTTAGCAAAACGAACTTAACTGAATTAAGTATTCATAGAATAATAAAAAAATGCTGAAATACAAATTTTAGTAAATTAATCACATTTTTAATCATCTTTAACATTCTAGTGGTACATAACGAAATCACTTTTTCAAAATGTGAAACCTTAATGAATATTTTGAATGGTAAAAATAACGAATCACATGTTCAAATTGTGAAAATGTGAACAAGTGGTATATCATTCATTGGTAGAATGACGTATTTCAAACCGTACTTTTCCATCTTGCCTTTTCCTATACAAACAAAATAAAAGTGCCTAATATAACCCGAACAACCACAAAATTCAAATAATATACATGAATTTCATTAAAAGTTGCAAAATCAAAATTGACATTAACGGACATTAGTCAACCATTTAGTATGGTGACACGGATTGCTGACGTGACATACATTCTAAAACGACGTCGTTTAGACAAAACTGAATAGTCGAAGCAATGTCTAAACGAATACAAAATATACTAATACCAAAAATAAAAGTTGAAGACTATCATAATGTTTCGAAAGAATTTCTTCATACTTTTTCTGTATTTCAGTCTTTGTCAATTACTTATTAGTATTTTTATTAAAAAGGATATTACTTATAATGTCTAAATAAAGTAGCGAAAAAAAAAGACACTTAGATTTGAAATAAACTTGATGACGAACGTTTATATAGAGTTTGAAAAGAAATTGCATTAGAGAAGACGGGTATAGAATCAATTATTTAAAAATTTATTTAGTTTTGGGTATTTACTAATTCGAAACTATCAAAAATTTTGTAACTAATATTTATCAAAAAACCTATTAAAATTAAAGTTTGATTTTAGCATGAGTCAGAAGTTTAGATTTGTAGTTTGATCAATTAAAAAGAAATAAAATAACTTCAAGAGCAATTATATAACAGGGAATTAAAATATCTAATACGTAAATGGGAAAACTTTTATCAAAAAGGGAATTTAATTATATTTTCTATAAGAGTAGAAGACAATAATAGAATAACAAAGATGTGAAAAATGGGATAACATCTTAATAAATAGAAAAACATAGTTGCTGAAAAGATGAATTATTTTTGTTATTCCAAAAATTAATTTTATTGTAAATATTTAAAAATTCAATGAATTAATTTAACTCTTTCGAATTTCATATAAGTCAAAATTTAATTTTATTTTGAACGTATGTAAATTTTCTACTTATATATTACTTAACTAACCTGAAATAAAAATAATATGAAAATAATTTAATTAAAGGAAATTAACAATTTCTCATAAGATGAGAAACAATAGTAATGCGGTGTTCTCTACGTACGGTAAAGCCCTCATTGGTAACATTTGGACATTGTAGAAACACAATATCTTGTTTTTGTTTTTTGTAAATAAAAAGATTTTTTAAAAATCAATTATTTTACCATCATATTATACTAGTCAAATAAAAAATTTATTACTTTCCCATTTTTGTTAAATATATAAAGTTTTAAGTCAAAGCCTTTTTTGTTTAACTGAAAATTTATACAATGCAATGGTAAAATAGAAAAAAAATGACTAGTATAATATTATGGAAAATAAATAAATAAACAAAATATTTTGACTTACAATATTATGATAAAATATATATTGATAATGCAACAATTGTGCTTATCCACGAACAGTACACTTTTTTGGTCAACTCAAGTAAATCTTTATAATTGGTAATACTTTGAAGTTACATAAAATATTTTGAAGATTGATTAGAGTTGGGAATGGTCCATGTAGAAACTACCTAAAATGATTAAAATAATAATATAACTTATAACAAGAAACATTATGTAAAAAACATTATTGACAAGATTCAATTTATTATATTTATATATATATATATAGTTGTTAAGGTTATTCTTGAAAATACCGCATATTTTTCTAAGATATGAAAAAAAGATTTAAATAATTATTTTTATCATATATATTTTTTGTAATTTTATTTGGAACTAAATCCAAGTCAAATCTGGATATCTTAATCTTAAAATCAAAATATTTTAGATCCACATGGAGAATATATCTTGTAGCTAAAGCTGAATAAAACAAAAAATTTATACTTCGTATATAATTGGATTGGATTAGACGAGATATCAGAAAATTCTCCCACTCCTTAAGATGACATATTTATAAAATGAATTTTCTTAGAATAAGTCCTTTATGAAATTAGATGTTTTTAATACAATATTTGAATTATTTTACCTTTTGATCTAAAAATTCATTAATCAAAACATAACGATCAAACAATAGAAAAAAAACAAAACAAAAAAAAATTTAGAGATAATCAGAGTATTGATTGATGGAAATAATCTAAATTTTTATTACACTTTAAATAAAATCAAAATGAATATAAAAAAATTTTAAAAAAATTATTAGCACATACCTTTGGCAAATATTTTGATTGAATTTGAGGTCTTCTCATGGATGTGATCGAAATTTCACACAAATTTTCTTAAGATATGTTTTGCAATGTTTGCTTAAAGAGATTCAGTGGATGTAAACACACACAAAATTTTATGAGTTAGATCCTTTTATAGAACTAAAAAAAAATAACCTAGGAGACGCAATGATTAAATTGTCACATGACGTCATTTAAGAAGTATTTATGATGTTGTTTATCATAATTTTGATTTTTGCGTTGTCTAAGCTATATTTTTGGTTAGGTAAAATGATTGTAATTCACAAATTCTTTGTGTTACTAAATTTATTGACGATTTATCCATCCATAAACCAGAACATGGGTTTCCTTGCTTCTATTATAATAAATTATTGAATCAAACAAAATAAAAGACTAAACAAAGAAAGACATTCAATAATTGATGTCAAGTTTTTATTTTCGAAAGTATGTATTTTTGCTTGTGTAAAGATCCTCATAACTTCAACTATGCATAATATTTGGAGAAAACAAATTATTGGTCTATTATTAGATTTGTTTTACATGGATGTTATGTTTAACATGCGCCCAAAGAGACAATATACCATTTTTTTTTTCCTATTTATCATTCACTTATCAGTCCCTGTGTCGTGACGCAATACTGAGCACTGTGAGATAACAAGACCTCATGTCTATAGCGTTTCTTACAGGTAAAACTATCAACTCTTACACTACAATGAATGGCTTGCGATCGTTATATGGATTTCAAATTTTGAGAAAATTCTGATTGTTGTTTTAACTATAGTTGTTTCACCAAGGAAAAATAGCAATTTTACTAGAAATTTTATCAAATAAGTCTCCAATGAGAAGACAAAATTGATGAATGGTTTTGCAATGTAGATGTGAGCACATCAACCATAATACAATAAAAAAAAAATTCAAATCAACCATAGATGTTTGCGCAAGAGCTATTTTGTAAAAGTGTCTCACTTTTCAAACTATGTAGGGTTATACATATTCATGTTTCATTATGTGTAGCTAGGGCAATGGTTCACCTTTCTAGGCCCAGCGGCCCTTGACAAATCTAGTGAATCAATGGCTTAGGACATTAAAACAAGAGGCGCGTATTTTCAAAAGAATTATTTGTCTAGGTTTTTTATGTTATAAAAATATCATAAGTTATTTATAAATTTATTTTTAGATGAAGTTTTCTTTCTCCATATTGTGTGGGCTTTAAGCTTTTAGTTTAATAAAATATTAATTAAATATGTAATGTTATGAGTTATATTTAGTAAAACCCTAAACGAAAGAAAAAAAACTTTCTTTCTAGTTTCTATTGATCGATTCATATTTGGATATTCCTCTTCTACTTACTTTTTTTGTAGTTTGCTAATTGCAGAGACATTAAGGTACGTGATTTTACAAAATCTAAGCTAATTTGGTATTAATTGAGTAAAACTCAAAATTCCATATGATTTTTTTGCTTGTTTATAAATCAAAGGATCGAGGGGATGTGTCATGTGTTCATGGGTTGGTTTTATTGCTTGTTTATAAATCGACAATTATGATTGTTATAACATCAACATGTTCTGATGTTCGTTAATGGATTTTACACGTTTAACCAAAATTCATGGTTTTGTTAAATACTTGGAGTTAGATTAGGATTATTAATTTATTATTATATTTTTTTGTGATTGTATGAACTAGGATAGAATAAAATAAAAGTATCAAAGTGTAGAATTCCAATTTTCTTTAGATTGTTGCTACTTGTTAATTTTGATTCGTAAGCTATTTTTATATGAAAGAATTATGAATGTGTATATATATGTTTCATGTTTGATTTGAATTTTTGTATAATTCATATTTTTGTTGTGCAATAATAGAAATATGTTATCATTTCAAGATGAAATAAAACAACAAAACATCTAAAATTAAGAAAGGCAAACCATGTGAAATTAAAAAGCATTGGTAAAAAATTATATATAGTCTACAATGTCACAACAAAAATTTAATGGGTTGATTTTGTTATCTATTGAGACAAATATAATTGAAAAACTCAACTACGTGAGTTTGATGAATGATTTTGTTGGTAAAAGTGTAAATAGAGATATATTTAAATAATACATAGAATTTTATTTTTCCTATTTTTTTCTTTTTTTACTACTACTTATGGAATTAAAAACTGTTTTACTAGTTTTAGTATGATTTTTTAAAAAAACATTTACTATTATTTGTGATTATGAAAAAAATTGAGAGGGTATGAATTTTTTTTTTTTTTTTGCATGGTGCATTCAAAAATGCTGGACCGGCCCTGCACCTTTCATGGAGTTATGGACTTAACTAAAAGTTTGCATGGGGTTGTCCCATATCGACCCGATTTTAAAATTCCATACAAACTATTTCTGATGCATTTGAAATGTTTACAGGTCTTTGTCTCCAAGTGAACCTGACAATAGCTGGTTCACTGCTCTTGAAGATTTCTTATTGCAGTCAAAAGTTTGAAGTGGTGAGTTCCTTCCTCAAACTATTGAAATAGATATTGTTGAGTACTTGAGTATGAGAAGATGGATGCATCAAAGAAGCCCAAGCTCCTCAAATTCTTTTTTGATGAATAGCTCAGTACATGGTATGTATATATATGCCAGCACCAACCATTCTTGTAAATTATTTTAAATGTATCTCTTATTATGGTTATTTTATTTATATGGTTTCTGCATGATGATAGCAGTGCAACAGTGACTCTGTTCATGCGACATATATCGTAGTAGCTGGTGAGAATATAATATTTTTGTTTTGTACTTTCCAACACAGGAGTAAATTATTTTTACGGTTATAATACATATTTTATTAAGGAGAAGAAAAAATGGTGGGAGAAAGAACAAGAAATATTGATATATGATTGACCTCCATATATATATTCTTTTTATTGCGGCTTATATTATTGTATGTATATAACAATTTAATTGACTTTATTTTTACAATTTGAAATTATATGGGCCAACTAATATAGTTTCGTTAACTAACCCATTGAGTTTAATGGTTCAGACTTAATGTTTAGCCCACCCATTAAAGTATATAACCCAAATGTCGATTTGTTTTGTTTTTTTTTTCAATTAATTTAACTCCATCAACAATATATGGGTAATTAAATCGTAACATGGTTGCTTAATGGGTTTTAGGAATCCATATATCCCCACTTTAAAATCCAGTCCATTGTTTGTAAATGTTAATTACCCATTTGGTGTTCGTATATGAAATCAAAAGGTTTTTATTTTTAAAGCGAGAGATCAAAACAATTGGTTTTATTTTTGAACGTAAAATTATGTTTTTTCCTTATTTCTATTAGTGCTTCAATCTTTTCTTTTCCTTTTGTAGAATTTTTGGGGCATATATATTCCTTAAGTTTTCTGCATAAAACACTACAATATAAGTACCGATTGGCTTCTTTAAACTCGGATAAGTTGATGTAAATTCAAAGCTAGCCAAAGGACATACTTTTCGAATTTAAGAGTGATTACGGTGCAAAGCAAAGCATATAAAGCGATACTCGATTTGGACCGTATGCATCTTCGAGAATATGTAAATCGTGGCTCTGAGATGATTGACAATTTAAATGTTTACTATTTATCTTTAGTTAGGATGCTTCTTAGATATATTTGAAGTGTTTGATGTAATTTAAACGGACAGAAAAAAAGCATATGAAATTGAATAGGATCCCAAAAAAAACACTTAAGAAGATGAAGATCAAATTAGCGGATTATGACCCCCTCCTATCTAAGCCTCTAATTGATTCCACTCGTAGAAGAAAGCAATTTTAAATCGTCTTATCTTATATATGGATCACTCAACTTCCTGTGAAACTTCGATGAAGGAAACTAACTTAGATTGATAACATGTTAGTTATATCTTGAGAAAATTCGACCGGTTCGTTTTCTTTTGTATATAAACTCGATTTTAAAAGGCAAAAAGCCCCTCGTTTAATTTGATTTGTCTAAGTAAGGTAATTTACTTAAAATAGTAATGATATACGTGCATGGGAACATATATGTATCAAAAATAAATAATTAGTATCTCAACAACTCGTTGCGAGTAAACTATATATTTATATATATTATATTATGATAATTTAAAAAAGCTTATCTAACAAGAAATGTAAAGTCCATTGTCCACCTTAGAAGGGGCAAAGAGCATGCCCTTCACGGGATTATCACATGTCAACCGGTCTTCTTCCGTACATTACATGTTTTATATATAAAACTTTATGCTGTATTACACTTAGTTTATTTTCTAAATAGTTAAATGATTATTTTTATCCAATTTAGATTATTTTAACCCCTTGAATTATCTATAGACCCTACAATAAGATGAACAAGTAAAGAGACAAGAAAGCTTCGGATACTTTTGTCTTGATCCGAGGGTTCGAGGTAATGCAATGGCATTGTCTCCTATTTATCATATCATTGGGGGTATTTATGTCCCCACGTAACATGGTTACAATTTTTAAATAAATCTTACATCACTAATCATTTGTCATATATTTTTCTATATACGTCGTATCAGTGGTATGTATACAAAGCTTAGTTACGTAGAAAGGAAGAAATTTCTCTTAAAATTACTTTGATCAAAGACGCCATATCTATTGTAAAATTGAGATAGTTATTTTTCCAAATAATTAAATATGAATGGTATATATACACACATAGTAGTAACTCATAAAACAATACATTGACACTAATTAACAGAATGTTATAATTATTTAACAGTTTTCTCAGTAGAGAGTGTCATATCTTTTGCACTTGACTTTAGCTGATTAAGTTTTTCATTTACGTAATAATAGCTCTAAACCATAATAATGTATTATATTTGATTTTGATTATGGGGCAAAGATTGCAAAGGAGTACAACCAAGCTAGCCCACGCGCATAAACTTTAAATAATTAATTAGGTATTTTTTAGAATTAGCATATTAATAATGAGCTGACTTAAACTCTATAATATTCTCAAACTAGCAACGGCAAACTGGTTTGTAAGTTGAAAGTGACAAAAGAAAGTACGTAACTTTTCAAATTAAGAAATGCTCACTAATCAGCACTAGGCAGAGGATTAATTAAAGATAATCAACTTGAGAATCTTTGGAAATTTTCTTGGCCCGCTAGGTTTCTTGTGCAACTAATTAATCACGTGCCTAGTATCTAATCCATTTCCATATTATTATAACACATTCTTAAACCCAACGGGTAATTCACTTTACTCTATGTTGTATTATAATACAATTAAATTAACAAACTAACAATTAAATTAATTAATTAACGGAATACAACCGTAAAAAATTGAGCATTTGTTAAAATAAATTGAGCACCCACAAAACCGAACTCTTTAAAATAAAAATTGTAACCAACGATGAGTTGGTCTATTGGTTAATCCATGAGTTTCCGAAAACGTAGGGACATAAAAAGTCATAGGTTCGATTCAATTTGAAAAATATTTGTTCTCTAAAGAAAAAGTTAATTTAACATAGTTTGGGTCTTGTCCTAGAAAATTAGGAGATTCAGTCCAAAACCTCCTAATCATAAAAAAAACTTGTATTAAAATATAAATAATTTGATTAACAAATGTAATTAAAAGAATTAGATGAAACAATATTTTGGACTAGATATATGTAGATGTCCATATCGAATAAATTCATGAATACTTTTAATCCACATCCGTATTCGTCAATATTAATAAGTCAATCTCCGTATTCAAAGATGAGATTATTAGTATTTTAAAATCCGAAACAGATTGAAATAGATATGAAATATGATAGAAAAATTAGGATAACTTGTCCAATTCTTATTAAATCAAACTTTTGAAATGAACATCCAGCCCACGAAATGGGGTCTATGTGTCTCTTAATGATTAGTATGCAAGTGTGAAAGCGTTATTTCCTTTTAATTCAAAATATAGGTATTCTATTTCCATGTATTGATGTAGTATGTTGTTGAATATATAATGTACAAATATGATTTCAGAATCACTGCTCCTGACAAAAATAAAACTCATTGTATTTTAAATTTTATTGTTTTTTCTCCCAGAAAGTAACCTATTGTGGAGTTATTGTTTTGCCAAGTAAATCTAATTAATGAATCAACAGTTGCTATTTTAATAAGCAGAGTCTTCAGATCTTTGGTTACTTAAGGGTCGGAGATGTCATTTATAATGGATCCAACACACGATGACAATGACAGCTTCCAAAGTGCCAATTACAAGAGAAAAGAAAATAATGCGCGTGGGGTTGCTTAGATTCCTGTGTAATCTTGCTACTTCTTAGAAATGTTGATATGGCATACCCTTAATTAAGAGAGGGGAGTATTGCCTAGATAGGCACTTTGTAATTATAAACTTTCAAATAAGGTACTTTCAAAAGTTCTTTTAAATATAGGCATTTTTCAGTGAAATGACTATAATCCCTTTGGTCATTTGATTGTTTTTTTCGGTGGGATAATTTTTTTTTCAAACGTAAGGCAACGACATAATTCGGTCGTTCATATCATCTGGGTGCGCCAAGTAGAACGTTAGTATTGGCTGACAATAAACCTAATATTTTAACTGGATATAATAAGGGAGTAAAGCTCAGGTGGACATAGTTAGGGATTTACGTTTCTGAAACGAGAGAGCTGGCGAAAGCAGGAAAATAGGTAACTAAAGATTGTGTGAGAGTGAAGATCGTGTAACAACCATAGAAGATCTAACAGAGGGATGGTAAGATCTCTTTGATTGTTATATATATGACCAAGTCTCAATATTCCTCTTTTACAAGTGATAAACTACTATCTAGAATCTTGTAGAGTATGAAGATTTTGAAAAACAATGTAGTACTGTATACAGTGTTCTAATAGGCTATAGATATCTGTTTGGAACTAACGACGTCCATACGTTTAATCTTAAAAAGTAGCTTATGTGAATATTTACCGACGATGTTTGTTTCTTATATACTGACAGAAACTTTATTTTGAGTTGCAGGGAGAAGACGTCGCAGTGTTTGTTATACCTGGGAGTTGGGAGTGCTCTGATAAAGGAATATGGGATTTTATTCTTGCAAAAGAATGTTTTGCTCGGAGCATAACGATGAACATGGAGATGAGTTTTGAAGATCTTACAACGAGTGTCTGTACAGAGTTTGAATTGGAGGGCATGAACTTGCAACCGAAATTAAGCTACTGGCTTCCATCCCAGCTTTCTGTTTTCTTAGTGAACACAAGACCTCCTGTCATCCTGTCAACGACAATGGGACTGAGAAACTTTCTAACTGTGAAAATTACATCACCACATCTAAATTTGTTCCTCTCACTTGAACCTTTCCTATTTGAAAGTGCCAACCGAAGGTTTTGTGCTGCAGCTGCAGATAGACTCCAACTTATGAATAATGAAACAGGGTCTTTTGGAAGTAACAGAGTGATACAATCTGAAACATATGCCAATCCTAGTGAAGGTGGGTCAAGCAGAGGAGTTGCGGTTAGGAAAAACCTATTTGGTAACTGTGAAGAGGATAAATATGAAGGTTTACAACTAGCTGCTGAAGATTCTAATATGGGGAGAGTGTATGTTGAAACAGATTTCACTAAAGCTGGCAGCATAAGTGAATATGGAAGGACAAACTCTCTGCCATATGCTGATAAAGGGAAAGGTATTGTGTTTGATGATGATGAGGTTGATATTACCGGAATATATACTGAACAGAGTTCCCATCTGTGTCTAGGCAAAGGCATGACAAAGCAGATTCGAACGAAGATCAAGGCTTGAATAATACTGACGGATCCATAAGGATGTACACATTGGAATCTGTAGAACACATTTGACAGTTGTGAACAAGAGGTCAGAAGCTTGTACTGAAGCATCTGCTTTAAAAGAGAAGGCAATTCCTGATGGTGCTGGTTCGAGTAGAATGTGCACTGTTGAAAGAGGTGAGACATATATAAGGAATGAAAATGAAGGGAATGATGGACAAGTTGAAGAGGATATTGCAGAACTATGGCCAGACACCAACATCAGTGGAATTATAAGTCTTGTAGATGCAGCAACACCTTCATTGTCCAACAACTCCAATGATAATATGGAGCTTGATGAAGCAGAAGATAAAGATCTTGATGTCTGGACAGCAGAAGCTGAATTAGCAGTTAGAATGATTGAAAAAGGCAAAGGAAAAGCAGATGCAGCTGCTGTATATGTCAATGATGATTCGCTTGATGAGTCTGCAGATTCTTTCACTGATGCTCTTCTAGGAAATTGTTCAGAAGATGACGTATATGATTATCAAGGTTGGACTGATTTCATTGATAGGGAATATGCTCGAGAAAATGTGGCAAAAGAAATAGGAAATCGAGAACATTCTTCTGGTGTCACTAGGAACAATGCAGCATATCAAGTGGAGAGAACTGATTCAGGAAAAACGCTTTCAAAAGAAACAACTGACATTAGTGAAGAAGTGCTTGATTACAACAAAAATTTCAGTCAGCTCCCACTTAGTCTGCAGAACATATATGAAGACATCGTCTCTCAAGGAACCCTCCCTACAAATGATTCAAAACCAGTATTTGATAATGTATATAACCTCACAAATATTAATGGATGTGCTGCAACTTCTGCAGAAGAAGATTCTATCTATATAGGTCGGGTCTTCAAAGACAAGGTGGAGCTACAAACTACACTGGCTGTCTATGCTATTAAACGATTGTTTCATTTCAAGCAGACAAGATCAGACAAGACAAGGTTGATCTTTGTTTGTGTTGATCAGAGTTGTCCATGGAGAGTGTATGCACACTCTGCATCTCTGGTAATTTTGAGATTAGAACTGCAACGTTAACGCACACTTGCACAATCACTTCTAGGGCCCAGTATGGAAAACAAGCTTCAGCAAAGGTAATAGCATCTGTATTGAAGGCAAAGTTTGCAAATGGTGCTCCTGGACCGCGCCCTGTTGATATTCATGATATTATTTTATCCGAGCTAAAAGTGTCAGTGAGTTACATGAAAGCTTGGCACGCAAAGGAAGAAGCTCTTATGAAGATCCGTGGAAGTGATGAAGCCAGCTTCAAACTAGTTGCAGTATATATGCACTTGTTGGAACAAGGAAATCCAGGAACCATATACAAGATAGAGCACAAACACAGTCCAACTGGCAAGGAAGAATTCAAGTACCTTTTCTTTGCACTAGGAGCATGTATTGAAGGCAGTAGGTTCATGAGAAGAGTGATAGTTGTTGATGGGACAACTATCAAAACAAAATTCAAGGGAGTTCTATTTACTGCAAGTATGCAAGATGCAAATTTTCAAGTTTTCCCAATTGCCTTTGGAATAGTTGATGGGGAGAATGAACACTCATGGACTTGGTTTTTTGAGCAATTAGCTATGATTGTTCCTGATGCTCCTGATTTGGTAATTGTTTCAGATAGACACTGAGCAATATATGCAGCGAAAGCTAATGTATATGTACAAGCATTCCATGGAGCATGTGCAGTTCATATAGAGAGGAATGTTAGAGGACGGTTTCCCAGGAAAGAGATTTCTAACTTAGTTGGAAGAGCGGCTAGAGCATATAACATAGGTGACTTTAGAGAGTGGTTTGAAGAGCTTGGAAAAAGAAGCCAAAAATGTAAAGATTACTTGGACACAATACCTCTTAATCATTGGACACAAGCTTACTGTGAGGCAAAGATGTATAACATCATGAGTAGCAACATAGCAGAAGCTCTTAACAGTGCTTTAGGAAAAATTGTAGAACTGCCAATCGTTTCTATGGTTGAGTCAATTAGAACAAAGATGATGCAATGGTTTTGCGTAAGGCGCGCGAAAGCAGATAAGTGCAGTGACCACATCACTCCAAATGCAAACACTTTGTTACTACAGCATCATGTTGAGTCTGTGGGAATGGATGTGAAACGTGTTTCATCATGGACTTTTCAAGTCAACACGCTTAAAGGAAAGATTTACTATGTGGACCTTGAGAATAAATCATGCACTTGTTTGCAGTTCCAGAAGCTTGAAATTCCCTGTTCTCATGCATTGGCTGCTGCTAGAGATAAAGAACTCCATGTTTCATCACTTGTGGGAATGCCATATACTGTCTCTATATGGCGGAAGCAATACGGTCAGCTTATATTGCATGTCCCTAATGAGTGTGATGAAGATATTCCGTTAGCTGTGGTGGCCAGTGAAGTGATACCTCCAAATAACCCAAGCAGACCTGGACGTAGAAGGAAGAGGAGGATCCCCTCATTTGGAGAGTACACGGTAAAATAAAAATCTTGTACATATTTCATTTGTTTAAACTATAATTAATTAATTTACATAAACTTAATACAGAGAGAGAAGAGGAGTAGAAAAAATGGAGGTAGCAAGTGTTCAATATGCCGCCAAGGAGGGCATAACCGAGCAACGTGCAAGAATGTAGGTTGCTGTGGTTGATTAAGTATATCTGGCCTACATGCACTGGAACTCCACTAATTTAAGCTATGTTTAATGCAGATGCAATGAAGTTGTAAGTTTTTTGGTGAAGACGTGGCATACATACATTATCATAAGGTGTTTGTTGGTGGAATCTACAGCCCTAATGCCACAACTATGATTTGAAGAGTGTTTTTTTGGTCCAGTCAATAGTCATAAAGGCAAAACATGAAGTGCCTAACAACGTAGTTTCCTAAGTGTGTTTTGTTGTTTACAGCAACTTAGACACTTGAAATGTAACCTTGTAAGATAACTTTGTAGTACTTCTATATATGCAGTAACTAGAAAACGGATATAAGATGTGGAAAACGTTAACTTTATGTTAAAATCTATTTTGCAATATTGTACATATTAAAAATGTAATTTATTAATATTACTCTCCTTCTGTATTAGTTCTTTCAATATGGGTAATGTATGTTCAACTAAGCAGCACAAACATGTCTCATCCAACTAAGCAGCACAAACATCTCTGATGAACCATACAAATTTACTTTGATCACAAGCACATAGTAGATGTAGTGGCACAAAAATATTACAAAAACAGAACCATACAGAACCATACATGTTCGAAAAGACTACAAAAGAGGATATTCTGTTAGCACAGATCCTGAATGCGTGTAGCATACTTGAAAGCAAAGCATTTTTCACAAATGTGCATGACAGAGTAGTTGTTTAGATAACAATGAGGGAGGCTTCCAAACCGGAATGTGTTATCATACAACCCTCTTCGGACCAAGTTAACCTCGCTGATATATGTTACCACAATCTCAGCTATTCCAACTGCCTCTTCTCTGTTTGCAACCTGGTTTAAAAAACTTTGTATGACCTCCATCCCAACGTCATATGAACCACATAGAAGTAGAAATATGGCTAGAGCAAAGCGAGCATAGATTATAGACGGAGCTGTTGTGGCCATCATGTCCAGCGATTGTTGTGAAGCACCTGTTTGTGCTGCTAGACGTAACCCTTCAACAAACATTGCAGTGACATTACCTGCCGCCAAGCATCTTAACAGGAATGGGCGATAGACAGTACCTTCGCAGCCAAGTGTACCCACAAAAATGAACTCATCAATATCTACTTCTCGTAAGACCTCTTCAGCATATACAAGATCCCTACCAGCAGGACCAGCAGCTATGAGCAGGCCAACATTGCAAAATCCATGGTGGCCTAAACGACGAATAATATCTTTTAACAGAACTTCAGGAATATAATTCATAGGATACAATACTTATAAGGAGTATAATTAGTACAAATATGAGGAGAAACAGAATTGCAGGTCGAGAGATTTGTGCTTTTTATAAACCAATATGTGTGTTTAAAACAAGTAGTAAGATAGTGAAATAAATGTGGGAGTTGAGGTTGAAGTAAATGAACTACTTAATACTGCAGCTAAAAGAAGAGTTAGTATTTAACAATAAACACTGCAAAGTTGCCATAGTGGGTGTCTAATAGGCAAGACGAGTGTAGTGGGGGAAGTTGTAATAGGGAAAAAATTAAATGTCAGAAGCTGAGGCAATTAAGTTCGAAATATACAGACATAAGTTCTGCAAAGAATCAGACATCCACCTGTAAATACTTTAAAGAAGATAAGGTTTTTTTTAAATGTAAATGACTATGGTGCATTACTCAAACAATAGGAACACATTACATTATAGCATAACATAATCATATATTTTCCTGGAAATAAAAATTGGAGAGAACATAAAGGAAACTCACTTAACAAAGCAAAAGATACATCACAGAAAACCAGTATAAGAGACAGTTATGGCAACGTTTGCCAAGGGCACATCCACTAAGAACACAACTTGGAATATCACGGTAATTCCATGCATCATGAAAACGCTTCTTCACAGGGCCAAGTTGTATAAGTTGTTTGAAAACAGAGCTTGCAATTGCATCGGCAGCAGCAAAAGATTTTGATTTAGCCAAGAATAACTCATTTGTAATGATTGCTTCTTCATAGAAGCCGAGAGAAAGAAGCAACAACGCACGAGCAAAAGCAGCATGTGGTTGGTCCTCCCCTGGTGTTGCAAAAAGGAGATTGAGACCAAGTTCAGGACATCTTTCTTTTACAACAAACCGAAGACTCTCAAGGTAACAAGCTGTTGGGTAACCGGCGTTTATATAACGCAAAAAAAAGGGCGGTAAGGGGAGTCTTCATTTATAAGATGAGCATTACTGAAAAGAAAACCAAGGGGAACAGTTGCAAGAACTATTTTATCAGTAGCTAGCCGAGAAAAGAACTTAGAAGTAGAAAGCATACCGCCAAGATCTAAAAACGATTCTCTCCCCACACGACAAGCTATATCAAGTGCAATGTTATAATCAAGATTTTCCATGGTGTTGGGAAACTTATGATGGGGATTTGAGAGAATATGCAACTGGTTATATACGAAAATGGAGTTGATATGGCCTCTTTTTCACATTAATGACAATCAAGACTGCAGGTGAGAAGTTGAATACATTAATGCACTTCATTTACAGTTTTAGGGTGTTGGAGTGACAATATGATGAAAGGAATGATTATATGAATTGAGCTGAGCAGAACTAATTATATGAATTCAGGGTACCAAAATAATTACCAGCAAATAACATCATGCTTGAAACATTGAAAAGGGTATACAGAGGAAGCCTAGGAAAACACTGCTAACCAATATAAAATAAAGAACAAACATTACAATGTGTTCTACGAAATAGTTAGGCAGGTAAAAAGAAAAGGATTGCAAGCAGTCTCATATGTGAATACAGAGTTTCAAATGGCTGAAACAAACTCTTCGTAAAGGTCAAGCGCATAACGCATTCTGAGGTTATCAACCTGTTCTGCTGTGATACCACGCATTGCATCATGTTGGTTATGCGCATGCAACTCTATAAATTTTAGTGTCAAAGGACCACAATCACCACCGCGTTTATTTTGTGCAAGTCCAGCAACCCTGTTGAATGTGAAGCCAGAGTCAGGCCACGAGGACGGGACATGACCACAAACATACTGAATCAGATGGGGTAACATCTCAGTTAAAGGTGACATAAATCTGGCAACTTTGTGAGATGAGGTGCAATCTTCAAAAGGATCAAGAATGTTGATATGAGCCTTGGAGAGGTCGATAGCCAACGCAACCCAACATTTCGTTCCCCAATTCATTGGCAGGTACACGATATCAACGTCCCTAAGCCAAAACAACTTTGTTGTCCTCCCAGAAACTATACCTCGCACATAGGATACCAACAACGGTTGCTAGAGAAATGACTGTTTATTAGGCTCCTGCTTAAACATCAAGTACTTGTTGGCAAGAATGGTGGTGAACATGGAATCAAGAATAGTTATCATGCGGTCTGAAAGCAAATTCCCATGTTGTTTCCAAAGAAGCGAGACCATGAAGTCAATGTGCTGCAATTAACAAAAGTTGAATATGGTATAAGAATTTAAATATATTATATACAACGTAAGTAGCTAACAAAATATTAGGATATCAAATGACAGTGAGAGGACAGAGGAAAGAAAACTCACCAAAGTAGATATCCATTGTTGAGGTTTATATATGTCCCTAAAAAATGTAGGAGGCACTTCGTCGCCGTCAAGTCTATATTTTCTGCGGAAGAATAAAGAGCTTATTATGTTTATATTACAAGTACATGTTAATATGATAAATCAAATGAATCTGCCAATCATTTTTTAGGTGACAATAACCTTTTGACGTAATTTTGAAGACAACTCTTAAATTTTGTAACTTTTGACGGGGTGTTTTTCTCCAAGGAAGACAAAATAGTAGCTGAAACATGAGCTATGACAGAGGCACTGTGTTCTTTCTTACTCCGAATATTGCTTGAAGGACCAGAGACTAGTTGCATTGGTGGTTTTGATGGCAAAAACGTTGATGGTTCCTGGTTTTGTCTATGGTATCTAGGTGATAAACGCATTGGTTGATTACAGAGAGCAATAGCAGAAGAAGGGCCATCAATGTCGAAAACATGATTGGAGTTCTTGGTTTCGGCTAAGTCACAGGTCCTCTCTTGCTGCAAGATTTTTGCAGTCTTATAAGTCACATACTCCGAAGATTTTTTGCTGGACCAGAGGATTTAGGTTTTAGTCGTTTTGATGGCAAACATGTTGCTGGAATCTGTCGCTGTTTCTGGTGTTTGGGCAAAGAAGGTTCTGGATTGTTACCTAGAACAATAGTAGAACAAGGGTCACCACTGCCTAAAGCAGGATTGGGGATATTGCTTTCTTCAGCCAGAGGTAATGAACAAGCAGGATTGACGATATCATCAACATTTACGATATCAGCAGCATTGACGATATCAGAAGGATTGATATTATCAGCATGGTTCACAATATCAGCAGGATTGACCATATCAGCAGGATTGTGTGAGGACGAATGATGATCACCAGAAATTTCAAACAACTGACTATAATCGGTGGACATACTGTCCACTAAAATGAAGCCTTTGTTGACATCGGGATACACTTTATAAAGAATTTTTTGGGGCATCTAGACAACAAAAAATGATAAATACCAATAAGAAAGCAAACTCAAATGTTATGAAAAATAAGTTAAAAAGAATAATAACATACTTCAAAACATGTGGAAGATGGCGTGCCAGAAGAGCCATTGTGGACATAACATTCACCATTGCTAGCTGACCAATCTGGATGACAGTCAGAATGCTTCAGCTTAGCAGGGAAAAGACAAGTTGATGCTTTCTCAAATAGGGAAAGCACAGCCTCACCATTAATCTGAAAAAAAATAAGAGTTGAGATATGAGGCAAACAGCGAAAGAAATTTCAGAGCACGCTGACTATAGAGTTGAAAACAATTATTAAAAACCTTTTTTCGAGGACGTCCCCTGAGAGTAGTTCTTGTTTCAACCGGGCATGATGCAGAATTATCTAATCCTACCATATGAACCCCAACCCTTGCCTTATCACCAGTTTGCTAAAGAGGAGAAAAGGGAAACAATAAAGGATCAAAAGACAGATTTTCAGAAGGAAAAGCTAAAACCAACCAGAACAATACAGTGTGACTTCAGTATTCCAGACATGAAAAAGTTTCACGGCATACCCTATGCTTTTTGGAAACCACAATAGGAACAACATGGTTGTTAGAAGCCTTCTCAGCTGGAGGATGCATGGTTTTGCTAGAAGCCTTCGCAGCTGGAGGATGCATAGTTTTGCTACTTCGAAGACTATGGTTCCTAAAACTTTTATCCACAGAATGAGGTCGGAGGCCAGCAACTCCAGATCGAGTGAAACGCGATGGCAAAAGAGTACCCCCATTGGTCATGAGTTTTTCGGGTGCCGACGGCGAAGATAACGTCTGAAATGCAGGCGGGGGGAATAAGAAAAGAAATTGTAAGTACTATATTTTAAACAAAATGCATCAACTTGAATTACATGTTCATACGCCGAGTCACTGCTCGTAGGCACAGTACTGGCAGAGCGACGAACTGTAGCTTCAGAGTTAACAAAACTGTGGTCACTTTCACTAAAATAAGAACTAGTATGTGTCATGGATGAGCTTTGGTTCCCATTGGTACAACGCTGAGAGCCAGTTTCTCTACCAAGTCGTGAATTGCAAGATAGGAGGAGCTGATTTGAAGTTTGTTCAACATCAAGAGGTACCTTCACAGAACCAGTACAAGTTGTCGCGTGGTTACCTTTACCACGAAGTAGTTCTTCAACCTCAACAAGAATTGATTCCTTAAAGCTCCTCAATCTTCTCTGCAAAATTGTTTCCACCTCAGGAGATACATCAATAATTTTAGCAGAGTGAGATGACTTGTTTTTTTTTGTTGTCCTGACTCCCTTTGAACTAGAAGAGATGCCAACATTGCAGATACGCTTGCGTTTCCTACAACGCCGTAACGATGGTTGAGATGCATCCCCACCAGACCAATCAACATGTGAGAACTTGAATCCTGAAGATATTAGACGTTCCAAAAGGGTAACACGTGTGTCTGACTGCTCACACCGGATAACATCCTGATGAAGCAACTTCGGGGAGAAGTCACGCATCTGGAGAAATAGTACCAATAAAAAGTTAAAAAACCAATGCATTATAAGTACTAATTCGTATATGAACCTGATATGAAAAAAATAGAAAGAAGCACTAACAATAGGATCATGCTCAACAGCCAAAATATTGGCAGCATGGAACGACTTGCATTTCATAAGGTGGACAACATCACGATCAAGGAATGTTGATAGCTCCTTTGAATGAGGGAGGAATTTAAGAAGACTATGAATTCTCCTAAAGGCGAACAACTGAATTGAGAGTGGAAATCCATGAACTGCCAAGGAAACCTGTTTTAACTTGTTGATAAGAGCGGCCTTATTTTGGAGGTAAGCTCCTACTTTGACCATCCTTACCATCCTTTTGAAGGAGTGTGAAGCCCAAGGATAGTTAAGGAAGAATTCAATGTTTTTTGACATCTCAACGACTTCTATGGAAGGTTTAACAGGCTGAGTCCTACACAACAAGACACCTTCAACCAGAACAATGAGAGCAAGGCGAAATCTTCGCCAAGAAGGCATATCAGGTTCATTCTTCAGCTGGTCGAGAAGATTTTCAACAGTCACACCTCCAAGTTTTCCACCAATCAGTTTGTACCAGTAAGGTGACTTGCCTTTTGGATATGTAGTTGCTGCCAAAATATCATCCGAGTTGGGGAGGGCAGAACAATGCAACCCTGTTACTTCCTCAAACTCAGCAAGAGAGAACCTTAACGGTTGGCCGGCAAATACAAACCATAGTTCGTCTTCATTCTCTGTATTTAGCTGCCTACACAGGAGTTGGTGAACAAGTTGGCCAGACAATGCACATTGACGAACAGGAAGCGAGAATAATGGACCTAGCGGAGAGGAGACTAGTTTTGCCAACTCTGGTGTTCCAGCCATTACATCCATTAAATCAATGAGGTACCGGGGCCGCGAATATGAGTTTATATGAACAGCATGACTTGGATAGCAATCTGCTGCAAAGATCCTTTCTGGGAGAGCACCTACACATGGCAAGCAAGGATAATAAGGAAATTGTATACTCCTGATACAATCAGGATACACCACTCAGTGTAGAGAAAATAAATTCCCATAAACACGGACTTAAGTTGTCGGTACTAACTTCTAGTATACCAACAAAAGCCAAATTATGGAACCCAAATATACAATTTTTTACGTTTTATTACTAACCAGTGTTATACCCTATCCCCAAATGCAGTACCATGAACCCAGACATATAACAGTGTCATTGTCAAACATGTAATCAGAAATACCCGAGCTGAAATGCGATGAAAATAACAGGGTATTATACCCTAAGGGGGAATACAGCCGAGGGAACCCAAACATCCAGGATATAAAGCAGGCAAGCATGCTACCATAATGATAAAAGGTATCCCACAACTAAAAGTGTCACAAATCGAATTTATAGGATGATAATACATTTACCTGGTGGCAATCTGGAATCACCATCGCTACTGGAAGACTCCATATAGAATAAGTAAGGATTTAAACCTGATCTGGCGTATGCAAAAGAAAACACACATAATATATTGTAAGGGAATCGAATGCCGAATCAAAGAAACAATATATAGTACAACCAAATCCACGAATTAACTTAAACGGATAGACAAAAATTCAAACGACTCACAAAACAATGATGCACCTACCAGAATAGCAACTATATGTATTGAATTGGACTGTTATATATATTGCATATGACTGATACGAAACCTATATCAGAGAAGCAAAACCAAAACCAAAACAACAAAATCAACAAATTAACTTAAACGGATAGACAAAATTTCAAACAACTAACAAAACAATGGATTGCATAGGACTGAAACGAAAGCTAAATCAGAGAACCAAAACCATAACAAGGGAGGTATGATCAACCCAGAGATCCACAAACAAAAAACAATAAAACGGCAAAACTAAAGAACAAAATCAGAAACCAGAATATCAACTATATGTATTGCATAGGACTAAAAGAAATGCTAAATCAGAGAACCAAAACCAAAACAAGGGAGGTATGATCAACCCAGAGATCCACAACCAAAAAACAATAAAACGGCAAAACTAAAGAACAAAATCAGGAACTAACATATGATAAACATGCACAATCTAACACAACTAAGTTAACTGGACACTGTAAACTAGATCTGCAAACAATAAAACTAGATATGGCATGCGACCAGAGATAAGGCATGCCGACAAAACAAGGGAAATTCAAGTAGAGCTTTGCCCTGGTTGCAGGAACAGAGATTGCGATACCCTTTAGCTTTAACACTTAACTCAGCAAGAACGAATCCTGCGAGAGCATGTACAGGATATTGAGAACTCGGCCGGAAAAAGAGATTACAATAACCTTTAGCTTTAACACTTAACTGAGGAAGAACGAATTCTACGAGAGGATGTACACGATATTGAGAACTCTTCTAGGTGGAAGGTGGAAGCAGTTCACTGCTGAGGTCACAGAGAAAAGGCGAGTAACGAGCTTCCGAGACAGAGAGAAGGCAAGAAACGAGCTTCCGTTTAAAAACTTTTTTTTAATTATTTAGTTTTTCTTACTTTTTTTTAATTATTTAGTTTTTCTTACAAAATCATTACTTAGAAATGATTAAGGGCAAATTAGACTTAACCCTACAAGCAAAAGTGCCTATATAGGAAAGCATCTACGAAAGTGCCTATCTAGGTAAGTTCTCCAAATTTTTGTGCCTTATTTAAAATTTAATCATTAAGAGAGATATAGAGAGACTTTTAAAAAACATAAAAATCTCAATTTTTTTTGAATAAAAATAATAATATTTAATGCATGATGAGAGAAAATAAGGGATACAGTCTCTTTGTTACTTTTTTTTTTTTAAGTAACAAAGAGACTCTATCCCTTATTTTCTTTCATAATGCATTAAATATTATTATTTCTATTTCTTTTCATCTATAATGGGTACGAATCATACCGTATGATGTATACATATGTGCCTACCTACATAGTATATAATTATATATGTATGTGAGTATATATAAGTTAAGTCTTACTCAGTTTGCACATCTATGTGTTAAGGCATCTCTTTCTCTCCCTCTCACACTCACTCACAGACTCTCTCACTCTCTCTCTCGAGTTTGTTATAATGAAAGACACCAAGAAGAAGACGCCATGCAGCAAAAAGCTTGGAGGATACTTGAAAGAGCAGAAGGGAAGGCTTTACATCATCAGAAGATGTGTGGTCATGCTCATTTGTTGGCATGACTAACTTGCAACTTATATATACATTATAAATGCATATGTTTATGTGCACATGCATATAGACAATCTCTATGTTGTAGTACAACCGTTTGATTGAAGAAAGGGATCGGATCTTTGTGGTTGTGGCGATTTTGCGTTGTGAGTGGAGTTTCCAAGCTGGAGATATATATATCTCCGAGTTGTTACTCGATGAGGAGTTAGGATAATAATTTTTTGAATTAGTATGAAAATTTACAAGTAGAATCTTCTTCAATGTTAGTGTATGATATAGAGTAAGGAGAGACAAATTATAATCAAATTTTTGTAAATGCTTACAGAGAGTAGTTGTTAGAGGAATTACCTCGTCTCTAACTCATGTCTTCCATGTTGTTATGGCATTTAACAATAATAAAATTAAAGATTCCAAGTAAA
Source organism: Crucihimalaya himalaica (assembly GCA_004349715.1). Lineage (NCBI taxonomy): Eukaryota > Viridiplantae > Streptophyta > Magnoliopsida > Brassicales > Brassicaceae > Crucihimalaya > Crucihimalaya himalaica. Next base: position 488,383 of record SMJT01000029.1, read on the forward strand.
AATTATAAGAACAATAATTAATAAGTTGATGTAATTTCATCAAACAATGATTCAACACATTTTCAAAAGAAAACAGTGTTTAGCAAGTACCCATGTACACAGATTCTAAATGATATTTCAATAACCATTCCGATATTTAGAAATATATGTAAATTTACCAAATTTTGAATAGAATTAATTTGGCATTTACGAATTTGAAAGAAATCCGCTATCAATCAGATCAAACTTTTTCATATCTTGCTCCTATTTTTGAACCTTTAAGCACATGTGTTTGTTTGGACCCAGTGACTTAAATTCTATAGCAAAATTATTAAAGGCCACTGTTTTCATCTGCATGCATATTCATTTTTTTCCTACAAAAATTGACCATAGATCATTGACAGAATTGGAAAAAAGCATTTCATGAAAATAACAAGTCTTGATTGTATAGGAAGTAAAAGAAGAAAAAAGAAATGAGTCATTTAGTCATTACTGTTTTGCATTGTGTCTTATTACCGAGTTTGGGTGATATGTAATGAAATAATGCATTACTTCATAGTCAGAAGAACTGACAAGATATTCAAGCCTGACCAATGAGAACGTGCCAAATGATACTCTTAGTGATGACAGCTTTTATGTCTGCCCACGGGCAAAGGCCATTGTTCTGAGACCCACATACCATCAGATCGGATCGCCACATCATCTCTTGTTTGTGTTTTCGATAGAGACTCCACACCTTGCGATAAATTAGACATTTTAGTCACCATTAGTCTTGGACCCAAAGGACGATTAGAATCGCTTTCAGGCCGGTGGTTTAACTTTTACCACAACTAGATTTTATACTTCTAATTCTAGGCCGTTGAAAACAAAAAGTAAATGAAGAAATTTCTATAAAACACTACTTAAAATTTGCTTTCTTTCTTTTCTTTTCTCTTTTCTCTCAATTCTTTTTTTTCTTATGAAATGAATCTTCTTTTGTGATATTCCAATTGTGTGCACACATTTTCCCCTAGATTTTTGTTAATTAGTAATAAGAGAATATTCGGATCCAAAAGATAGAATATTATCTTTAACCTCCGATCTTTATGAGGAACACAAATAAAATGGCTCGTATACCATATAAAGAACGTTTAATAGATTTAGACATTAGCCCAAGATCATAATACTCGAGAACTTTGAAAGAAACCACAATAATAATTCTTCTAAGTATGAAAAAAAATATAGGAGACCACTTAGAAAATTTTAGAGAAATGTCTAAAAGACATTTTGGGGAGGAGATAGTGAGCTTTCAGAGGCTTCCAACCAGATCTTACTTTCAACTAGATATGTTTATGTAAAAGGGCTTCAGATTAGCACACTACAAAAGCAGGAGGGGATTCAGTAGCAGGTGAAAGCTAAGAGCTCAAGACCACAAGAGAGCGCAACAACAAAAGCTTTTAAGAACTCGACGAAAAAAAGTCTCTAATTCTTTCATCTAGAAAAAATGTCATGAAATAAGGATCTCGGTTGTCACATTAAATTGCCATTTAGGAAAGAAAGAGAGGCTAATTTCCTTATTTAGTATGAAAATTAGGTCAGATCTATTTTCTTGGAAACAAACTGGATGCTTTTAGGCATTCTTGGAAGAAGTGGCCGAGCATTTAACCTTTTGTACAAACAACTTGAAATATTAGATACATATAATTTAGATATTGAATTACTATGATCAGAAAAATCTATAATAGGATAGTTTAAATATTAAATTATGCACGGATAATTCAAAATTTTAAAATCACTATATACCTAAACTTTTCTACTAATTCTGGTACGTCGAATCATATATTTAGATTTATCATTTATTTTTAAGATCTCCCAGGGAAGCATGGACTGCAAAACGTGATTTTATACAGTATGCTTTTATCATTTTTCAGGTCAGATTCGAATAATCAAACTAAAATAATCATATGACCCATACATATGTTGTACATGTACTTGCTCTTACTCATATTCAAGATCATGGACATTTAAAATTTCGAGACAGATCTAAAATTGGTTTGGATCTTCCAAATAAATTTGTCCACCCGTACTTCACATTGTGGAATTAGATCACAAAATATTTGTTATTGGGTCGTTAAAAGTGATGACAAATTTACTACTCAAAGCGTTTAAGCAGCCCATCATTATATCCACACAGCCCATCTTCTATTGTTTCATTTCTCCCCTTTTCCTTTTAAGCAATTATTTAAATTGTAAACTGATTACAGAATAATTTAATAATTCTACATGAAAAATATTTTAAAATATTTAGAAGATATAAACTCTTATGTTTTAACTTAACCGAAAAGAGTTAGCCCGTTTGGCATGTCTAGTTCCGCGATGGCTTATATTCTACTAACCTTGGTCAGCGTAACACTATGTCTAGATGTTCTAGGTTACCTGAATTGTATTCAATATACTTAACTTATCTATTGACCAAATACTTTGACCTCTGTAGCTACATAACGTTCACTCATATGCATTTAGTATTTATTTCATTCGTTTACAGAAAACCAATGTTCAAAGAAGTGTTTGGCGCTAATTTAATGTTCATAGTGAGAATAACATATGACTAATTATTAGTCGGAGATTAACCAAAATTATAAATTGTTGTTATTAATATTACATTTACATATTTAATCATCAAAAAGTTCTAAAAATACATTACACCAATATTCTATGGTATCTACATTTTGCTAACTTCTTATAAAAGATTTTACCTCTAGCTGACCAAAAATGGTTTTAGAAGAGAAGGGTTTTTAAAATCCATACTATCGAAAAAAATATTCGATGATAAGAATAAACGACGATACAGAATTGCAGCGAGATGTCAGTTTTAGATGTTGTTGGTGAAGTAAATTTGTAACCAATATTAAAAAGTCTTAAGTAGATTGCTCTGTAAAAGAAAATATAAAAATGAATCATATGAAATAAACTGGTAGCCCATAAGAGTTATGCCTCTTAAAACTTTTTAAACGAAGATTATAAGAGACTGGCTAAACTTTTCACATTAAAAAAGAAAAAAAGGCAAAACCCTTTCTCCAATGAAGACTCTCTCGTCGTTACCATTAAAAGGCTCATTCTCCAATCTTCAATCTACAGAAAGTGTTCGAAATTTACATATGTTGGGGATGACTTCACTATATATCTTCCTTCCTTTTCTTTCTATATGTACTCTGTTAACCCTAATCTCCTTAATACTTGTTTCACAATATAATTCCTCAGTTTGTTGTTCGCTACTTGGTACTTTTCAACTCTACCTTTAAAGGAAAAAAAAAAGAGTTTTCCACAGTTCCTGAGTTTTTTAGAGATATATTTTTTTCAATAGAGATTTATGTTTGTGGATAGCTTGTTTTTACCAGTTTCTCTCACACACCTTCTAAGCTTCCGGTTTACTTTTGATAGTCGAACCATATTCCCTTCCCTTAGCTTCAATCCTCAAAATCACAAAACCACTAATACTGTATATATGTTGCAAAACTTAGGGATCAATATCTGTCAAAATAATTAACTCTCCTCTCAAATTGTAGATAAAATTTTTGGGGATAAAACTTTTTCATAAATTCTAAGTATGTATCCAAAACACATATTAATCAATTAATAACTAGGGTAGGAAAATAGTGTATAAATTAACAAAACAAAAGAAAATCTACTCTATAAACTTTAAATTCTAAATTCCAAACTCTTAAAAAAAAATACTAAATCCAAATACTAAAATCTAAACCCTAACTTGTCCTCAACCCTCAATACCTTGAAAGCATTAAAAATATCTGTTTCCTTAGTTTTTTTTAATGATTCGACTTATTTTTTACTTTAAAATAAAATAAAATAAAAGTTTTTCTCAACTTTATTATCCTTTAAAACCATCGTATTTTATAATTATACTTTTGATTAATAATCTGCTAAAATACGATTAGGTTGTGCATAAAAAATGGTTTTGCATAAAAAAATAGTGCATTAAGATTAGGTTGTGCCCACTGATATATAAGAACAACCCTTGACTAATAGCTAGGGACGTCAAAAGGAAATTTGAAAACGACAAATCTTTTCACAATCTTCAATCGTACGGGAAACCAACTCAGGTCACATTAAAGCTTTTGTTTTTCTTCTTTTAACAAAACCCTAAATAAAGGGATAATTGTAATGTCTATGTTATATGCACACTACATGTGTTCCGTATCTATAGTTTCGTTAACCACTCAAAAATTTCACCCACAAAAACATTTTGTTTTTCTTTCTCAATTTCCATTTCCATATGGCTTGTACAAAAAACGAGTAATTAATACCAAAAACCCGCTGGACAAAAGAGTAGATCTTTTTTTTTTTCAAGATCTTGTCTGAAATCCAGACAAAAAAAAGACAGTGAGATACTGTGTATATTCAAGAACATCGATCGCCTTCAATCCTGACTCTTAAAAGCCTGATTTTTTATCATCGAAAGGGAAACGAATCAGTTCAGATGTCGTCTTCTGTTGTTGAATTATTATTTTTGGACCATTTCTCGACTTTTTGGGCCATGTTATTAGATATTTGCCTTTACGGAGCACTCATACGAAGGTACGTACTTACTTGTATATGTATACGTAGTAAAAGTAAATTCTATGATGATACTAAAAATAGTTGAGTTTGAGGTTAATCATCCCCAATATATAAGCTCATAACTAGAGATTAGATCTGGAATTGGAAACCCTAGAAAAAGATGTAAACCCTAACCTGTAAAAATGAGTGAGAAAGGAAGAAAAGATATTTCTAAATCAGACCCAAAAATCATCTTTTCCAAGCAGATCTTCAGTTAAGAGTTACAAAATCATGTCTTCGTCACTGTACACTTAACCATTTTTGTTTACATCTCTCTCATTTATACACACCATTAATATCTCTAAAGCTTTTTTCTTGATGTAAGAAATCGTATACGTTTCGTCTCTGTCTCTCTCTCTCTCTTTTACCGGGATCTCGCTTTTTGATGATGTGAAAGTTATTGTTTTGTTTCTAAGAAAAAAAGTCATATTGATCTTGATTCTTGATCCTTGATTCTTAATTCTTGATTCTTGAGTTTTGAAGCTTCTTAAGGTTGGTGATCATGTCGTCTTCCAACAATGATGATTATAATGATGGTAATAACTATGGAGTATACCCTCTCTCGCTTTACCTTTCTTCACTCTCTAACCATCAAGGCATCATCCGTAATCCCTACAATCAACAGTTAACAGCATCTCCGGGCCAAATGGTTACAGCAGTTCCTGAGTCTCTAATCGATTACATGGCATTTAACTCAATCAATGCTGTGAATCAGCAAGATTTCGAGCTTCCAGCTGAGGTGTCGTCAAGAGAAATCAAGAAGGTAGTGAAGAAGGACCGGCACAGCAAGATTCACACGGCACAAGGTCTTAGAGACAGGAGGGTAAGGCTTTCTATTGGGGTTGCTCGCCAATTCTTTGATCTCCAGGATATGTTGGGGTTTGATAAAGCCAGTAAAACGTTAGACTGGCTGCTCAAGAAATCAAAAAAAGCCATCAAAGAGGTTATACAAGAAAAAAAGCTCAACAATGATAATGAAGATTCTGGAGGTGGTGTAGAAGAAGAGGTGGATGAGGAGGAGGAGGAGGACGATGGCGATAAGAGCTTCGTGTATGGTTGGAGCCCCGAGTCATGCGGGAAAAAAGTGGTATGCGATGTCAACAAGGCAGATAAGAGAAAGAAGAAGAATGAGTTGGCATATGAGGAATCAGGAGCCAACGCTAGAGGAAAAGCAAAGGAGAGAACAAGAGAGATGGCAAATGATCATCCAGAAACCATCTCCGATATCACACAATCTGAAACCATGGACTCATTCAAGAGGTCTATCTTCTTTAATGAAGGAGAAGACATGACACATCTTTTCTACAAGGAAACAATTGAAGAGTTTGATAATCAAGAATCTATCTTAACCAAGATGAAGATCAATATGCCGACAACGAATATGGATCAAAGTTACAATCAACATACTGGAGCATTTATGTTGATAGATCAGGGTTCTAGCAGCAACTATAATACCATTGATCTGCCTCTTTTGGATTATAATTATGAGCAAAACCCTTTTGTTGACCAAACCTTTTGTGCAGCCACCGACACGAATTTCCCTGGAGGTACAGTTTGGATTTGATGATTCTTTTCTTGCCTATAGTATGATTCATATGTTTATGCATTTGATGATATGTTTCTTTCTCTTTTTCTTCTGGCAGGGTTCCCATAATCTTGATATTTTCAAAGGACTAGGCATCAAATTTGAACATGTAAGCCAAAATAATACTTCATTCCTCTTGAATGTATATCAAATGTAGTTATATGTGTTCTTTTTAGCATAAATGTTATTTGATCTTCTGAGTAAGTGAGCAAAGTTTCTTTTTAAGATTTAGTTTGTGTACCTTGAAATGTCTTCGCTACAATTTTCAAGTGGTATTGTTCCCTTTAAAGTATTTTGAGATAAATAAGCAAATGATTTCTATATCTGGGGATCCCAGACCAATTCGAGTTTTATAATTCGATTAGGCACTACAGTACACAAAAGTCTTTAATTAGTGTCAAGCCATTTTTTGCTTATTGTTTCACTAAGAGTTCCCATATTAGAATTTGTTTCTCAAACCCTAAATTCCATTAAGAACCACTGATGAATATTGAAAATCAAAAGAGAGAAACAAAGAGATGGCCTATGATCATCCAGAAACCTATATGTACACACATGTAATCTTTGATTAAGTTACATTGTAAATAACTAAACATTATATAGTGTATGGGGTTTAAAGTTTGGCTTTTTGGAAAAGAGGATTGTTAAAACTCCACATTTAGTAGGATTTGTTTAAGGCTTGTTATTAGTTTAAACTCTTATGACTAGAGATGTCAAAGAATTTGTATTTAATTTTAACAATTACTAAAAGAAAATGTAATGTTTTGAAGTAATCTAGCTACTAAAGATTCACGTAGATAATATATAAAAGACATTACTCAATTTAGTCATTAATTATCATATATCAAAATAAACAATTTAGTCATTATCAGTTTATTGAATGGGATTATGGAAAATTGAATATAGTATTAGGGTCCAAATACACGTTGATATGAACTAGTTGATCTTTCTGTATCCCCGATTCATTACTATTTTTTTTTTTGAAATGATTGTATTGAGTATATACAATATACGAAAGTAATTATATCAATCCGATAATAAATTATGGTGCGTATTGTTTCGGTTTAAATTCGATTTAGGTTCGTATTTTTAGCAGTCTCGAATTTTGCTTTCTTATTGTTATTTCATTTCGTTGTTGTTGTATATTCTTTTCTCGCTTCTTCTTTTTCAGATTAAGTGAGAATTGTACTGACCTTAATTAGTATCTAGACTTGCCTCATTGTTTATTCTTTTTTTGTTTAATTTTCTGTTCTTCTTCGGAGCATGTAAGAAGTGTACTGCCATTAATATCTAGACTTGCCTCATTGTTTCTTCTTCTTCTTATTCTTTTTTTTTTTTCTGTTCTACTTCAAAGCATGTAAGAAGTCTACTGACATTAATATCTAGACTTGCCAAGGTCGCTGGATTAGTTAAGTACCTATGAATAATTTACATTATTTAATCAACAATACTGACTGGAAAGTGATTACCTTCAAGATTTTGTAGCAAAGTGAAAGTAAATTTATTATATAAAATTTCATTTGTCAGATCCTATGAAGTAAACTCGCCGGAATAGCTAATTTTAATATTCACATAACATCTTTTCAACATGCCTTCGTAGTGGTGCCATTTTTTTTTTTCTTTTTATTAGTCTGACCTCGAGTGGACTGACCTTCACTGCGTCCAATATTCTGTGGGTGTCTTTGCTTACCATAAAATATTTACTGATTTACAAATTATCTCTAAAATTTTTTTAAAAAAAACATAAAAAGATTAGAAAGTAAAAAAATAAAATAAAAAATAATACGTTGAATATAATAATTCACGTTAAAACCTGGAAAAAATCACAGGGAAAAAACATTAAAAATATTCTGTGGGTATTTATTTTTACATGTTTAATACACAAACTATTTTCGTTGTCCGAAAATTACGTAAAGTTGTATACATTGGTTATTAAATGCACGAAGTTTAAAAAATTTAAACTCGACGGTAACGAAAGAATTAACGATTGTTAAGTGTGATAAATGCGAACTTTCTCGTTAGGTAAAAAATACATGAATTTTTTTAATATAGGAATTTAAATACACGAACATTAAAAATTTGTGCATTTTAAACGAGTTTTAAAGACAATAACGAAACTGCTTACGGCTGTTAAAATTAATTAACTTGATAAAACCCAGATCAATCCGGATTGTGTAAAACACTCTAAATAATCGATCAGACATGCATATCTAAATTGAACCTCCCATATCGCCATCGATCCTATCAGTTGTGGAAAAACCGTCGTCTCCGTCAATCATAATCCCAAACGAATTTAATCAAACTCGAGACTATATTAAACCTTCCTTATCGAGGAGACGGAAAAGCTTAGATAGATACAATTTAATTAGAAAAATTACGACGAAGCTAGACGATATTAATCAGTATGAAATTCGAAAATTTCTTCGGGTGTAACGATAAACTCAAATGCCATAGAAACAAAAAAAGAAAAAAAGAAAATCTAAATCAAAACGCTGATAAGCAATCAAGACGGCCAGGAAAATGGAGCTTTTTAGGGTTTATATACAGGGAATGTGTTAGTAAGGACGATGAAGAAGATATATATAACAAATCGAACAACACCGGAATCATTGAGTTTGGAATTAAGGCTGGAGCTGAGGAATGGAGGAGGATGACCGAAAATGAAGAAAAGTAACAGATCGAGTAGTGTCTTTAAATCTCGTTTATAAAATGCACAAATTTTTAATGTTCGTGTATTTAAATTCGGGAAAATGGTCATTTTAATAATGAACTTACACGTTTTTGCCAAAATAAATACGAACTCTTTGTTGAGCCAAAAAATATACGAACTTTAAGTTGACTGAGCCAGATTAAGTACATAAAAAGTCAACGTTAACAGTAGCCTAACGTTGACTTTTTCTGTACCTAAATTGGCTCAATCAACTTAAAGTTCGTATATTTTTTGGTTCAACAAAGAGTTCGTATTATTTTAGCAAAAACGCATAAGTTTGTTATTAAATGGTTATTTTCCATTTTTTAATTAACTATTTAGTATTGAATTTTATTTAAAATAAGATATAATCTTTCACCTATATAACAATATAATATAAAATTATTTTTAAGTAAATTGACCACACATAAATATAAACCATATTTTATTAAAAAATGTCTCAAATACTATAAAATTGATTATATTTAACTAGTTTTCCAGTAAAAATATTGCTATTATATTTTCATGTGACGAAAGCATTTATTTGGAAACATTTAGGAAATTTGAAGAATTTCGTTCATACAAATGATAATGTGATACAAAAAACACAACCAAATACAAAATTGACACAATCATTTCTGTCGATATAACTTGATTTTAAATTGTAATATGGTTGTATAATGCTGATAAAGTCGCAAAGATTGTCTAGCAAAAATAATTTAAAATTTAAATATCATGTATAGTATGAACTCTTTAGCATATCATCGTAAAATTAGATAAATACTCTAAAACAATGCAACATAAAAATATTGTAGCAATTATGTTTACCAGAGACTTAATTAAATATAATCAATTTTAAAGTATTTGAGATATTTTTTTAAAATGAAAATATTATTTATATTTATGTGTTGTCAATTTACTTAAAAATAATTCTATATTTTAGTAGTTATATAAGTGAAAGATTATAAATAATTTTAGATAAAATTCAGTATTAAATAGTTAACTGAAAAAAATAAAATGACCATTTTAATAACAAACTTACACATTTTTGCCAAAATAAAAACGAACTTTTTGTTAAGCCAAAAAATATATTAACTTTAAGTTGACTGAGCCAATTTAAGTACAGAAAAAGTCAACGTTGAACTACTGTTAACATTGACTTTTTCTGTACTTAAATTGGCTCAGTCAACTTAAAGTTTGTAAATTTTTTGGCTCAACAAAGAGTTCGTATTTATTTTGGCAAAAACGCGTAAGTTCGTTATTAAAATGACCGTTTTCCCATTTAAATTCTAATATTAAGAAATTCATTTACTTTTTAGCTAACGAAAAAGCATTTGATTATCACACTTAACGACCGTTAACTTTTCCGTTAGCGTCGTGTGTAAAAAATAAAAATTTTGAAACTTCGTGTATTTAATAATTAATGTACATAATCTCATGTATTTTTCGGACAACATAAAAAATTAGTGTATTAACCATCCAAAAATAAATAAATCGGTGTATTTTAAAATTTTTTTTCCAAAAATCACATCAAAGTCATCGTCCAACTTCATTTTTTAAGCCAAACTAATCGGGCCCAAATATAATATTAATGGGCCTTTTATTTGGGTTTACTCATCAGAGCCCATCTTTAGACTTGGTCTCTCTGTGTTTTTTCTTGCTTTGCTTGTCCCGTAAGCCGCAGAGGAAGCTACAGAAGAAGAAGAAGAGAAACAAAGAAAGAGGAAGAGAAGAAGAAGAAGAAGAAGAACGAAGTAAAAAAATGGAGTCTCAGAAGAAGATAGCTCATGAGATCGGTGGTGTCAAGAATGATGCTCTTAGATTTGGTCTCCACGGCGTTAAGAGCGACATCATCGGATCTCACCCACTCGAATCCTCTTACGAATCTGTAAAACTATCATCCCCGATTGAGTTTTTTCTTTGTTTCTTAGGAATTGATTCTATTTCGATCTGTTTGTCTCTCGGAAAAGTGAGAAATTAGCTTAAGAAAGGAACTTAAGTATGTTTGATTAGGATCCTTAATCTCTTCTATCGCCTAATTAGTTTATAACTTCGTTTTGCAATTCGTATTTGTGTTTGATTCGAGATTCTTAATGTTTTAATCTTACTAGGTTTCTAAATTGGCTGAATTTTAGGGTTTTGTTCCTACTCTCTACATCTTGAATCTTTGTTGATTCATCAGTTACCTTTGATTATTACGTTTCAGGAAAAGAAAACGAAAGAGGCGATGAAGAGGACGGTCATTGCGCATGCATACGGGACTGCTCTTCCATTGAAGATGGATATGGAAAGGCAAATTCTCTCAAGGTATGTGTGTTCTAATTGCACTACTGTAACCTAATTTCTCTGAATCTGGTAGTACTACTTGGTGCTATTAATAATTGGTAATGTCGTAAAATTATGAGTTTGTGTGCATTACTGGTATCTATGTGTTTACTAGAACTCCTTTGTCCGTGCTCAGTTGCAACTTGAAACTATCTATGTGGGCATTGGGGAGCATATGGTCTAAAGTGTTTGCTGCATTATCTTTTGGTGGTTAGCATTCTGAAAAAACAACATTTGTTTGTACTGTTCTCATTATATCCTTTATCTCTGGAGTTATTAGGTTTCAGAGACCTCCTGGACCGATTCCGTCGTCAATGCTTGGTTTAGAAGCCTGCACAGGAGCTTTGGATGACTTTGGTTTTGAGGATTACTTGAATGGTAATTGCTCTTTACCTTTATTGCATGTGTCTCAGTGCTACCTTTTCTTCTCTAGACCAGCGGAAACCAATTTGATGGTATATCAGTATGCAATAGCAGAAAACTATCCGATGAAAATTCATACTTTAGTTCTTCTTTGATGTTGCTAGAAGCAAGCAAAATATTAAGTTTTTGCAGTGCTTAATTTTCCTCAAAGTGTCATCTTGCGTCATCTTGTTAGTATATCTCTAGTCCCTTTTTTTTACAAAGCTCTAAGCCCTTTAGATTTAAGTATGCTGTTTTTACACCAATAGGTCAGATTGAAATGAAAAGGGGGTAAAACTTTGATATCAGTTATCTGAATCTAGTTTCTTCATGCCTTGCAGATCCTCGTGATTCCGAGACATTCAAGCCGGTAGACTTCCATCACGGGATGGAAGTTCGTCTTGGCATCTCAAAGGGACCAGTCTACCCGAGTTTCATGTAGGGACCTGTCATGGTGGTTTGAATTGGTTGTTGTTATGTCTTAACTTTTGAATCATGTGACTCAAGTGAGATTGTGTATGAACTTATTTCGACCTTAGACTTATATTCTCTCTTGAATTAAGTCTGAAATCAGATGAAACAGTGATGGATATGAATGAACAATCAAATTCTAGTATGTTGAGTTTGCGAATCCATTAACCTTTTAGTTTAAGTGGATGAATCTACCAAATACCTCAAAATTTTGAAAGAATATTTGTCAAATGAATGAACCATCACGTATCCGCTCAGGGATTGTAAAGAATTGACAAGTCTCGTCGGATTGGCTAACACACTTACGAAAATGATCTGAGATGCAATCAAACGTATGAAAGTGAGAAATCGAGAGGAGTTCAAAAGAATGGAATTATAGAAATCCAGAATAATGAAATGAATATGCATAATTTTTGTTTGTAATTTGTTGAACTAACTTCAAGCAAAACTATGAACGAAATGGAAATACATTCATCTAACTTTTATGTTACACTATGTTTTACCCTGCGTTTAAGCGCGATTTCATATATATATATATGATTTAATATTACACAAGGTGTTACCCCGCACTAAGCGCAATCTCATATTCAAAATTTATGATTTAACTTGGTAAGTTAAACTAAACAATATGTTTCTAACAATTGATGTTTGGAAGGAAGGTATTATTGTTTGGTTAGTGATAATCTACAAAAATTAAATTTTGAATTTATTTGGATAACTTTTAATATATATTGAATTAGATTTTCTGGTAATTGCTAAGATATGAATAAGACTTTAGTAGATTTTTTAATCCAAAAATATACAATTGTATTTCCTTGCATGAATGGATATACAAGTGTTTTTGAAACTTGTTTGGATAGAAAAATAGAGATTAGTATATTTAGACATTTTTATCCTTAATATTACTGTATTTTTTTGTTGTTCTTGGTTACAATGCTAATTAATGTAATATTTTATACTTGGTACGTCTGAATGCACTTCCCAATTAATATAAGAAGGATTGGGTGTGAGCATTTTAACCGAATCGAACCAAACTCAAAATCGATCCAAACCGAACCATAATGTATATATAAGTTATATCCATTTGGTTAATCATTCTTCAACCCGAACAAATAGCCCAAAAAATTTCAATTTAAATAATATTGTAACTCTAAATCCATGTTTGATTATCTTATTAATATAATTATTTGAAGTCAATTCTCATCAATATCACTAAAATACGTTTATTTTTCAATAATACCATAACAAGTTTTATTTTCTAAAAATACCACAAAAAAATTTCATTTACAAAAATACTACAAAACTAAAACCAAACTTTAGACCCTCAAAACTAAACTCTATACCCTCAAAACTAAACCCTAAATCCAAAATACTAAACCCTAAACACGAATTACTAAACCCAGACCCAAATATTTAAATTATAAACTTTTATAATTTAGTTTTTAATTTTGTGGTATTTTTGGAAAATAAAACTCATTATAGTATTTTTAGAAAATAAACTTATTTAGTGATATTTGAAGAAATTTCTCATTATTTAATATAAAATTAGTTATTTAGTTATCTCCACCCTAATTCCGAGCTATGGATCTTCAAGTTATAAAAGAAAACTCTTCATATCTCATTCATCTCCTCCCATGTTTCTTATTATCTTACAAGGGTTTCTCTTTTTATTCAAGGTTTTTTTTCATTCAAGTTTTTATAACTAAATTGATATTTTGTACTAATATTCTATAGCCATGGATAATTTTTTTTTAATATATAATATTAGCGCTACAATAATGCTAGATAAATTAAATATGATTGATTGATACTAAACCAAACCAAATAGAAAATAATTATTCCATTGAAACCGAACTGAATTAACTCGAACCGCACTAGAACCAAACCACACTACACTAAATCAAACCGAATCAAACATTTTTCCGTTTAACTTTAGCTAGAGATTTTTTAAACCAAATTATCCAAACCGAACTGAATCCAAACCAAACCTGAAAATAAATCGAAATGCCCACCTTTGTACATTCATCTCTATCTCATTCATTTTTATCTCATTTATCATTTTTTCCATTTTACCATTTGGAGTGAGTTTGACAACAATGACTATCCTTTTATGGGAATAACTTAGGAGGAAAATTCTTCTCAACTCAACCGGTGATTCTTAGAGGAAAAGATAAGGAAACATGTTTCGTCAGCTGACAAAATTGGATTCCCAGTCACGCCCAATATATTTGGTCATTAGTTTCTTATTTCAAAGATGCTTTTTGCTAACGTCTTCTTTTAAATTGATTCCCAAGAAAACTATCCCTAAGAAAAAAGAAAAGAATATTAGCAACGGTCACAAACACGATTGCATATTGTAATTTAACTCGAACGTTCTTCTCACGTAGGCCCACTAAGACTCCATTACCCTTTAAAGCATCACTTCTTAATTCTTATCATGCTTCTCCATTACCACTTAGACTCCAATCAAAATTAAACTCATAACTCTTCTCTTATTAACTTTGCAAACTAAATCATTTTGCTTTACATACATTTGAAAACTATTATCTTTTATGATATTACCCGCATTATATCTATTAATAAAATAATAATAATTATAATAATTTGATTATACTTTAATATGATAATAATTTGTTTGATAATACAATAATAGTTTAATTTGACAATATATATATATATTAGTTATTTTCGTAAATATCTAACTATCGAAAGGTAAATAAAAAAGTAAAGTAGTAATTTGCCAATTATCTCTTAAATTAAATGTAATTAGAGGTGAGCGTCTAATTAATGTGGTAAAAAGACGGCGGCAGCCAACGACCCTCTTACTTTATCAAAAATTCCGGATGTGACTAAATTCATTAGTTAGGTAATTTGGAGTGTTGACAAACAAAATTACCCTAATTTCAGTTTTCTTTTTTCCTATCAGTCAACAAAAAGGAGAGAAAGAAAATTTCAGTTAAAACACACAAAAATAAACTCGGTAAAAGTTACCTTTTTAATCTTGTTCACTTTTTTTTTTTCTCTCTTTTGCTCTGATTTTCAGCTAATTACTATCAATCACACCCTTCAAAATTATGTAATATGAATATCGGATTAACCAGTTTAATTTCTTTCTTTGTTACATTGGCAGGTTTGCAGTAAGTTTTCTAAAGATATTTGACATTATTTTAGATCTATATTTGTCAAAAATGATACAAATAGCTATAATCTTTGTCTCTATCTATGTAATTATTTCATTATCCTCTTGAATTACTTTTCTTTCTCCAGCATATTCTTGTACATTGTACTCCTGGTGAAGTTTCATCTCATAATCCTATATTTTATTGCTTTGTTTCTGTTTCAACATTTTAACTTTCGTTGTCGCATATCCTTCATAAAACATACTTATACTGAACCATTGGTTTTTCTCGTAAAAAAAAAACTTTTGAAATAAAAACAATTACATAATCTGTACCATTAATAATTTATGTTTAGTAAAATATAAAACTTTAAACTTATAAAAATTTAATAATACGTTTTCATTTATTAATATAGTTTAGGAGTTTGTCAACAATCTATTAATCAAGTCAATTTGACTACTATTGCATAAATGAACTTTTTGCACACAAATTACAATTAAATTTTAGAGGTAATAAGAAAATTAGTTCAATGGATTCTTATATTTTATTATTTCTCTCCAATTGTTCAATACAATCTATTAGTAAAATTGAATTTTTATTCTTTGGTAATCAATAAAATGACACTGCAAAAGAAACATTCTTTAGTATTCAATAGAAAACAATTCGGTTTGGCCCACATTTGGACAGTTGGACTTGTTTTCAGTAAGTGACGACTCACTGGTTTTTTTTTATAGTTTATTTAAAAAATGACAAATGAATATGAGTTATTACAAAAATAACAAAAAATATTGGTTAAATTTAGGTGAAACATAATTTTGTTAAATGCATCTTACTTTAAATATAATTTTCAAAATAATTGACTAATACAAAAATCCATATGAAGTTCTGCATGGAAAATACAGTAATATGATACAGAAAAAAATCATTCATCTTGCAATAATCCAATAATAAAATTAAAAGCTCATAAAACTTTAATTATATAGATTAGGTTTTTACATAAAAAGAAACTGCAGAAAAAATTATGTATTTTATAATAATTGAATAAAAACATAAAACCGTCCAAAAAATAACATTACCATTTTCATAGTTAAAATGTATATTGCGCCTACTGCAAATATTCTTTTAAAATACAGAATCAATACTAGGAAGCCAAAAAATAATCCAGAAAAAAAAAGGTTTAAGAGTACAATGATGGGGGCACGTGGAGACAGAACATATGCTTGCATCCAAACACTACAGCAGCCATATGCACAATCTGCAACTTAACAGCTCTTAGCCACCTTGGCTTTCTTTTTCTTTCCTTTTTTTTAGTAACTTTATTCCCTTTTCTTCGTATTATCCACATTCCAAATTGTACATGAACTTTTATTCATGTATATATATAATCAAAATGGTACCAGTTTTTTTTTATACTCACACCATAATTGACTTTCAAATAACAAAAAAAATCTATTATAAAATCTATTTGCCTAACTTTTTATGTAATCTCATGACACCTTTGAGTCTTTGACGATAACTATTAAAATTCAGAATTTTTTTTATCCAAATCGAAATTTTTGTTAAATTTTTCTAATTATCAAAACAACATTTTCTTATTTGCGGGAAATATGCGAATGAGTGATTATATTTTAAATTAGCAAAAAAATAGATAGATGTTCTTCGACAAAAATATGATTTTATCCTAAGTAAGCTAGATAGTAGTCAAATTTGATTTAAAATCTTTTGTGGACTTTTATGACAATTACTATAGTAAGTGAGGTTTAAATCGATAAATTTTTTTTTTCACTAATGATTTTATTGATTATGATGTATATGGTGGATACAAATATTTGGACAACTAGTAAGGTGGAACCGAAAAAGATTGATACATCGATGAGGAAGAAAGAGACCGACGTGCTAGATGATCCGCCGCTACGTTTCTTTCGCGATTCACAAAGCCGAGAGAACAAAGAGGAAGTTTTGACATCCAAAAACGAATATCATAGAGGAGATTCCCGAGTTGGTGTAATATTTCCATACGGCGAACCATTAATAAGAACCTTATAAGAAATCGATCGAACGCATTTCATTATCCATGTAACCCACTGTAAATCAAATCCCATTCTGATCATGACCTGCTCCAAAAAGTTCCATTCAACCCGATCATACGCTTTGCTAATATCCGTTTTAATAGCAAGATAAGCGCTTTGGCAAGTTTTCTTTGATTTTAGAGCATTGAGAAGCCCATGTGCTACCAAGACATTATCTGAAATGTTACGTCCCGAAACAAATGCTGCTTGAGAATCAGAGATAACAGACCCCAAACAAGATTTAAGACGTCGCACAAGAACCTTGGAAATAATTTTATAGTTGACCGTACAGAGGCTTATAGGTCTAAAATCCGCCATATACACAGGAGGGGTAACCTTAGGAATGAGGCAGAGCTGCGTCATATTAATTCGGGTATCAAGATCCCTTGTTTTAAAAAAACGGCGTACCATCTTACACACGTCAGAACCCACAACATCCCAGAACTGATGGTAAAATGCTGTAGTGAATCCATCGCATCCCAGAGCACGATCAGCTCCAATCGAAAAAACTACATCCTTTATCTCAATATTAGTAACAAGCCTTGTCAACTCCCGATTCATCGCCTCTTGAACTTTTGGTGCCACCACAGCTAAGATGTCGTCACAATTTGGCGATTGAGAGGTTGTGTAGAGATCATTAAAATAGGATTCATCAATGTGGTCGATCGCATCATCTCTAAAGTATTCCAAGCCTTGCTCATCTTTAATGGACAAAATACGGTTATGTGCCCTTCTCTGTCTTGACGTAGCGTGAAAATTTTTTGTATTTCTGTCACCCAAACGGATCCAATTGTTTCTACTCTTTAACTTCCAAAACTGTTCTTTGTTTATATAAGCTTGATTGAGGTCTGATTTTAGCTTTTGGATCATTGAGAGAGGAGTCGTATGACATCGTTCAGCTGTATCTAGTTGATTTTTCAACAAGTGAATCTGTTCAAGAGAATTTGTTTTAGAAGAACGTTTCCACCTTGCAAGTTCACGACGACAACAAAGAATCTTATTATGAATACCATCTTGTCAAACCTCCCGACTATTATTCCAGCCGTATTTAACAGCGTTTATAAAAATTTTGTCACGAGCAAATCGTTTATCATATCTGAAATTTCCCTGTTTCATACCGATTACCTCAGCGATATCAATGACAACAGGAGCATGGTCTGATCCCGCAAGCGTAAGAAATTCAGTTTCTGAAGCAGGGTAAGCCGCTTGCCACTCCGAGTTGATGAACACCCTATCTAGACAACTTTCAATTGTCTCTTGGTATCTTTTACCCACCCAACTGTAAGGGTTTCCTATATATTTCATATCTTGCATGTTACAGCAGGTTACCATATTACGGAAAAGTCGGAGGCTACTAGCTCCCTGAACCCGACCTCCTTTCTTTTCCTCTGGTTTTAAGATCTCATTAAAGTCCCCACACATCAACCAAGGGCCATGCCTACTCACAAATATTTGTTGTAATTTTTCCCATAAATGGTGGCGTTCAGTTGGTATTGGGTGTCCATAAATGCAAGACAAGTAGAAATTAAAAGATTTATATTGAACATAAAGATCTACAAGTCTTGCATCAGAGGAAATAGCTTGAACTGAAAGATGATTTTTCCACATAACAGCTAAACCACCACTTAAACCCCTAGGAGAAACAAGAAAATTTTCATTAAAACCTAAACTCACGCCTAAGTCTCGCAGATGGTCGTCTTGTTGCTTTGTTTCTACTAAGAACAACATGTCCAGAAGATACCGACGTTGTATCTCCTTTAGGCGTCGAACTGTCAAAGGTTGTCCTATTCCTTGACAGTTCCAAAATTCAATCTTCATGGAACTGGTGGTGGAATCGCCCACCGCGGCTCTCACTGGTTTTTCGTTGTTAACATTTGTATCAGTTGTTCTCGCTACCAAACATGACGTAGAGGATGTCCCAGGATCAAGGCGTCTTCGTCGCAAACCACTATCAACATCAACCAGAACATCGACATGTTTCCTCTTTCAATCATCAAGTGGCAACATTGTGTCATCAGCAGCAAAAGAACCTGAAAAATGCACAAATGAAGGATATATGTTATAGAGAGGCGTGTCAACCCTGCTTGCTTGAATCAGATCATGGCTCGGTTCAGATTGTAAATGAATCAACGCAGTATGCGTAGGATCAAGATCGGATATCATTGAGTTTTCTGGATCCTCCCCAACCCTTGGAATTTCTTCAATGTCCATTTCCACAGCATTATTATCTTCAACAATAGGATTTCCATCCTCATTAATCTCAAAAATCTGAACACTTGAAGTCCTTTGCTCTGGATGGTTCTCATCATCACCAGCATCACTGTCGTCATCGGATGAATGGCCTGCTCCACCGTTTTGAATCAAACAACGTCCAGAATCATGAGTCATCATTCCACACACTTCACAAAAACCACGGAGCATTTCATAGAGGAAGCTTATCACAATGTTAACCCCTGGAGAGAATTGAAAATTCCTCTGAAAACGCAGAAGATTATCAACATTGAGGCTAACCCGAACACGCACAAATTGAACACGGGTGACAGTTGCTTCATCATAATCAATCTCAACAATGTCACCCAGTGATCTAGCAATGCTCTCAATAACACCAAGATTCAGACAGTGGAGAGGGATGCCTCTAATTTGAACCCTAAAAGGGATAAAGTTCAAAGTTAAAGGATCCATCTCCGATGCCCATCGTTGTAGAACAAGCATTCGATCAGCAAATGACCAGGGGCCCCGGCGGAGGACAGTGGCCAATGACTCTTCAGATGGGAAAATGAATTGAAAGCGGTGTTGAGCAACAAGCTGACCACGTACAAAACCCACAAGTCCCCACGATCGTGGCAGTGTAGCAATGATTTGACGAAGGTTTTGCTTCCGTGGCATTAAAGGTCTTCCCGAGAGATAATATCGATTCGCGTCCACTGCCTGTTCAACCACCAAAGGAGATAGCGCAATTGGTTCATCATCAATACCCAAACTGATATTTTGGAGTGTTCATCTTAGGTTGTCCGCCATTGAAGTACAATAGATGAAAAAACGATAAGGATATCTGAGATGAGGGTTACGAATTAAGGATTTAAGAAGAAATCCAAAGTGTTGCTTTATAAGTGCCCCAGCCCAGAAAGTGATAACCGTTTCATCGCACAAAGTCTCAACGACTTTGTCGGAGATAACTTCTCGATCGTGCGGAGAGTCGATCGTTAATAACTGCCCCACTCCATCGTCAATACCAATCAGAATCTTCCGAATTGGAAGATGACATATAAGAATTTTTTTGATTGCTTGAGGGATCTCTCCAAGCCATCTCGTAATCGCATTCAGAATCGCCCTTTTCATCAGAGAGAATTATCAGAAGAAATTTTGACATAAAGAAATGAAATAATTGGTTAGATGTGCATGTTATCTCTCTCTCCTCATAAAAGAAATGACATGTTGCTTCAGCGACTACATGGATGAGCCAATTAGTATTTTCTCCCTTTTTCGTTTATCACGAAAATATAGTTTCAAACATATCTTTGAAAATGTTGATGCAGTCTGTGTTTGATCCCGAAATGCTCATCATAAAAACAAGTTATTGTGTCAATCTCTACTATATGCTAGTCACGAAAGTGAAGATAATGTTGTCCCAAAAGAATTTTTACCTAATGTATATGTTAATCAATCATATCTCTCTATGTGCTAATATTTGATTGCTCGTTGGTGGTTTGTTAACCTGTGTGTCATGTATCTTTGTTGAATTCTCGGAACGCGAATGAAACATAAAATATATGCTATGAAAACTCTAAAAAAAGTGATTAAATATTCAATTCTGTAAAGAAATTTTTTTTAGAAACGACCACCTACATACAAAATATATAGAATAACAATCTATTAAATAAAATTATACCTAGATAGATAGTCACACAAAAACATCATGATATTGTTTATTTAATTTTTGATATTACATTTAAAAAATATTTTCTTAGTCGGATAAATGGTTCTCTACTTTTATTGTCATTACTCTAAATCTGGATTCGAATCTAGTGCTCTCCATGCTACGAAAGTTATTTGGTCGGTTAGTAACTATTCTTTTTATGGGATGTTAGACTACTAGATCAACACATTGTTATCCAATTCTAATGTTGACAACAAAACATTATTTTCATATATTTAGAAAATAATTGTACAAATTAGAAAATTTATACCAAGTAATTTAATGCGAATGATTAAATTAATATCAATCATTAAATTCACTATCAATCAATTAAAATTGCCTCGCAGATACATCCATTTTGTAACCACTATATAAATTTGTATAAATAGTTGAATAACATTTAATATATACTCCCACAAACTTTTGCATCCATACACAATTTATTGCAATAAAATCAGTCAAAGTCGAAGCACTAATTAAATCAGCATCATCACTAATTAAGGGTAATTTCGTCTTTAAACAAAGGTCCACACTTGCACAAGCACAACGCAGAACCGTTGTAATACCCAAAGAAATTCCAAATATGCCCTTAAGGAACCTTCGAGCAAATCTCTAAGACGGCGGCCAAAAATGTAAATAAAGTTAAAAATTAGGGTCCACTTATATATATATATATAATTAAAAAAAAAAAAAAAAAAGAACGTGAACGATCCGCGCGAGCCACACAAAAAGGTTCCAGCACAGAGGAAGAGAGAGATAGAGAGAGAGAACTTTGCTTAAGAGACGTTGTCGGACTTCAAATCAGTTTCGATACCGGAATTTAGGAACTCCGTTTAAATCCGAAGCCGTCTAAAGGATAAAGCTTTCACCTTTTATCTCTATTAATCGGAGAATTCTCAAGAGAGACTCAAGTCGAAAAAGTCAGAGGATTTGTTCTTGGGTTTCGGTTTTTGATATCTGGGTTTTTGATTTCTCGAGTTCAATTTCGGTGTTAGGTGAGAAAGTTAGGGTTTTTGTTTTGACTCAGAGATCTCTGCGAATTGTGAGGGATGACCACGCCTTTGAAGGTGTGGCAACGTTGGTCTACACCAACGAAAGCAACTAATCCAGATTCGAACGGGTCTAGTCACGGAAAGGGTTTAGACATGGTGACCCCAGTTTCGGGTCGGGTTAGTGAGATCCAGTTCGATGATCCAAGAATATTGCCTGAGAAAATTTCAGAGCTTGAAAAAGAGGTTGGTTTATTTTGTGATCTGTTAGTTACTTTTCTCTTTTTGTGTTTTTACAGTTGGGATTTTGAATATTTATGACAATGTAAACCAATGGTTTCCTCTAATTTACTTTGTCGCTTGTAAATTAAATCATCTTTACGCTTTCAAAATTTGCCACTATAGTTCAAGAATCTTTAAGAATGTTATGGCTTTAGTTTCTTCTGTAATTAATTATGGAGGTGAAATTGTTAACTGTGAATAGTAACTCTTATCGTTGGATCTTTTAAGTTTACACATTAATGTTTGTGCTTGATCTGGTAAAACAGCTTTTTGAATACCAACACAATATGGGTCTTCTTCTGATCGAGAAAAAGGAGTGGAGTTCCAAATATGAAGAGCTTCAACAGGATTTTGAAGAGGCGAATGAGTGTCTTAAGCGGGAACGTAATGCGCATCTGATTGCTATAGCAGACGTTGAGAAGCGGGAAGAAGGGTTGAGGAAAGCTCTGGGGATTGAGAAGCAATGTGCACTTGATGTAAGATTCCGTTTTGTTCAAGTTTTTGAATTCTTCTTTATGATTCCTTATATTACTATGGGAGAATTTATAGTTACTTTTTTACCAAATATTTCAGCAGATTCGTGTACACACATTGTTTCTTTAATACATAGTTTCCATATGCTTATAACTGTTTTCTCTAAGTGAAATTACTTTTTTTCGCCATAATCATCTTTTTACTACATATAAGCTTTATGACACTCTTAAACTTTTGCAGCTGGAGAAGGCTCTGCGGGAACTACGCTCTGAAAACGCCGAGATCAAATTTACAGCTGATTCAAAGTTGACTGAGGCAGATGCATTGGTAAGAAGTGTTGAAGAAAAATCTCTCGAAGTTGAGGCAAAGCTGCGTGCTGTCGATGCAAGACTTGCTGAAGTTAGTAGAAAGAGTTCAGAGGTGGAGAGGAAGGCAAAGGAAGTGGAAGCTCGAGAAAGTTCCCTTCAAAGGGAGCGATTTTCCTACATTGCTGAGTACGTACCGTACTTCTTGCCTTGTATCATTTTTGGATGTTGAATCATTTATCTTTGTGTTATTCTTTGCTTCTTATTTGGGGGATGATTCAACTTGTTTTTTTTAAAAATTTCTCAGACGAGAAGCTGATGAGGCAACTTTGTCAAAGCAGAGGGAGGACTTACGTGAATGGGAAAGAAAGTTGCAAGAAGGAGAAGAAAGAGTTGCTAAATCTCAAATGATTGTAAAACAGAGAGAGGATAGGGCAAATGAAAACGATAAGATTATCAAGCAAAAGGGAAAAGAACTGGAAGAGGCACAAAAGAAGATTGATGCTGCTAACGTTGCTGTGAAGAAATTAGAAGATGATGTCAGCTTGAGGATAAAAGACCTTGCTTTAAGGGAGCAAGTAAGCAGCTCGTTTTTACTTGTGGTATTTTTAGTATCTCAAGTGCTTTGAATCTTTTTCATTTACATGTTTCCTCTATTTGCAGGAAACTGATGTGTTGAAGAAATCCATAGAGACAAAAGCGCGAGAGCTACAAGCTCTGCAAGAGAAACTGGAAGCCAGAGAAAAGGCATGCTCTCTCTCCCTCACTCTCTCTATAAAAATATATAAGTATTTCTGTGTCACCCCCTTCCGTGGATAAAGTCTGATGCTAAGTAAGTCCCGAGCTTTGATATTTGGTTGATCAAGTTGCTTACTTGCTTGCTGACTATAGGAGAGGGTTATCCTCTTTGTGCAACTGATTACGTATACTGTGTCCCATTATTTCTTGTTTTGTATCATTTTTCTTTTTCAATACTTTTTTTTTCGTTATTAGTAAACTGTTATATTCTATCACGTGATTATTACATGTGTGCATTTTGGGTGTTGACTGTTTAATATTGGCTAATTGGCAGATGGCAGTTCAGCAACTAATTGATGAACACCAAGCTAAATTGGATGCAACGCAGCGTGAGTTTGAGTTGGGAATGGAGCAGAAAAGAAAATCTCTTGATGACAGCTTGAAGAGCAAGGTCGTAGAAGTGGAAAAGAGGGAGGCTGAGTGGAAACACATGGAGGAGAAAGTTATTAAACGTGAACAGGCATTAGATAGGAAACTGGAGAAGCATAAAGAAAAAGAAAAAGATTTTGATTTAAGACTGAAAGGCATAAATGGCAGAGAGAAAGTCTTGAAAAGTGAGGAGAAGGCATTGGAAACTGAGAAGAGAAAACTGCTCGAGGATAAGGAAATTATTCTCAATCTTAAAGCTGAAGTCGAGAAGATAAGGGCTGAAAATGAAGTACAGCTATCAGAAATTCACAAAGAGAAGGAGGGTCTTAGAGTTACTGAGGAGGAGAGGTCTGAATATCTTCGTCTGCAAACCGAATTAAAGGAGCAAATAGAAAAGTGCAGGTCTCAACAGGAGCTTCTTCTGAAAGAGGCTGAGGATCTGAAGGCCCAAAGGGAAAGTTTTGAGAAAGAATGGGAAGAACTTGATGAGAGGAAAGCTAAGATCGAGAACGAACTAAAGAATATAACTGATCAGAAGGAAAAACTAGAGAGACACAGTCACTTGGAAGAAGAAAGGCTGAAAAAAGAAAAGCAGGCAGCAAATGAAAACATGCAAAGGGAGCTGGAAGCGCTTGAAGTAGCAAAAGCTTCATTTGCAGAGACTATGGAGCATGAGCGTTCAATGCTCTCCAAAAAAGCTGAGAGCGAAAGAAGTCAACTGCTACATGAGATTGAAATGCGTAAAAGGAAACTTGAGTCTGATATGCAGACTAAAATGGAAGAAAGAGAAAGGGAGTTGCAAGCGAAAGAGAAGCTATTTGAGGAAGAGAGGGAGAAGGAATTGAGCAATATTAATTACCTAAGAGACGTAGCCAGAAGAGAAATGGCAGACGTGCAAAGTGACAGACACAGAATAGAGAAAGAAAAGCTAGAAGTTGATGCTAGTAAAAATCATCTTGAAGAGCAGCAGACAGAAATCCGGAAAGATGTTAATGACCTTGTTATCTTAACCAAGAAACTGAAGGAACAGAGGGAACAATTCATTAGTGAGAGAAATCGTTTCCTTTCTTCCATGGAAAGTAATAGGAACTGCAATCCGTGCGGTGAACTTCTTTCTGAGCTCGTACTTCCTGAAATTGATAATGTGGAAGTGCCTAATATGTCAAAATTGGCCAATATTCTTGATAACGAAGCACCAAGGCAGGAGATTAGGGATATATCCCCAACTGCTGCTGGCTTAGGATTGCCAGTTGCTGGTGGGACGGTGTCATGGCTCCGGAAATGTACTTCCAAGATTCTTAAGCTGTCCCCAATAAAAATGACAGAGCCCTCTGTTACTTGGAATTTGGCTGATCAAGAACCTCAACCTACTGACCAAGCTAACATGAACAGTGGGCCATCAACTATGCCTGAGGCAGCGACGAACTATTCCTCTGATGTTCAAAAGGCCGAATCTGAAACTGGCACAAAAGAAGTCGAAGTCACCAATGTAAACTCAGACGGTGATCAAAGCAACATCAACAGCAAGGCTCAAGAAGTTGCTGCAGATTCTTTGCCCAATCGAAATGCCGATGGTCAATCACGCATGAGAGGGAAAGGGAAAGCCAGAACCCGAAGAACACGCTCTGTCAAAGATGTTGTTGAAGATGCTAAAGCTATATATGGAGAATCTATAGACCTATGTGAACCCAATGATTCAATAGAAGATGTTGACGACTCTGCTAAAGCAAATGATGGAAGCACGGGTGAACCTGGTCGTTCTGATAAAGCAACTTCAAAGAATGGGCGGAAACGTGGGCGTGTGGGTTCTTTAAGAACCTGTACTACTGAGCAGGATGGTAACGAGAGCGATGGTAAATCAGATAGTGTCACCGGAGGAGCACATCAGCGGAAGAGGCGGCAAAAGGTTGCATCAGAACAACAAGGAGAAGTGGTGGGACAAAGATATAATCTCAGGCGACCTAGAAGGTTACTTCAAATCCCATTTACTTTCAAACACTGAGGATAATGCGTTGGAGCTGCTTATTTTCTTTTTAATTCAGGCTGTTTAATAAATGTTTCACTTATGGGTTATTAGGGTATTTGGAGAAACCACACTTAATAAGAAGAAAGAAGAGACTGGTGGAGTGCAACAAGACGAGGGGGTTGACTGTGCTAAAACCACTGCCACAGCATCAGTAGGTGTTGCTGTTAGTGATAATGGAGTAAGCATGAATGTGGTGCAGGTAAAATGCTCTCACAACTTAGCTGGATTTTTGTTTTTTCCTCTTAATTCGACTCTTTTACTTGACAAATCTGTTTCTTTCAATTGTCTGTTTCAATAGCATGAAGCCACAGCAGACTCTCAGGATACAGATGCTGGTTCGCCCAAAAGAACAGGTGAGAGTGAGGCAATGAGCGAAGATGTGAATAGAACACCCCCAAGGGCTGACTCGGATGGTGAAGATGATGAATCAGATGCAGAACATCTCGGGAAAGTTTCCATTGGTAAGAAGCTTTGGACTTTCTTGACGACGTAGCCCAACCTTTGATCAGAGGATGTAGTTTGGCCTATGATGATGAAGAGCTAATCTTCTTCTGTTGACAGTATTA
Source organism: Crucihimalaya himalaica (assembly GCA_004349715.1). Classification (NCBI taxonomy): domain Eukaryota; kingdom Viridiplantae; phylum Streptophyta; class Magnoliopsida; order Brassicales; family Brassicaceae; genus Crucihimalaya; species Crucihimalaya himalaica. Next base: position 515,340 of record SMJT01000029.1, read on the forward strand.
GTTGCTTGTTGATCTTTAGCTACGTAGGAGGCTTGTGTTAATTTCGTTTGGATATTTTTCACCAAAAAGTGTAGTGTTTTCTTTCTAGCTTTCTACGACTTAGTTGCTATCTTGTTAAAGAGGATCTATAAGAATTCTCAATTCTTTGGGTATGTTTTAGATGATGATTTATTTTATTTTATGAGAGTGGTCTACTTGTAATCACAAGTGTTTGCAATTAATCCATTTATATGTGTTTTTGTTTGTTGTGAGAAAATGTCCAAAAGAAACCTTGTCCTTTTATATATCTGTAATCTAATCGATTAAAACGATAAGACTCGTTACTTCTTCTACATAATGGAAGATTTGCAGTAACTAAGGATTAAGTGAAAATGAATGTAGTAGACATAAACCGCAATGCAAGTAACTAATCGCATAAATGACACAGCTATCCACATTTAAACTTGGACACAACTTGTGTTAAACAAAACAAAGAGAACAAAATTCCAACTTCATGCATTTAATTAGACGGTGTTATAACAGATTAAGTATTATTTTTCATGAATGATCTTAGAATAACAGATGAATAATATATGCTATAAAAAGGAATGATATATAACACAAAAATGTATGTTACACAAATAGGAAAAGTACATAACAACACCAAACTTATGTTCTCTCTATGAAACACTTAAACAAACAAACAACACCTGAGTCTGAGCACTCTAGACAGTAACAAAGAACAAACAGTTTTCATGTAAGGAAAGGTTTTCAATCTGTGCAGTTTCTTCCAGAGTCAAACACGATCTATCATAGCACCAAAACAATGTACAAAGTCTTCCTTCTGACTCCTCTTTAGTGCCTTACACCATCCTAATTAAGCGTTCCTTCATATCTCTGAGAACACGAGAGATATCAAGTTAAAAAGCTGGAGTTGCAGAGAAGATTCATTAAAAATCATAAACAAAGTAATGGAAGATTACCTGCAGTGCCGTACGGGGCAATTGAGATCTTGGCAATGGTGCACGTGAATCCTCATCATCTGTGACCATTTGAGGCAAATTTGACAACTATCTTTCGTCTCTCTGGCTTTGCATCGTCCAATGTGACTGAACAATGCTTTAACTTCTTTGCATTTCGGGTATGAGCACGGCTTAGAGGCCGTGGGTTTGCACAGAAATGCATGCGAAAATGCCTTCAGTATCTCAAGAACCTATGAGAGTAAAAAGTTGCAAAACGGGTCAAAAGTAAAACCAAAGAAACAAAAGAAACAGATTTGCTCTGGTTTTGAGCATATACTTACCATTACGGTTCTAGGCAGTGCTCCATTAGCTGAAGGGAGTGTCGGGAAAACATGATGGCCGCGAAGATTTGTTGTGTTTTTGGTATAACATCCAGTGCAAGCTCGGTAATCCGGACAGAGCAAACAGGGGAAGTAAATCGTTGTCGAAACATCTTTTTTGCAGGCCGTGCAGGTGAGACTGCTAGAGTTTTGAAAGGGATGATGCTGCTTATTTGAGGTGTGAAGATGGTGAAGTATCATCATCGAAGAATGCTTGGCACGTCGAAGCGTGTCGAAGTTGTAATTATGCTTTTGAGAAAAAGCTAAAAACTCTTGTCTGCTATCGAACATATTGTTTTCTTGAATGATATCATGATCCTCTGTTGTAGACAGTATGACGTTCACCTGATCCTGTGGAAGTATAACCAAACCCAATTAAGTATAATGCGCTAGTTGAATTTCCTAAACAAGAAAATCGTTATGATTAAGAAGGGCTAATAATAACCTTTGAGAGCTGATGCTTCTTTTTGTTGTTGGCAACATATACGTGTTCTCCAGGAAGCTCTTGTACTGAATCATAGCAGCTTTCACACAATTGAAGATTCTTGCACTTCTCGCAATACCATCTCAATCCTGATAATATGGCTTTCGAGCAGCGTGTGCATGAATAGTTCAATTCCGCAACCATAAGATCCTCCTTATTATGGAATACCTTTTTTCCGAGCTACACAAAATAGCATTGTTAAGGATTAAACATCCCCAAAAGTTACCAAATCAAAGAAGAAAGATCCATATATAAACTCTAAGTGCATTCAAAACGTACCTTTTCCATGAGGAGAATGTTTTTAATATCATCAACATCAACACAACCGGTACTTTTGAAGCTCATACCCTTTAGTTTTGTTCTAGTAAGCGAATTAACCTTCTTCTGCAACTCATCATTGCCTTCTTTCTCGATTTCTTGAATCATAACCTCAGCATGATAGGACCAGAAAGATCCTTCAAAGTAAGGCAACCGCGCAGCTGTCATATTGCTGGTAGATTCCTCTGTCCAAACGAAGAACCGATCATACAAATTTGTAATTTTCGTCACTGACTTCTGGTCGACTGCTTTTTCAAGCAATGACATATACCTGCATTAATGTTGTTAATGTCAAATCCAAATTTCTTCACAAGAACAAATGACCAAAGGATAAAGCCGGGATCGAATGGAGAAAAAGGAAGACAAGACTTTACCATTGGCGAAGCTTCTTAGCGTTGGGGATTTGCTGAGTCTTAGGATGAGAATACATAATGTAGTCTTCTCCTTTTTGAGGTGGACACGCCCATATATAACTCTTCATGAAACCCCGAAGCTTACAATACTCAAGATATCCAATCTATAAGAGAGAAAAAAACACAGAAACATGTTAACATCTATATTACAATAATTAAGTTATAATTAGCATTTAATGACTAAAAAGAGTAATGAATAGTTACCAATATTTCATGATAAACAAAAGTTCGAAGAGAGTCTCCTGAGAATGTTAGTCTCTCAGGTCTGAAGTACTTGACAGAATCGAGATATACGATGTATGTGCTGCGTTGGTTTGGTTCGCTACATTCTGATCCAAACTCTTGGACAAACAACGCAAAGATGCATATATCAACTCCTTCCACTTTCTGAAATAGAAGAATAACCTGAAAACATCAAACATTAATGACAACTAAGTAAGGTTTGAAATACATAACTCATAACTGGATCAAATTGTGGTACTGAGTTCTCACCTTTGATCTGTAAGGTAATTCACTAGGATAGGTTTCTTTGTGGAAAAAATTGGCAAACTGTTTGTTGACGGTTGAGATTTTGTCAGCCGAATACACAACTCGGAGAGTAAGACCCTCTGGTTCAGATACCTGGAAAGAAAAAGTAACAAGATCAGTATCAAGAAACTGAAACCAGGTTTCCAAAATGAATCTTAAATGACAGAAACCAAACCACATCATTCTTACATCATCGATGCTCTTCTCATTAGCTTTTGCGGTTTGTTTTCTCTCTTCCTTGAGGCGCTTGACAAGTCTTTGCTCTATAAAGTAGCTGAGGATGGTTTCAGGCAAATCTTTTGCTCCCAAATACGCAGTATTGTCATCGACTCGCATGTTGCTGTTACTTTTACGCTCCTCTAATAAACATTTGGGACAAATATAGTCTGCGGTGTTGTCTTCGTCCTTAAGCTTATTGTAGAGACCACATATCTGATGTTGCCATTTATCGCAAGATTCACATTGAACCCACTGCTCCAACAAAGGTAGCTTATGTAATTAGTAAGAATTTAATGAAATGAGAGATTAAGAGAGAGAGAAAGATAGAGAGAGGGATGAAGTTTACCTCCTCTGGAATTTGGTTGTTAGCGTTATTCCTTTTAATCAGTTTGGTTTTTGAGATAATGATTCCAAATAACTCGAACTTGGTTTTAAATTTAGTGTGACAAGGACTGCAGATTAGATGCGGCGCATGGCTTAGCTCTTCCTCGGTGGTGTAATAGAAAGCTTCGTCTTTGATGCGACGGTTGCATCTATTAAAAGAGCAGTATATTGGCGGCGGTTGAAACAAGAGTCTGCGGCCGCCACACAATTGACATGCTTCCTCCACCTCCTCCTCCTTGAGGTCGTACATTTCTCTCATTTCGATCTGTGGAACAAAAGAATTAATAACCAAACAAATAAAAAGATACACAAAAAGCAACGAGAAAAGCCAAATAAGTTACCTGACTACTTGGCATCGTAAGACTCATCATATGCATCTCTATTTCTTCTTCTGTGAAATGTTCTACCAGTGAGACATCTCTCTTGTTACGTTTTTGCAGAGACCTTGTGTCAGCATTTTGCAGAGAGGTTGTGTCAGCATAAACCTCACACTTGGTCCCTTCATCACATCTCATAGGTTCATCAATATACACACTAATTCCTAGTTTCTCATGGTTCAGAGACACTGTGTCAGCATTAACCTCACACTTGGTCCCTTCATCACACTTCATCGGCTCAACAATATACACACCAATTCCCAGTTTCTTTTGGTTCATGGGTCTTTCTTCGGTTTGAATCATTTCTTCATTGGGTGTAAACAGATCCGCTAAAGAATTAACATGTATAAGTTTTTTAACTAGTTTCATATGTTTGCTTGTATCCAATGGAGAATTGTTCTTCACATCTTGCTTCGTTATGTCTGAAGGTCCGCTGTATGTGTTGGAGGCTTCACCAACAGCGAAATCGCTCGGCATTGTGGATGTACTGAAACATCTTCTAGCATACGAAGAGACTACCTCAAAACATGGCGGTGGAATAAAACATTTATGCTCTGCAATGCTCTCCTTAGCAGGGTGAGCTGAGCCGGGATAGGGATCAAGAGAAGGGAGTCTTGATGAATCTTTCCAATGACGAGGAACAGTTCTACGCCGCTTTGGATAATATGCAATATCTAACGGTCTTGGCACTTCGTTTTGGTAATTTATATTTGACTGAGATCTTCTCGTATACTGAACGTCTTCATCAGATGTAACATTCGACTCTGGTAGATTCTTCAACTGGTGATTGAAATCTCTTTTCCTTCTACGCAACGGCGCCATCCGAGATTATTATAGAGAAATTTCTGAATGTTCCTTGCACAATTCAATCAAATAAACATCAACATGTCAGGATCATGAAAACCTGACAATAGAGTTAACTTGCAACTGAGTAACATAAACAAAGTTTAGATTGTTTTACCTTGTTTCACAAGGTATATACTAAATGTTGGAATCAGAGTCTTACATATAAAAAATCAACAGATCCACCAGAAAATAATCAACCAAATTCACAAATTAGCTGCATCAGCTACAATTCAAAAACGGATTCGCTAGAGAATTAACGAATTGATCGAAGAAGAACAAAAAAAACAAAACCCTAAAAGAGTAAAGAAGAGGTAGAGAGAAAAAAAAAAGAGAAGGTGGTAGAACCTTGTAAGCGAAGAAGACAAAAGGAAAATAAGATGAAAGAGAGAAAGAAAGCCTCTCTTTGATCTATGTTGTTACCTTAATAAGGGTTTTGGAAACTAAGACTTAGCATTTAGGAATTTTATATATAGATAGAGATTTTTGGGGGCCCTAGATTTACTATATATTTAGAAGATTTAGGATTCATTTAGATATATGTTTATCTGTAGTTATGTAATTATCTCAGATTTTTCGTTTTTGTATTTTTGTAAGAAAAATAATTTTTTTTTTGTAACAGAAAAAAATACATCTTAAAAATTTATTAAAACTCAATTAAAATATAAGAAATTGTAATAAAGTCTTTTGATAAGTTTGAATGAATAAGTTACCAATTATTAGACTACCAAAATATTTGTTTTAAGTTTAGTCAATGGATTGCAAAGTGTTTAATATATTACCACATACTTATCCCACACGATACTCGATTTTGAACGGGAAATATGTTTATTTGTAACAGAAAAAATATGGAAACTAAATAAATAGAAAAGAATTGAGACGAAGACTTGAAAAGTTTCAATGAAGTTACCAATTATTAGATATCCAAGTTATTTGTTTTAAGTTTATTCAATGGACTACCAAGTGTTTTTAATATATTACCACATACTAATCACGCGTTATACTCGATTTTGAGTGGAAGTGAGTAATATGGAGTTAGGGTAGAAACTATCCTAGTTAATATAATCGGGTATGGTGTGAAACATAAATTAAGGGAGCTTAAATGAGAGATCCATAATCCGGAGTTCGAATTATGTCATTTATTACCAAAGCATAGTTAATATTACCAGCAAGATAACAAGATTCATGTTGTTATGATAGAGTAGCGTTATTATACTTTAAACGAATTTAACTATTGTTTTGTTTTATCGTTAATGAGTGTCGGGACGTAAAGGCCATTGGAACGTTTTCGTTTTTTCTCTCTTCTCACTTTCGTATCTTTTATAGAAAAAACTATGTCGTCGGTGAATCGGACTCTCGTCCGACATGTCTGCCTACGTTAGCAGAGATATTCGACTTCCGTACGACAGCGTCCGACTAACATTAATGGCGTTGGTCGGTTTTTAGATTTTGCTACGCCGTAGATCAGCTTTTGCTTAATTAATTAGTCCTTAATTTTTATGGGTTTCTTTCAATAATTGATCTGAGTTGGTGATGAATACTTAAACATATTAATCTCCGGCTTGATCTTTTGAGGATCTCGAGTTATAGGAATCTTTAAGAGATGGTGTTCATAGTTGAAGGAACGAAGAATTTTTCGATGCTTATTTGGATTCTTAAGTCTGATAAATTCTCTTGAAGCATTGATGACTTAGTTTTGGTAGTTTCCAAAGGAATCACATGTCGATTATATTTCGATAATGATTTTCTTACCAGAATCAGTGTTCAACGGCTTAAGTTGTTATTGAAAATCTTCCGATTACTCATCTAACATGTGCTCAGGTTATATCTTCTTGATAACACGTGCTCTTGGATTGTGTTAACAAAAATATTATATTTTTTTTTCAGTTAACTTTAATTTGGTGAACTCTGGGTTGAACCTCATCTTTTCAATAATCTTTTAAAGAGTTTTTATTTTGCTCATGTACTGTTTCAAATATTTAATATAATCTTATATATTAAAAGAAAAGTAAAAAGGTTAATTATCACTATTTCCTTAATGAATCTACTTATTTAATTTTTTGTGATTTAGCTTTAAATATATATATCCGATAAAAGTTAAATTAGTTTAAAGAAATGTTTTTAAGAAATTCGGAATAATTAAGAGAAAAAAAAATCAAGATTTGAAAACATTAAAATACTCAAAAAGTAAAAAAAAAAATGAAAAGGTTATATTACCAATAAAAATTTAGAAATTAATAAAAAATCTATTTACATAGTTTTATTTTAAAATTTTGACATTTAGCTTTAATAAAAAAAACTAAAAATAAAATATTCGAGTAAAAGTTAATTAGTATAAACAATAGTTTTAAAGAAAATGAATATATTCAAAGAAAAGAATTACTATACTTATACTTTTTTTTAAAAAAAATATTCGAGTAAAAGTAAAATTACTATAAAGAAATATTTTTTAAAAAATCTAATATACAAAAATTAAAGAATTTCTATAACAATGTTAAAAACTTATAAATTCGAGAAAGTTATATTACTCTAAATATATTTTTAAAAAGAATCAAAAAAGTTAAACTACTAATAAATATAAAAACAAAAACAACAAAAAACTATTTAGATAGTTTTATTATAATTTTGTGGAGATAAAATTTGCTTATTTTTGTTACTTTAAATTTTATTAAAATACTTATATGATACAGAGTTTATATATATTTTAAACACTTAATAAGGTTTTCTTAAATATCTATTTTCTATACAAAAATGTTACGAATATATGAAATTTTTTTATAATTTTGAATCAATCCAAATCCAAAATTAATTTAATATTCAACTCTATATATACTTTATTAAACAATAAAAAATTTTAGAGATAAAAATGTTATCATCTATTATATTCCCTGCACAAGGTATGAATTGCTGCCTAGTATCACTTAAAGAAAAAAGAGTGTCGGTGCGAACTAGATTCACTGAAATATTCTAAGTATATTTTAGTAGGCAATAAAAAAAACCGGATACGTTGATGGACATGTTACAACACCAAACAGCATAACCACGATTCCAATTTTATGGCCAAGAAAATAGCATTAGTTCGATTCCACTTTGAGCAAACATTGTACATAGACTATCTATTGTAGTTGTCATTCATCTTGATCCGTTCAAACTCACTCATTAGAGTTTGAAGTCTTGCCTCCTTGACACGATCGGCTCCAAGGTGACGAGATTTGATCGCTTCCCATATTCCTTTAGGAGAATCTTGTTCGCCTACTTGTAAGATAAGAGCCTCCGGGATGGATTGAAACAACAATCCTATTGCGACATTATTCTTGTTGGATTCGTTTGAATCGGGTTCAATTGTTTCCAACACCCTATGGATGTGCAATAAGACCTTCATCCTCATGGCCCATACCGTGTAGTTTGTTGTTGTAAGCATGGGGCATTGGATCAATGATGGGATGACATACCGTGAAGTGGTGATGTCTCTCATGGCTTGATTAGATCGACTACTTGATATGATCTTCGTAATCGATTTGCCTCAAGCTATGATACGAAATAAATTGTTTGTGTGTATGTGTTCTTAGCTTTGTATAAAAAATAGATCTCTCTACGAGGTTAAGAAAATCTCTCAAAACTAAACTCAAAGCTCTTTTTAATCAATGTTACAACCTAACATTGATATTTATAGGTTTAGCATAACATTGCTAATCCTATCTTATTAGAACTAGATAACTCCTAATCTTATCTATATATTGAGCTTATCTTTATCCTAACCAACTTGTTAGAGATATCTTAAACAACAAGATAATGTTGAAGCTTATCCAACACAGACGAGTCATGTGAATTATGATGTTGATGAAGAAGACTAATCATCATACCATATCCATGGTAAGCCGTTTTTTATGTCCTTTTAATACAATTATGATGGTATTTTGATGCCTTTCTAATAGTTTCCAAGGCTCTTTGTTTTACTTAATGCTAAACAAATACATTTAATGATTTTCCTCCAACTATGTTTATTTTGGAATGGTAATTAATCATTAGCGTGCCTTTGTTTTGAAGGATTCCGAAAACGGAGTTATCCAATTATTTAAAACTCAACATTCTAAAAACTAACTCACTCATGAATACAAATAAATTATATTATGTAAGGTCTCCTCTTCCAAGAAGAAATCTTAAATGTAATGTTGATGATGTTTGGAATGAGAATATGTTAGTGAGTGGAGTTTGGATAAGTTTCTTTGGTTGGAGTACGAGCCATTTCAAGGGTTTTATCGGCCTTCCATTAGGAGGATGATACATTACGATAGGCAATGTGCTCAGCATATTTTAATCTGATACTAAGTGATTATTTGAAACATGAGCTTCTAATAGGATAACATATAGCCACATTTGTTAAGTCCTCCACTTCCTTCACCTTCACTCTGATCCTCCACATATCATCACAAGCTTCGCCGTCGTACACTGATCAGCAAACTGCGGAAACGCAACCACCGGAACACCGCTCTCTAAACTCTCCAACAACGAGTTCCAACGGCAATGAGCCACAAAAAACCCCACCAATGCGCTAAAACCGCCGTCTGAGAACACCAATTCACCACCAATCCTCGTTCTTCTCATCTGATCAATTCCAGGAATCATTTCTTCTTCTTCTTCTTCTCTTCTGGATTTTTCTCCCTCACGATCCACAAAAACGATCGATTCGTGGCTTCCGATTCGACTCGATTTGATTTCGATTCGAGAGCTTTGATGTGTTCTCTTAGTGTTACGAGAGCAGATTGTATGCCTTGGACGGTTGAAGAAACGAAGAGGGGAGAAGAGATTGGGGTTTATCTTTTGAGGATTTTGTTAGTTTGGTTTTAATTTTGGTTAGGTTTGGTTTAATGGCTTCTAACCAGTAAATTTTAATTTTGGTTTTAGTTTTAACTTTGGTTTAACGAAATCCGATTTCTCTTAATGATCTGTCATTGGTTTAATGATTTTCGTTAGTTAAACAGTTAAAAATCAACAAGTTGGAGTTTAAACTCTAATAAAAGTTTGAGATGGGGTTACACCTCGAGATAATAGTTTATATGTGGCTAAACAATGAGATTGGTAAACCGTGTGGTTACAAATTTTTGGGGGTCTACACACCAACGACCCTAGCATAGCCCGTCAAATTCATAGTTTTGAATCTTTTGATATTTGAATACCAAATCAGGTACAACCTAGTGTGGAGACCGATATTTCAAGATTTATAAGCAATTAATTATAATAGGGATTTAAGTTTTGTATAACAATTTAATCGATAAATTAATATAAATTTTCACATTCGCACTTAATTCAAAGATTAAATAAATATATTGCCAAACCTCCCCCACCCCATTTTATATCTTTTAAAATGATATAAATTTATGTAGCCAAAAAAGAACTGAAATGCTAATGAAATAACTAGATTACTTTGCTAATTTTTTTAATAATATGTGAATTAATTTACCAAAAAAGAACTGTTTAATTACATATGCTAGTGCACAAAGGCTTTTTAAGGCAAAAATATTAGTTTACGCTGAACCAAAGAAATTAGAGGTTGGCAAAAGCTTTCTTCTTTCACCTTGCTAGTAAAGTGTCACAGATCGATCTCTCAATTGACTTAAAAACTCATCAATAGTTGATGAGGTGTTGTTGTGAACCCATGTTGTTCCTGTAGCATAGCCCGTCTAATTCTTAGTATTAAATCTTTTGATATTTCAATACCAGATAAGCTACAACGTGACTGATAGACCAAAGATTTATAAGCAATTAATTATAATAAGAGTTTTTTTTTAAGTTTTAGAAGTTTTATGGCCATGTTACAACACCAAACAGCATAACCACGATTCCAATTTTATGGCCAAGGAAATAACATTGGTTCGATTCCACTTTGAGCAAACATTGTACATAGACCACTTAACTTCGGCCTGAATGTTTTATTAGGGCCTGAATGATCAATCGGGCGCTTTGAGCAAAACTTGGTTATCGATGCTAAATCTAATAAAACTTACTCCCTAAACCATACCATTACATAATAAACTCACTAATTAATTCATCTTCTGCTGCTAAATCTATATTGATCACTATCCTCCATCGCCCTTATATCCTCCCGAAAGAGTAGTAATACCTCTTAACTCTTTCGGATTCCAATATTTCGGATCCCGGGCTTCTAGGTCCTGAACCGAACCCATGATCATATCTAATGCCATACCTTGGAGGATAGCTTGAAGACAGTTCAACACCTGGAGGGCCCATCTGGTCTCTATAATCCTGTGGTCGACTGTGATCATGATAATAAGTATGTCATGTGTTATTCCTCTGTTGCCATAGCCACGAATCTGCGTTTTCAGGAATGGGTGCGTTAATCCCAGGAAACCCAACTGTCATTATCCTTCTTGGCTCTTGAGGGCTTGCTATTTCCAAGATTTCACCGTCCTCAATCGTAACTTCTTCCTCTTCTTTAGTCTCTTCCTCACCAAATATAGTGATTCCCGAGAGATGATCTTCTTCTACACCTAAGACAAACAAAAAGCAGAGACAACCAAGTCATAAACAAAGATGCCTTTGATATGATCATGATGATGTATGACGGTGATGGGAGATTAGGAAACTTTACCTAAATATCCCGGTGGATATCCAATCTCTCGCATTCTGTGTAGCCATGGAGGAGGGTCGAGTTCCTGGACAAGACAAGGATCACGTAATCAGGAAGCTCATTTTCCCTGGTCTATCCACTACAAGAGAAGAAGGTTGAAAAATTACCTTTAGACCAAGAAGCTGACATGTCTCTACATCAAGTGAGCCGGGCTTCAAGCCATCATATTTTCCACCTTTAGGGCTCTCATAATATCGGGACGGTAGACGGGATCCAGGAGTCTGATTTCTTTTGCTTTTATGTTGCCTCCGAGCATTACTAACTGCTGATCGATCAAAAGGCTTGGGACATTCTCTCAAGGAATGACTGTATGCGCCGCAATTGAAGCAACGTGGAGGATCATCAATAATCTCCAAGCCACTAGAACAATAAAGACAACAAAAAAAAAGTAAAAAGAATGCACAAGATAGAAACTAGAGTATCAATAGCACATTCACTATCACAAGTAAAACGAAACCAGATTTAAGGATAAAACTAGAAACAATAGGACATACTACAAATCAAGATTTGTTTACCCTTCCAAGTTACTTGAATTAGCGGCTGAACCTAAACCAATTGTAAATCCACGGTCATAAAGAGGAGTTGTGCTACTTTCCACAGGAACTAAGTTCTTCGAAGAACTGTCACCAATTAGGTAGTCGAACCAATATGACTGCACATGCAAGAATGTATCTATCAGTAAGGCTTGCGAAAAAACTGGAAACTTCAAGCTTTGATATGCTCGAAAAAGCATTTTCACTCACTACAGATGATGTCTTCTGCAGTCCCACACACAAAGCAGGAAAATATGTCTCATCACCAGAATCTAGTAATTGTTCTTGACCCTGATCATATTGCAATCGAAAATTTTCTAGCTTAGGTTATAACATGAGATAGTCAGCAAACAAGTGTATATATCATTTCTTGCAAAGTTGCTGAATTTCATTTAATTATTCTTTCAACAACAACTTGAAATTGATCAACTTTTGCAAAACAAAAGAATTCACTGTTTGGCTATAAAAATCACTTCAGAAGACCTCAAAAATCGTAGGTACCTCGGACAAAGAATTTTGTTCTACCTCCCATTGGGACCATTGCTGTAGTAAACTTTCCAGCTTCTGCTTACTAGCTCTGAAAGATGCAGGACAACGAGAATCAAAACAAGTAACAATCATATAATGACAGCAATGTTTGAGCATTCACATGTTAAAATATACTTGTTGTCGAGTTAAGAGTCTTCTTTTCACCTAACCTTGTTAAGTGACTATAAGTAACATGGACTGAAGGTTGCTGTTCGTTGAAGGTTGTTCTCAGTCTTTTAACACCAGATTTAGCTGACACATGTAATTATGGAAAACAAAGAAAGAATACATAATCACAAGCATTCAAATCTCAGAGCATATGATGATAGAAACATGTTCAGATTCCATGTCAATCCTAAAGTGTAACTTTACTTGAAGTAGAGGTTTAAGAAACGCAAGCATAGCAACCTCCAACATAAAAGGAAATATAAGGATACAACTAACATCCACTTTCACGGTTTCAACACTCACATTGACAGCATCCCTAACCTCCACTCTCGATGTTTCCCCTGAAAACTGGCCAGACACGTTTCTGAAATCATCTTCTGTTAGGTCCATGTCTTCCTCCATGTCTATATTCATTTCCCCATTCGCAGCTGATAAATTCAAGAATAACAAATAGAGATAAATCCCAAAAGCTCTTCCTTATTCAAATTAAAAAGATCAGACAAAACCCCTCGAAAATCTGATTAAAAAAGCTCAAAGCTTTTCCTTCAGTTGTAAACCGATAAACTCTCCAAAGCTCTCTCTAATTTGAGTCTCACAAACGAGACCTCATCCTTATTTATAGTTAGCGTAAAGTAAAACACTCTAAGACACGGAAATAAAGAAAATGAAAACACAAAGAATACATATCAACAAAAGAATGGACCTCAGGTGATCACCAGAACTCAGGTCATGTTTCTGACCTTCCAAACCAGAGCTGCTTGAAGCTGCCATTTTAAAATAAAACGTGAACTATTTCTCCTAGAAAAGTTTCAAAAAAAATCCACCAAAGATAACCCTGCAAGACAAAAGCAAACACCAATAAGCACACCAAAACTTAACAATAAAGTTCCAATTCCAAAAACTCAAAACAACATTCAGAATCCAAATATACAGCTAATGTAATTGTTAGAAATAGTCAAGAAACGAATTATCAGTCTGAACAAAATCTAGCTTCTTCGAGCTATTCAACTCAATCACAGCTCATATTGTCTTCACCAAAACCCAGTTGACAAAAGAATGAAAACTTCAAACAAGAATCAAATGTCTCGCTTTAAAACCCTTCACCATCCATGTTCAATCAAATCTGTGAAAAAGGCAATAGGGTTAAAGAGTTTGCAAGAATTTGTGAATAAAAAGTGTTAAGTTCACACCAAGAATCTCCCTAATATCCTCAATTCAATACGTATAGCAAAGGCTAACTGAGAAATGCCCAATATATAAAACTATCAAATTGAAGTTCACAAAAAAGAAGAACACAATTGGTTTATATTGCTTCCCCCAAAACCCAATTGACAAAAAAAAAAAAAAAGGAAAACTTGAAGCAACAAGAATCAAAAGAGTCTCACTTTAAAACCCTTCGCTAATCCTTTTCAATCAAATAAGTGAAAAGGAAAAGCATTAGGGCTGAAGAGTTTACAAGAACAGTGACCCGTTCACACCAAGAATCGTATAGCGTATATAAAACTTGAAAATTTGAAGGGAATATGAAACGACACGAAGCTGAAGAAAGAGAAGAAATCAATTGCTTTAAAATACGAATTAGAGGGAAAGGTAAAAAGATGGATGAAGGAAACGAGAGAGAGGAAAGGCTTAACCTTTTTTCAACGGTAAACAAAATTGTGAGTGAAGAAGAAGAAGAAGAACAATGGCGATAGATCTGTGGGGGATTCAAAAGAGAGGCTTTTATTGGTCCGCCCAAGAACAATGACAAAATCAAAATCATCCAATGCGACCAAGTTCACCGTAACTTGGGGTGCTCTTAGGTTTTATCAGCAAATCCTACACAAGAAAGTTAGAAACAAATTTTTTCATAAAAAAAGTGTTACAATTAGGTAGATAGCCAAATTTTAATTTGACATTGGTAAAAAACAAAGGCACAAAAACTCGTACGTAGTTGAAGGGAGATAGTATTTTGCGGCTGATTATTATAAATAACGGAAATAATATATGTTATACCAAAATACTTAAATCATCTAGGTCAATTTTACGTATAAATTTGGGATAACGATGATGTTTGTTGGCTGGCATAAAAAAAAAAAAGTAAAAATAATTTTGGATCGTTGAATCGTATTCATGCAAAGATTCAATTCTCTGATTCAGTTCCAAGAAACTTCGGTATCTTTATCTTGCTACATAAAACTGCCTTTGACAATGTATATCTCCATGGGTAAACGACCTAACTTTGTTCTCTATGGGTAAACGACCTAACTTTGTTTTCTGTCTACTTTCCCATGAAATCAAAGTACCCGACTTAATTATCTCCGAATTAAAAGTTTTAAACCTCAGTCCATCCGAATCAAAAGTTTCAGACTTTAAACCCCATAAACCGCAATTATACTCGGTTTACTTTTTCCAAAATCATTTTTAACCAGTTAATTGGTTTGTAAACCGAATTAACCCGATTATATACCTTAAACCATGACCCATTTAAAACTAAAATCCCAAAATCAATATTTCCCAAATAAAAAATCTCCAATTAAAAAAACTCATCTTTTCTAAAATGTTTTAGATGGATATCGAATCTCAACTTAAAGAAGAGAAGAGAATGTCTGATTCGAATCCACCACTATCTCTCTTTCTCTGCATCGATTCTTTTAGATCTCAGCATTAATCAAAATCACAGACAAAAGCTATCTAAAAATCCCAGAAACATATAGATTTGGTCAAATCAAAATCAGATTATTTTTTTGAGTAATCAAAATCAGATGAATGTGACCTAATCCATGATCGTTGGTGATGCAACAAAAGTTGGTCTGCAACAGCCGTCACCACTCCTTCACCGTGTCTTCCCGCTAGTCCCAAGCTTCAACGCAAAACTTTCCGGTGACGTTACTCAGACGAGAAACAGAAGCTTTCTCTTGTTCTCAGCGAATCTTCTTCTTCTTTTACCCATTCCTCACCTAAACCTCCAGCGAGCTTTTCTCTCTTGAAATCAAAACTCTGTTTCACCAGAGTAAGAATCAAACCAAATCGAAAACTCTCGTGATCCCCACTATCAGCCTTACCATTCTTGTTTCTCTCTTCAACAAATCAAGAACAATATTGTGTCTCAAAAGCTAGAGATTTGCATCGAATTGGTGAAAATTGATGTTGTTTTCGTCACCACCGTGGCTGAATCAGTAGAAGAAGCTTTCCGCAAGCCTCCACTGTTGCTTCCAACAGTTCACGGTGAGATCGTGGAACTCGCAAATCATATGGTTCAACATCGCCGTCTTATGTTGCGCAGAGATAATCGATGCAATATCGTCTAGAATCCCAGTAGTATAGTCGCGAGTCTCCATCCCAAGCCATGAAATTTCTCGGAAACTGCTGCGACGCGGCGGGTTCATCTTGGGGAGAAGGAAGAGAAGCAAAAACCGGGTGGCTCTAGAGAAGAAACCACCGAACCGGCTCTTTAGGCGTTGGAGATCACCGTAAATCTGGCGTATCCTCTGCCTCCTGAAAATTAAATCTCATTCTCACTCTCTCTTTCACTCACTCGTTCATATTGATTGTAGATTTTTCATGAAATCGAGTATAGTGTCTAGCATTTTGGTTTATGAGATTGAATCGGATATTAGATTATGCATGTATTGATTTGAAAATTTGGATGGGATGTATTGAGTTTTAGAAATTGGATAATTTCCAACAGGTGAAGAAGAAGAAGTAATCGGGTCGGTTGTTTATGGTTTGGATCGGGTTTCAATTCGATTTGGTATTGGGTTTATGTGGTTTGGTATCAGTTTTGATAATAAACCATCAAAACCAATATTTATAGGTACTGGGGTTTAAAACTGTTAATTCGGGGATAATTAAGTTGAGTACTTTAATTTCATGGGGAAGTAGACAGAGGGCAAAGTTCGATGGAGATCGGTTGTGATATGACACTATTCTGAAGGGAAATAGGTCGTTTACCCATATCTCCATATAATTTAAGTTTTGGTTTATATCCACAAATCTGCCGATTCCAAACTATTTCCCTTTCACCCGTAACTAAACACAAGTTGAAAACTGAAGCAGAAACGATAGTAAAGACTGATCTAAAATCACCAAATACTACTGTTACGATGTGACAAATAACGTAGATTTGAGAGTTTTGATTTGCCATTGTTTACCGCTAAAAACATATTCAAATTCTATGTCAAACCTAAAGTGCAACTATACTTAAAGCAGAGGTTTAAGAAACGCAAGCATAACAACCTCCAACATAAAACGAAAAAATAAGAATACAACTAACATCCACTTTCACGGTTTCAACACTCACATTGACAGCATCCCTAACCTCTACTCTCGATGTTTCCCCTGAAATCTAACCAGACACATTTCTGAAATCATCTTCTGTCAGATCCATGTCTACATTCATTTCCCCATTCACAGCTGATAAATTCAAGAATAATAACAAGTAGAGATCAATCCCAAAAGCTCTTCCTTATTCAAAGTAAAAGATACAATCAATCCTTAGAGCAAGTTTCAATTCTTTCATAAAAAAAAAAAAAAATTATAGTAATAGATCCCTCTCCAAGGTCTCGGAGGCAAGCGTCCTTCTCAAGCACATCAATGGGAGTTTTGCAGAGTGCTACAAACACAAAAGTGAAAAATGAAACCACTGAGTCATGCATGTAAAACCATTTTAAGTTGTTTGAAACAATAGTTTGTTTTGTTGCAAACTCACACTGAAGCGCCACGGCTTCGTCGCTCTTTTCTCTCACGGCGACGTTTTTCTTTTTCTTCAACAGCCAGAAGAGTTTGAACACATTTCAACTACGAAAAACGCAACCATAGTAAGTTTTTGGGTCTACACTCGTGTTTAAGTTTTTTAAAAAAACCACATGCAAGGGCAGATGAATTGATAGTAAATATTCATAGTGTTTGTAAATATTCCTAAAAAGAGCTTCCAACTAAAATCACATAGACCACACAGTGGGAAATTAATAATACGATTCTTTCAAGAGATTGAAATACCTTGCCATACTCAGATACAATCTTCATTGCTTTCTTTCCCTTGGAGACTTCTTCATCATCTTTGTTACTAGCAGATGCAGATGCCTAAGAAGTTTTCATTGGTTTAGGAAATCAATAGACAGTGAGAGTATGCAAACTAAGGATAAGATTCAGACAGAGTAGGGAAGCAATATACCTCAACATCACTGAGAGTACAAGTCCCCAATGATTTACCTATCTTTTTCAACACATCTTTATCATCCCAGTACCTAAAACCGTAAAACAAATTCATTCACCATACACATAAATAAACCTAGTAATAGTTTCCGATGAAAGACAATACGTACTTGAACGTAGCAACATGACCATTAGATTTCAACTCAGCTATTATAGGTTCCAACTCTGGACCTTTTTTCATCTGCACCATAAGCTCAGCATATTGTTTTGATGCTTCAGGTTTCACGAGAGACTTCAAGAACTGGATATTTCTAGAAACTGTATATATTTTGTCAGCCAATTCATTAAAAATTGAGATCAACAACAATCGGATATGACTTAAGATCGCAATAATACCTGAAGGAGGTTCAGAACTTGAAGCCATTGGATCAGAACAATAATATAACACATGAAATAGATAAAGATTATTGGAATCGAGCCATGATCCAACGCAAAAAAATCAAATGGCAGAGGCGATACTTATCAATCGAATTCGAAACGAACGATGGTTATGTACTGATTCGTTTCCTTTTCCTTAATATATAGTACTATAGGAAAATATCAAACGATGAAGATGTTTATGTACTGATTCGTTTCCTTTTCCTTAATATATAGTACTATATAAAAAATATCCAACGATGAAGATGTTTATGTACTGATTCGTTTCCTTTTCCCTAATATATAGTACTATAAAAGATTATCAAACGATGAAGATGTTTATGTACTGATTCGTTTCACTTTCCGTAATATATAGTACTATAAAAGATTTTCAAACGATGATTTGTTTCCTTTTTCTTCATATATGATTAGAATGGGCATATAGGCAAACTATTTGTGCCATCAACCCCAAGTCCATAAAAGTTATAGTATTCCTCAGCATTTTTTTTTTTTTTTTTTTATTTATTTGAAAATTTTATTTGAAAATTGCAAATCAACCATACGAAACTAAAAATAATATGTACCCAATAGAATTATCATATCATATGTATTTTTTACAACCTTTTTTTAGTTACATTATAAATTTTAAATTGTATAAGTGGACTTGAATTAATCGTTGCTATAGTATCCATTTGCTACATTATTTAGTAATTAAACTTGTCCAATATTTAGGTGTAGCAAAGGTAGAAGAGAATAGTCTTTCGTGCCGCTCAGAATTTGGTACCAGTGAAGAAATCGTAGAAGTTGTCGATAGCTATACGTTTCTTGTACTTGAGCTTCTCCACCATGTATATCCCTGCGTAAAGACCAGCTGTTTTCCAATACTCAAAGAGCGACGGGTACTCCGATGTCGGTAAACGTTTCGGAGTTTTGTCGTAAAGTGACTCTAAGAGTTCTCCAGCCTTAAACGCAGCATACGTTATGTTGACAGTAGCATGTTCTAAATCGGTTGCAAGGAGACCACTGTTCAAACTGTTGTTCCATCCCTCACAAAACTTGTTGAGTAGAATGGAAGGGACGTCGTTGAACACCAATGTAGGAGTGTCATGGTTTGGAACATCAAATAGTGCCTCCTGAAATGCCTCCTGTGCACACTTCTGAATAAGAACACAAGCTTCGGTAACATCTGTCTCATTATAGTCCGTTGAATCAGTCTCATCAGAGTCCGAGTCCGAGTCCGACGACCCTGAGCCAGACCCGGACGACCCCAATCCTGAGCCAGACCCGGACGACCCCGATCCTGAGCCAGACCCGGACGACCCTGATCCTGAACCAGACCCAGACCCAGACCCCGATCCTGAACCAGACCCAGACCCTGAGCCTGAGCCGCCATAGTGATAGTGTGAGTTTGAGGAGTCCGAGTCTCTGGCAGGTTCTTCGTATGTGCTCGGCAGGTTCTCAATCTTTTCTAGCCCGTCCGCATCATCAATCAGTTGGGTCTTCTCCGTCTCTCCGACCTTCACAATATTTTGATAGGTTAAGTTTGTTTATGTTCTGCAACATAAACAATCAAAAGCTCATGCATACGATGAAGTGCTCACCTGAATTTGTAACTCAGTGCCTGCAATTGTCCAGCAAGCTTCCCTCTTATAGTTTTGAGTAAGCAGGTTGGCAAGAATGGGTTTGTTGATCCCAAACTGGAAGAATAAGTTCAAAAAAAGGTTTATTCAGAGAAAACAAAGGACGTTTTCCAGATATCTAATTGAAACGTTGTACACAAGCAACATATAACCAAGTAGGCTCTGCATCCTGGAATCTACTAGTATCGGTATATGATAAAAGTAAGCTCTCTTTAGTTTTCTTGTTTTAAAAACCAATAATAAATCCACTACAAGTGTTGTAGAAGGTTTCATAAATGGAATATGAATTACATACTTGGGTCTGTTGAACATTCCCAATAGAATTAAGTGCAGGAGCAATCACATATGATCTGCAAAAGAAAGAAACAATAGTCAAAGAACGTGTCGAAATTAACGGTTAAATATCTATCTATATTTTAAAATACTTGTAGGGAATTTTGATCTGCTTTTGTTGCTTGTTTATAGAGAAAACGAAAATGGGAAAAACAAACGCAGTTTGATAACCGAGTTCACGGCTTAACCGCTACGTCTCGGGTGAGAACCGTCTCTCACAAGATTCACTATAACAAAGTGATTACACACACAAAACTCTAACTTGAGTTCTTTGATGTTTTGTTTTTCTCTCTTGAAGGTACGCTCCTCTTTCTTACAGAGATTTTTTCTTAAACTTAAGAGACGAAGTCACAATCACAGGAACATCACTCCTCAAGATAAGGAAGAAAAAACAAGGCACCCCATTAGAAAGTCTTCACTTTTTTCCTCTTTTCACGTTCTTGGTCGATTGTCAAAAAACACAAGAAAAATCTTGTGTATTATGGACCAATATCTTTGTTCTCTTTCATCCCTTCTTGTAAACTTTCGTTGGCCCATCATGGCCCAGTTATTGATTTGTCAAACCCTAGTCAATAATCTCAACCTTGACAAAACACAAACTCTCTTTCACGTTTCTAGCCGTCAACTCCACGTGACTACCACCTCTACATCGGCAAGCGTCTGCTTTTTCCTCCGGCGAGTTGATTCCGGCATACCCAGCCAAGAACCTTCTTCTATTTCTCAGCGGCGATTCATTTCAAATCCCGATGGCCAACTTAAAACGAAAGGGACGCCGGTTTCGAGCGGAGCTTCCACGCAATGGCTCCACCTAATTCTCGGTGGCTCAAATCTTTGGCGTTTTGCTCCGGTAAGTGTTATTACTTCGGCGATTTACTCACTCTTTTTCCAATCTGGAGAGATTGATTTCTTCTCGTTTTGATGGCAAAAGACATAAACCAGATTCAGATTTCATTTCGGTGATGCCTCGTTACCGTCGGGCATCTTCTGAAGAGCTTCACCACGACATCTTTGTGGTTCCGGCCAGATCCCTGTTCGTCGGCGATCTATTTCGGTGAGTTCCCCATGGCGTGTCGGACTGCTGCCTCCTACGGTGGCTCTCCTCTGCCGGCGATCTGCCCCTGCAACACTGGCTAAGGCTTCCAAATGGGCCAACTGGGCCACAATTTCTACAAGCCCAATAGCTCCACAACCCATTTGTTTTGGCCCATCCGCTCAGGCCCAACAGCTCAGGCCCAACGTTCTGGCCCATCAGCTCAGGCCCAACGTTCTGGCCCAACAGCTCAGGCCCAACAGCTCCTCAAGCCCACTGCTTTTCAGGCCCAGTGCTCTTCAGGCCCATCTGTCTATACTGGCCCATCAGCACAACTGGCCCAGCCACTTCTCAAGCCCACTGCTTTTCAGGCCCAGTGCTCCTCAGCCCATCTGCTCAAGCCCAACAGCACCTCTGGCCCAACAGCTCCTCTGGCCTAACAGCTCACATGTAACGTGAGCCAACTCCACGCGACTTCTTCCGCGTTTACCGGCGACTTTTTCCGGCGACCTTTTCCGGCGACTTTTTCCGGCGACCTTTTCCGGCGACTTTTTCCGGTGACTTTTTCCTCAGGTGTCTTCTGTTATTGTTAGTTGGTCCACCTTACTCTCTGAACGATGTCCAAAACGCCGATTACCTTTTATGCTTTGAATTTCAATGGCAATAGCTCCACCTGAAACTGATATTTCTTTCAATTTACTTTCAGGAACCTTCAAGTGAGATAACGCCACTTAGATCACCTCAATACATGTGAATCTTTCAACACCCTTTGTCAGAGAACTCCTCCTGGAACGTGTGACACCTTCACAGTTCCATATTCTCCACAGGTAACACCAACTTCAATTCTCTGCTTTACTCAATTCTGACATTTGAGTATTTCTCACAGAACTAACTCAACTAGACCTTTCTGTTTTGCGAGATTGTGGTGTTACCTGGGCTGCTGTTCCACTTCAGTGTATGTTGAGAAGTTCACAGCAAAGCTGGAACTTCTGACCAGGTACCGTCTTAGTTAGGAAGTCTGATGGGTTGATTGTTGTGTGAATTTTCTGTAGCGTTACATCACCTTGTGACACAATATCTCTTATGAAATGAAATTTTGTGTCTATATGCTTTGTTCTTTCGTGATGAACTGAATTCTTTGCTAGAGCTATAGCACTTTGTGAATCACAATGAACCACAACTTTGTCTTGCTTAAACCTTGTGAATCACAATGAATCACAATGAAAAATCTTGTGTATTATGGGCCAATATCTTTGTTCTCTTTCATCCCTTCTTGTAAACTTTCGTTGGCCCATCATGGCCCAGTTATTGATTTGTCAAACCCTAGTCAATAATACTAACAGGAGAAGTACAACTAGTCTTTGGACAAGACCAGCCTTGATCACACTCTGGATTTCATTTTCAGAATCATCAGACCAATACCAAAATGCCCCTTGTTCATCATAAGAAGGAACAAGTCGTTCAAGTGCGACGAGAGCATCATGATGCACCTGTTACCATGCGTCATATGTTAAAAGTATACAAACTGAGGAGACAGAGCCTAGCTAGGGAGACCGAGAGAGAAGTAAGAAGACCTGGCCAAAGGGCAGCAGAGGCTGGCCACGGCAGAAGGTTGACAATGTTGTATGCTTGTTCAGCTGAGCAAGAAGTGGCATCAGTGCCCCCACACCTAAGAACATAGTCACAGCATTGTGTTGGAACTCGAGATGGTGTCACGTTTTCGGTAGGAGGAGTTACCTCTGGAAACATATATAAAAGAAACATTCCAGTTATTAATGATAAAGACGTATCGATCAAGAAATGTAAACAGATGTAAATTTACCCAATGATACAATCTTTCGGAACTTGGTAAACGAAGGCTCGAGCTCATCTTCCAAATACCTTGCGATCCTAACCGAAACCTACGGAATCACCAACCAAAACTCATTAATCATTTAAATCACGAGAGATTGTTACTTGAGAAATCTGACTTACGTTCTTGCCGACCAAGGCGGCGGAAGTAGATTTCATAGCGTCTTGACGGTTCTTCATCAACCTTTCGAAAGCCATCTGAATCAAAGCCAATCGTAATTTTACAAGACGGAAGAGAAAAGCTCACTGAACAGAAGAGAACAGAGGAATGAAATTGAGAATGGAGCCAAAAAAGATGAATTTAAAGAAGCCAAAACGGTTTTCTAAGTATCGTCTTTATTTAACGAACAGCAACCAAACGAGCCTCACTTTCAGTTAATGCTTCGTCTTCGTCTTCTTCTTTGTTTTGTTTTGTTTTGTTTTTTTTGTCAATGTTGTTCGTCTTCGTTCTTGTTACTGATTCCTCAATTTATAGATGTAATTGTGTCACAAAAGCATTAAGTTGCATGTCACAAAAGCACTATGATGTTAATGTATTCACGCACACATACACGTCTTCAAACTTTCTATAAATATGCATAATAGCTCGTCTTACGCACTTGAAGACATGCATCATGTTTTTAATTTGTAACCTTTAGTTGAAATTTCAAATATTTCTATAATTGTTTTGTAACAAACCCATGCAAAAAAGGAAATCATTTCATCGTATTACACGGCAATATAGTCTTTGATTCTACCTTTTCTATATCTATATGTTTTTTATTGATACCACAAATGTTGTCAACTACACTAATATAAAATTATATTAAAAACATAGTTATTGTTTTATTATTGATAGCAAAGAGATGAATATATACAGACATAGCTTCTAGGGTATTCTGATCACAATAACTATATTTACATATACGGAATATATAATGGATCTTTAATACGCCTCCTCACCATGTCTACTGATGTTGAGTAGACATTTTGCACAAAGTCTTTGATATATTTACCTTTTTCTATGTCTTTTTTTTTGTCAATATTACCTTTTTCTATGTCTTTTTATTAAAACTACCAACTTTTATGTTCTAGGAAACTCTTGCTGACAGTGTTTACTCCTGATTTTGTATGTAATTCCTTTTTTTATCCATTGGTCTATAACCACGGATCCACTCAAACAAAACCATTTTCTTATCACTATGATGGTAATGTATACAAACACATACGCGTCTTCAAACTTTCTATAAATGCATAAATATCACGTCTTACGCATTTGAAGACATGCGCCATGTTTATAATCTGTAATCTTTACTTGAAATTTCAAATATTTCCATAATTGTCTTCTAACAAACCCATGCAAAAGAAAGGAAATCATTTCATCGCACTACACAGCAATATAGTCTTTGATTCTACCTTTCCAATATCTACAGTATTTTTGTGTTTTTCTTATTGATATCACAAATGTTGTCAACTACACTTATAAAAATTTATATTAAAAACATACTTATTAAACTAAGGATTATTATATAAAATGCCACTTTGTAGCCCAAATATTTTAGATATGCCATTTTCTTATTAGACTTTTGGTTCAACAAAAAGACAATTTTGCCCTTCTCGTTTTACAAAAAAACATGTCATACATAGATATCCACAAAATTGTGTACAACATTATGTAAACATACAATGCTTAATTATATCGACAACTAAGCATTCTCTTTCTTGAGCATTGAGCATTGAGCAGGAGCTAGTGCGTCACGTTCAAATCCTGCCAATATACACCACTGAATCATAAGTTTTTTTGACACACGACCAATCTATTTTCTTAAATGCGGTGAAAAAAATATGACTTGGAAAGTTAGGTGAACACACAGAAAGTTTACAGAAACTAAAGTGAAAAGTATCCTAGAAAGATCAGAAACATCAACAAATGGGAGTATGTTACACGAATGTTGCAAGTCGATAAGAAAACAACGACTATAAATATGGACTAGAAGCATGAATACTAGTCCCTAGTAACCGTTTCCGAAGGGAACCCAAACCAAATATGATAAGAACACACCCACTATAACACAACTACCAGCACACAAACATGACCTAAAAGAGGGAATACTAAACCTTAATCACCGCTGTCGAGGGGAACCCAAACCAAGTATCATAAAACATTGAGGGATGCGTACCATGGAACTCGAACAGAGAACAACAACAAACTCCATTGACGCACATAACGAAACAAAATAAAAATTCGTAAAACATCTGGAAAAAATAGAAAAAAAATGTCTTTGTAAAATCGTTAATTTCATACCAGATCAAAACAATTGAAACATCTCTATCGTAATGTAATAAAGAAACTTCCATCTACGCTTCTATTATCATGCCAACTACAATCATTAAAGGCCTAAAATATAAGAGTTCTTGCAATTGAAAAAAGCAACAAATATTATGGTTTTAGCTACTAAACAAACACTTTTTAAGAAAATCAAAAGAGTTCAATGAATCCAATAAGATAAGATAGAAAGAGATTAAACTTGGCATCGTAGTCCTTCCAAACCCTATCTGATGCTACCCAAATCAAAAGTCTTGAACTTGATTTTGCCAATGCTAAGTTCCTCAAACGGTTAGCTGATGCTGAAATAATCTCTAATCACCACCAAATTTACACAAACACAAAAATCTCAGATTTCAATTTTTAACATCTAACTGATACACAAAGTAATTAGTTACAATCATACTAAAATATTTTGTAAGATAAACACATGAACCCAATCGAATTAACGAAGATGATAATTGATAAAATTTAGAGAATCGAGGGAAATCAAAAGGGATTATAATACCTTGGGATGACTGACTTTTCGCTCAAGGACGGACCCGGAAGAGAAGCTACGGCGATGGAGGTGCTAGGGACGATTTTTCAGAGCTTGATTAGATCCAAGCTACATGGTTGGATTAGGTCCCAAAAGCAGAATAACAGAAGAAGAGATCGATTTTATCAGAATGATTGAGATCTTTCTCCAAGGTATTGATTGTCGTAACCTGCATCTGTTATTCGACGGAGACCTTCGCGGCGTAATCATCATCCTCTAGCATCAATCGAATCCATGGTAGCAAATCGTTAGACAGTTATATTCTTAAAAATCAGAAGCGAAGAGGAAGACTATACCAATATTTTGAAATCAAAGAGTCTTCGTATACCA
Organism: Crucihimalaya himalaica; assembly: GCA_004349715.1. Taxonomy (NCBI): domain Eukaryota; kingdom Viridiplantae; phylum Streptophyta; class Magnoliopsida; order Brassicales; family Brassicaceae; genus Crucihimalaya; species Crucihimalaya himalaica. The sequence continues at coordinate 541,685 of SMJT01000029.1, forward strand.
GATTGAAGAATTGCAAAAGGTCATGTATTCGTCAAATATCTTTTTTTTTTTTTTCTAAGCGTAAATCTAGAATTTTGTGGGCAAGGGCAATCTTGTCATTCTTTTCGGCCGACAATGGCAAATATACAAACAAAACCAATCTGAAAATGGTTATTCAACAATGACGGACCATGCACTAATTTAAAATTTATAATACAACAATAACATATCAAAATTTAATGACAAAACAAACAATGAATTTAATTAAAGTAAATAACTAGAACCATAAACTTAAATATAAATTGAAACCCTAAACTAAAACATGTTGTTAAAACAAAATAAACTTAACATATTATAAAATAAGTGATTTAATTATCTGGTAGATCAGTTATGAATCAAGGGCAATTAAATTATTAATATATTGCTTTATATCTATTAAAGTAGATAATATGATGATTAAATAAAAATGTATTAGTCATTCCTTTTTTTATTTACGAAGTTTAATGAAATTTTATTTTAAAGTTTAATTTTGAAAATATTGTAATTTTATTAAATATTTGTTTTAAAATAAAATAAGTGGGTAGAATTTATAGCATTAAAAATAACAGATTATCTTAGAAAATAATAGTGAAATGAAAAAGAAAAGATTATACTCAAAATATTTATATTATAGAAAAAAATAGATTTTTAATTTTAACTTGGGGTTTAATGTGTATCAAATCGTAATGGATAGTTTGCAGGGCTTCTTACTAAACTATACCCTTATTTGAAGTCAATTCCAAAACTAAACCTCTTTTCTTTTTTATTTTAATGCCTTAAAATACATTTTCCAACTTCTTTTTTTCACAAAAATATCTAGCGCATACTTCTTCTGTGAAGTCTGGTGGCTGGGATTGAATAACAATAACCCAAAGATTCTCACGTAATAATAAAAATGTCATCGTCTTCAATAGTTCCCAACCACCATTACAAAACAAAATTGAGCTCTAAATGCTTCAAACAACCGAATTAAGTGAGGTTAATGCTCTAAAACTGAGTTAAAAGCTCAATTTTTGTTGATCTCCTCTCTCATTCCAACCATTTAACTCTATAATATCGTTTTCAATATATACCATCCATATATCTTGCGATTTACTAAGATTCGAGCATAATAACGCTTGAGTTGCTTGGGTATTGGTGGCGTGATCAGTTCTTGGCCGTTTAAGAAGTTAAACACAAGCTCAAACCGAATCTTGGTAATTTTTGCTTCATTTCTCCGATTTTCCAGAATGCATACTTCATGGGTGAAGTCTCAATAGTCAACTGGGGGTTAGTTTTTCAATTGACTTTTTGGGTCTCAGCACGATGGAACCACGATGAAGTCTGAAGTTCTCCTTTGAAAACAAAAAACGGTGTTTAGACTTCACCGTCGAAGTCTGTATACAAGAAGTCTAGTTTTGCAATTGACCGTTAAGTCTGACTTTGTACAAAGACTTCTCCTGTGAAGTCTGCGATAAAAAGCGGTTAGTTTTGTAATTGACCGGAACGAAGACTTTTTATCGAGACTTCATCTGAGAAGTCTGCGTGAAAAAGGGGTTAGTTTTGCATTTGACCGAAATTCCAAAACATTGACTATTGGTAGACTTCTTGAATGAAGTCTACAACCATCGGTAACTCTGGAATTTAACTGGAATTTAAGAAAGAAATTTTTTTGGTCAATTGCAAAAGTAACCCTTTTTCTAAATAGATTACTCAGACGAAGTCTCATGTGAAAGTCAAACTCTGGTCAATTGCAAAACTATACCCTATTTTATGGGTAGAGTTCGCCAAAGACGTCTTTGAAGGCAAAAAGACTTCATCGTGGAAGTCTAAATACGTAAAAGACTTCACAGACACAGTCTATTACCAAAAAGACATCCTAGATGAAGTCTACTAAAAAAGTCAAAACTGTGGTCAATTGCAAAATTAGACCCCAAACTGGTATAGACTTCTCTCACGAAGTCTCCTTGTGTAGGAGAGTTCGCCTGTGAAGTCTGCTAAAAAAGTCAAGCTCTGGTCAATTGCAAAATTAGACTCGTGCTTCAGACTTCACGGGCGAATTCTTCTTTAGACAGCAAAGCAGACTTCATCGAAGAAGTCTACTAAGAGACTTCGCCTGTGAAGTCTCTAATGATAATTTCAGTAAAAATGCAATTTTAGCTTATTTGTAATAGTTTTTTTTTTCTTGTCCTAATATGTGTGTTACGTATGGTTTTTGATGTTTTAGAAATTTAAACTATTTTAATCGCATAATTATTTTTATATCTTTTTTTTTAACTTATTAGGTGTTTAGGTTATAAACTTTAGACTTCACAGAGGATGTCTGTGCGTAGACTTCGTTCGAGAAGTCTCTTGCACTATCTTTTTAAAAAATAGATTTGTATCATATATAATTTGCATTTTCGAGATTTTAATTTTTTTACATGTGTATTAGTTATTGTTGGTGTTTATGTATGAATTTCACATCTCAATGTCTTATATTCTATCTTAAATCGATTTTATGAATTTCTGATAATTATTTTTCAACAGACTTCACCTTTGAAATCTACTGTCAAACTAATAGTTTGCATTTGTGTTGTTTCAAATGTTTTTAAGAAAATGGTTCACGTACTTGCTGTCTATGGAGAATGTGTGATTAGAGACTGTAAGTGGCATTTCGAGGTGGGTAATCCCAAAGGAGGGAAAATGTTATTCTTGCGGGTATCCAAATTTTAACTTGTATTTGTTAGTCCAAATACTTGTTCTGTAACGGGTCAAGTAGGGTTAAAAGTTTTAAAATCCGTGGTTGGATAACCAAAAACATGAGTGCTTGTCGGTGCCTCTCCCTGTCTTCAACAAAAAAAACAAAGAGATTACTAAGTTAGAACAGTTCTTCCAGTGTATATATATATATGGAAATCTGCAATTGCTACTCACGCTAACAATAGAGCAAGAGACTTTTTTTTTAAAAAAGGAACATATTATATTTTGTGCGTAATCTCAATCTATGATCGCAGAGAATAATAATGCAACTTGTTGTTATGAACTTTGAGAATTTCACTTCGAACTATTCAATTGTAACAAGGATCCATTATCAACACACTACAACAAATATGGGTATTGATAGCAGACGATTACCGCTATAATATCATTTATATAGCGTTTTCATAAATGCTATCAAAACCTCCGCTATAATAGAGTAGTCATATATGATAGCGTTTTTTTGCAAATGCTATTGTAAGGTTACTTATAATAGCGTTAAGGATTTGCTATGTAAGAATTACTAATGGCATAATTGTTGTGCTACATTTGTGTGTATAATAGCGAGTTTATTTTGTTATATATAAGTAAGTCGCAGTTCTTTTCTCATGCTATAAATTAGTTATTAGTAGCGCTACACTAATGTTATTTGTTTCTATTTAGTAGCGTAGGTTTTATGCTGTATGTATCGTTGTGGTAGCTTTTAAATATGGCTATCAATTAAGCATAGTGTGACTTCATTTACATGCTATAATGAATTTGCTCATCTGGATTACAAATTAACCTGTCCTACATGAGTTACGATAGAGTTACAAGAACAAAGAAGAAACCTGAATTCAAATTAATAATCTATTCATAATAGAAAATATCCAACCACACAATATTCAAAGTCATATATAGTAACCAAACCAGGAACGAAACAAGAGTCTTACTCCACGTCAAATGATAACTACTTTGTCTTCAGGCCATGCTATAGTCGTACCAATAGCATCCTCCATACACTCTATTGCAGTTGTAGGCCTCCAAACCCTTGCATCGTTGACCTTCACCACATCAACCCACACACGGACTGCATTATGGCCTAAAGGAACAAAATGCACTAACTGTTCAGGGTTGTTTGAAGACCAACGTCCTTCAGCAACAACCTTATTATGTCCAGCAATGTCAAGCAATATGCATTTCTGATCTTCCTTCACAATCCGTGGAGAACTTTTCTGCATCGTGTAAATAATATGTTAGGGTTAACAAATGCATTAGTAATAGCAATCGTAAATAGTTTCACAAGTAATATGACTAGTAAACTATACATAGAAAATTACCTGCTGAGATGAACTTGTAGGGGACTGTAAAATCTGCTTTAAACTCTTAACAGGAGCTGCAGGAGTGAGTGCTTGTGATTGCATCTGCATACGAGGAGATGCAGTAGATGGTGTCGCTGCACTTAAATCGTCAACAACAACTCTGCTCGCTGGCCATGCTATAAAAGACTTCAAAGACTCATGAAGATTTGACATATCTTCAGTAGGACGCCAAAGAAAGGTATCAGGTACCATAACCGCATCCACAAAAACTTTTATGGCATTTGGTCCAAGAGGAAGGCCATTCACCAAAGCTTTGGGATCACGAGTCTGCCAACGGCCTTCTGCAACTGGTTCTTCATCATTTGTTAGCCAATGTAGAAGTACGCACTTGTTCATAGAGTTTATACTTGGGCTCTGTGAAGCAAAAAAAGCAAACATAGAAGACATATATAACTCAAAATTCCAACACGTATATATGAAATCCTAAACTACTATCAATCATTTGACGCATCAACAGTAGGAAACATTACCTTTGGCGGAATGTCTTCTGGTTCTACCTCTTGGTCAAGTGAAACAACACAATTCTGAGGCCATGCAATAGTTTCTCCTACAGCTTGAGCAATATTAAACATATTATGCGCAGGTCTCCAAAGAAAGGCATCTCCATTAACTGCTGTCTCGACCAAAACCTTCACGGAATTGGGCCCCAATGGTACATTGTTGATGAAGTCCATGTGGTCAGAAGACAGAATTCGACCTTCAGCTACTTTGGATTCCGAGCCAGACCAATCAAACAGTATACACTTAGGCTGCTTCTTTTGGTTGACGCTCTACAAAATATTAATGAATATAACACTTAAAATCTTTTAACTTCCAATATGAAGTGTCAAACACTCTCATTAAACACTAATGCTTACACTTGGTGCTGAGTTTTCTCCCATCTCAGTTTCTGGACGCTGCAAATTGACATATAAAATCCCGTTAACATATTACTTATACCATGAATAAAGACCAGCTATTGAAATAAACTTACATGGCTATTAAGTCTTGCAAGAGCTTCTTGTAATACATGGACCTGCTGCTGCAACTGAAATTGAGTTTGTTGCATTTCAGTCACATACTTGCTCTTTACCTGGAAACAAGCAAGCTTGCTCACACTCATTCCTCTACCCATTGCCCTCAGGCGTCCAGGATTGTCAGGCCCCAGGATCTGAGCAAGAGGGTCTTCTTTTGGGTTTGATGATGACGATGACGGAGCATCAGACTGAATGAACTCATTCGCCTTTTGCTGGTAAATGTCGAAATACGATTTACAGAGTTAAACATAATGGCAAAAAATACAAAAGAGTGACATTAGTAAAATACTTACTATCTTGGCAGCAGCATCCGTGTTCACTGCTGTCCCATCCTTCTTAGTTCGTGACTTCACCCACACATTCAGTCTGGTAACTTCTGATGGTTCGGAGCTTTGTTTTTTCTAGTTAACGAAAGTAGAGTAGATTTCAGTTAGAGAACATTAAGATTACCATTGCGATTCATACAGAAGTAACAATCTTACCAAATCTTCTGCCAATCTAACCATTCCTCTACGGCTGCAAGTGTGAGGAATCTGCTTACTTCTTCTTTCCTTGTATGAATCACTAACAGCCTATATACAGAGAGTTAGCAAACTGCTAGGAAAGAAAATAAAGGAATTACAAGTAAATACCTTAAACTCTTGGCTAGTCTTCAGTTTCACAAATTTTCTCCACTCTGCGGTGGGAATATTATTTGGCCGTAACTTCATTCTGTCTGTATGGTTCTGAGCCTTCCTAATCTGATTTACAAGGCGTGATTTAGATGCCCTCCATAAACATCCCATCTGCTTTAAAACAGCCGCCTTCTCGTATTCTCCATCCATATCAAACCGTGTCTGCAACACCTTAATAATATAAGAATAACAAAGGCAAAGTAAGATTAAAAAGAGCACAACTATTTAACAGAAATTACCTGAACCGATTTCCATAGAACTGTCTTCCGCTCTTCACCAATTTTTCTCCAATCATCTATCAAGACAGGAACATGTTCCCGTACCAAGGGTCCTAAGTACGACGACAACTTGACTGATCCTTCTCCACAGGGTTCTCCTAACTCCGTGAACTCTACTCTTATTCTGGTATTAGGATCTTTAGCAATATCCTTCATCTTCGTAGGTCCTCTGTGTTTCTTTGGCTGTGGCTGAACCGTATCAGTAGCTTCTTCGGATACAGCAGCCTGGGAATTTGTCTCTTTCTCGACGTCTTGTTCTGTAGCATCATTATCACCTTCTGACCCAATCATATGGCTATTCAGGACAGTGTGAGCATCTTCAGGCTGTGTTTCATCAGGCAGAGTATCTTGTTGTAGTGTTTCCTCTGGCGTTCCTCCCTCTGTTGGTGAATATATGGTGCCAACAAATTCAGGCTCATCATCAGCTGTCGGGTTCTTCCTTTTCTTCGTAGCCTTTTTGGTCCTCCCCATCGTACTTGTACTGTAAAACTCAAAAAAGTCAAAAGCGTGAAAAGAATCAACTAAAGACAAAAATAAATATAAACTCAAAGCCAAACTGTAAAGAAAACTCAACGCAAACCAAAAGCCAATTATAACTTAAACAATATCCAAAATAATACAAATTCCATAAAGCAGTCTATGGCTCCAGAATACTAAAAAGAAACAACGCCATCACACATATATTCCTTCACAATCATCTCGGCCATGTTGAGACTCATCGGCCAAATCTTCTAGATTCATGTCAGTAACCGAAGGTAATGGTCCAACATCTGTGCGCACATCTTCCACATTCTCATCACTGTATCTTCTTGATGGACCTCTCATAACTACATACCAACTTGATTCTTCACTTTCCCTAGAGTAAAATATATGTTTTGCTTGAGAGGCTAAAATGAATGGATCCTTAGCAAAAGATAGTTGGCTCTGATTCATATTAACCAGCGTAAACCCATCTTCTACCATAACACCGTTACCTCTAACGGCCCACTGACACCGGAATATAGGGAGATAGAAGACGTTGTAATCTAGTAAGATGATTTCAACTACTCTGCCATAGTATGACACCAAATCTACCACTTGGGATGTGTCCTTAGCACTAGATCTACACATTGCTGTTGCCTCATAGTAAACCCCACTATTCTGACTCAGCCTATGCACTGAGGCTGTATGAAACAGCAGGCCATTAATAATATAGCCCGTGTAAGATCTGGCTATACTACGTGGACCATAAGCCAACCACTTAAGTGTCTCACACTTGTCTTCAGCATCAGGAGGTATCTAACAATTGGAAAATATAAGTCAGCTAAAATACTAACTAAATATTCACTAAAGCAAAGTAAATTGTAGTATAACATGCCTGTTGTTTTAGCCATGCTGCGAATTTCTGTGTGTGCATACTCCATAAATAAGTTGCATCATGTCTGCATCTAACATTGGAGTCTTGCAGATGTTGTAAATGAGCACTTGCATACAAAACATAATTTAAGAAATGACATCAGACAAAAATTACAGTGTTATTGACTTTAACAGAAAAAGAGAGATAAGAGGTACATACTCAACATAAGGTTCCACAATAGCCGTGTTCCGAATTACCGCAAGATGAGCTATTTTCTTATCCATATCTGTAAGAGCGAATGAAGTGCCAGCTGATAGAGGACGACCTTCTAGAATTGATTGGCTCTCGTACTCTGTGTTCCTGTCCTGTTTTTCTTCTACATTTGTTGTCTTCTTCAAGAAGGCAGAGCAAAACTGCATGCATTCTTCTGCAAGGTAGGACTCGGCTATGCACCCCTCTGGTCTTGCTGGGTTCCTGACATAGTCTTTCAATACTTTCATGTATCTGTTTGTAACGAGCATTACGAAAAAAAAAACAATTACAATCAATAGGTTCATCATCCAAAGTGAAAAGAAAAAGGAAAAGACAATACCTCTCAAATGGATACATCCATCTGAAATGGACGGGACCACCTAGTCGGGCTTCTCTTCCTAGATGCACGCACAAGTGCACCATTATGTCGAAGAAACTTGGTGGCCAATATCTTTCAAACATACAGAGAGTCTCCACAATTTCAGTTTCCATTATTTGGAGTTGTTCCATATCAATCACACGTTGGCAGAGAAGGTTGAAAAAAGCGCATAACCGGAAAATGGCTATCCTAGGTCCCTTAGGTAGTAGACCTCTCACTGCAACTGGTAGCAGTTGTTGCATCAAGACGTGATAGTCATGAGATTTGAGTCCCATGACTTTACACTCGTCTAAAGATACGCAATTAGATATGTTAGAGCAATAACCATCCGGACCTTTAAAGTCAAAGAGCCGCTTACAGAATATCTTCTTCTCTGACTTTGATAAAGACCAAGGTGCTGCGGGTAATAATGTCCTTTTACCGTGAGCTTTTGGATGCAAATCCTTCCTGATACCAAGGGCCTCGAGATCCTTTCTAGCCTTTAGACCATCCTTTGAATTTTCACAATGTAACAATGTCGCAATTAAGCTTGCAGCCACATTCTTCTCTACGTACATAACGTCCAAATTATGTCTAACCGGGAGCTCCTTGGAAATTTAAATAATATTAGGTTAGAAATCAGAACTAATAACAAACAAATGTTAATGACGTAAAATATATAAGTGATTGACGGTATAAACATACCTCCCAGTATGGCAAGGAGAAGAAGATTGATCTTTTCTTTCATCTGGATAACTCCTCCTCGTCTTTTTCTTCTAAGTCTTCTTCTTCATCAGAAGCACTTGCTTCGTCTTCGTCATTATCAGATGGTATTTCTACACGAGCAGCTCTAGTTCTCTTCTTCCCAGTCTCTTTTCTATTCCCAAAATCGTTCTTGTAATTTTTGAGAAGCAACGAAACATTCCTACCCGTCAGTATCCTACCCTTTTTCCCATGTTCAGTTTTACCATCAAACCATGTCTTCTTCCCACGAAAACTATGTAACGGAGACAAACCTTTCCTGTGGCACATATATACATGTTTTCTACTATTACTCAGCCACAAACTATCTGTGTGCTTTCCACATAAAGGACAACCCATTTTACCCTTTACTTTACAACCAGCAAGATTTCCATAAGCTGGAAAATCACTAATGGTCCAAAGAAGCATCGCCCTAAGGGTGAATGTTGTTTTACTGAATGCATCATATGTTAACTCGCCTCTAGACCACAAATGATTTAAGTCTTCTACAAGAGGTTCTAAGTATACATCTATACTATTACCAGGTTGATGCGGTCCAGGAATCAGCAAACTGAGCATGATATTCTCCTCCTTCATACATAGGTCCGGAGCCATGTTGTAATTAACCAGCAACACTGGCCAAGCTGAGTATCTACTGTTCTTCATGCTGAATGGATTAAACCCATCAGTAGAAAGTCCAAGCCGCAAGTTCCTCTGCTCTGCTGCAAAGGAAGGATACTTGTCATTCATTGACACCCACGTCACCGAATCTACTGGATGGCGCATTTTCCCATCAGTGCTCTTGTTACTGAAATGCCATCTCAAATCCGTAGCTACTTTCTCCGATCTGAACATCCTTTTGAGACGAGGTATTATTGGAAAGTACCTTAAAACTTTCTGAGGAACCCCCTTCTTTACTTCACCAGTGTGCATATTGATCTTCCATCTTGAAGCGTTGCATTTTGGGCATTTGTCGACCTTCTTGAGCTTCTTTCTGAATAAGCAGCAGTCATTCACACAGGAATGAATCTTTTGATATCCCATATCAAAAGTTTTCAGAAACTTCTTGACTTCGTAGATTGATGTGTGGAGCACATTGTCTTCAGGTAACATTTTTGGCAAGGTTTCCAGTAAGTCATTGAAGCTCTTGTCTGACCAGCCATTTTGCGTTTTTATTCTGAACAGTGAAACTATAGCCGATAGCTTGCTATGGTTCACACACGTTGGATACAACGGCATTTCAGCTTCTGCAAGTTTTGCTAAAAACTCATCCTCTTTCCTGTCCTCACCCTCAGCAGCGTCACCTACATCTAAACCCTGACCAGCTAAAACTTCATCCAAACATTTTGCAGCTTCGTACAGACCCAAAATCTCATCATTCCACACTCTAGCTTGAGCTTCTTCTACAGGTACAGAGTTCCCTTCTCCATGGTGAAACCAATCTATCCATATCTTGTAAGCCTCGTCCATCCCATTTATAACTAAATGAGAGACTACCTCGCTGCATGTATGCCGGTGTAAATTCCGACAGCAAGTGCATGGACATATTATCTTTCCATTAACTCCTAATTTGACACTAACAGCATCAACAAAACCCCGAGCACCACTCTCATATGCAGGATCAACTCTTGAGTTCATGTAAATCAAGTAGAAGAAGAAGACGGTTTTAATAACAATGGTCGTTGATCTCAATGCATAAACTGAAAACTTATAAGAATTGTAAATACCTGCATAAATAGACCCATGCCTTGTCCAACATTTTAATGTCTTACACTCAGATTCAGGTTCCTTGCCACAGTTCAAACAAGTATGCATGATTCAAGCAGCAAAGACGAGAAATCAAACATCATAATGTATAACAGCAGCAAAGATTTTCTAACATCAATCACAGGGACATAGAAACCTCTGATATAGGGTTACAATATACTAACAAGGCAATTGATGGGTCTAACCTTAGTAGAAAATGTGTTTGCTTTTGAATTGTTCACCGATATAACAGAACTTGTACTCCACTTATACGAACACAGACCTGTAAACAAGAAGCTATAATTATATTCAAAATATAACATAAACTGATTTTATTTACTAATTTCTGCGGAATCATCAATTTAGAATAACGAATTTATAGAATTCGTTGATACAAACTTACAATTTGAAAGTTTCTACATGATATGAACCCTAATCATGAGCTACGATAATGAACGATTCAGACAAAAAGAAAAAGATGATTCTATTGGTAATATAAACTCACTTTCGTTGGCAGACCAGAAAACCTTGTAAATTTGGGATCGAAATCGAATGTGATTAGGGGGGCTGATACGGATTGCGAGACCCAGACCTAGACAGAAACCCTAGCGAACACAGAGGGGTTCCGAGCAAAGAACAAAGAACGATTCCAGTCGGCGGAGATGGCGAAGGAATCGCGATTGGAGAAGACGGAGAGAACGAGGTGTTTTTTTTTTTAATTTGCTTTTTTTTTTTGTTTTTTTAATGCTATGGATAGTTTTTCTCTGTGTAATGGACCTCGAAAACACACTTTTTCTAAGTGTTGGCGCTTAAAGCAATAAGTTGGCGGATAAATGAGTTGTTCATTCCCGCTTATTGAATTTTCAGGTATAACATCATTGTAAAGCTATGAATATATTAATCACCTTCCCATATTACTTTTAACAGCAGTTACGTAAATTGTGCTATTATAATCTGCTATCAATACCCATATTTGTTGTAGTGACAGGACGGAGTGATCCTTTGGAATGAAAATGAGTTTGTTTCTTCTGAGATTTTGCTTTCCAAAGCACTACTTATCAGTTTTGGATGGTACGGAACAAAAGACGATACAGAGAAGTCTTTTTGTGTGAAGCAAGATTAGTAAGTATCATAGATAAAAGCGTTGCCGCTATATTCCACAAAGAACTTTGGCCATTAAAATGCTTTCACCTCGAACTTTCCGGCTCTATGAAATACAACATAAAAAACTTTAAACTTTGTATTTTACCATCAACTTTCTAAACCCTTTACATTCAATACATATGAAATTGATTAGACGATTTAAGTCCACTAAACCGGATTTACCATTAAACGTGTTTAAGAAATTGCGTTTTGGTTTTAATACCCTGATTTTGAACCCGATTACAATCAAAACAACACATAATCGATTTTGGGCTTAGGGTTCTTCAATTGAGGATTTTTCTAAAAATTAAATTCATCTTTCGAAATCGATTATGAGCAATTTTTAGTCATCTTCGAGTCGTTCATCTTGAGCTCCTCCTGGTGTTCTATCGAGATGTTGGTGTGGGAAGAGAATCATCATCTACAATTCGAAGACCGAACAGAATCCAAATTGGAGATTCTAAAGGTGATCCGTTGGATTGAAGGTACATTGTGTTTTCCTACCTTGAATCTAGTTTCTTATGACAAATTGATTCAGATTATTGTGTACTAGATGAAAACGGAGAAATATTTGATTAAGTGGGTTGATGATGCCTTGTTTGAAGAGATAAAAATGCTCGATGAAATGTATAAGAGAGTTGCCAATGATGTCACTGATTTGAGAAGGAAGATGGAGCTACAAAAGGGATTGTTTGAGAAGAAGGAGGTTGAGATGGTTAAGAAGATAGAGGAAGAGATGGTGAAGTGTTCTTGGAAGACATTTGGTGTTACTGTTTTGGTTGTAAGCTCGTTCTTATGGATATGGGGAAAACTTTATGATTAGATGTTGGTGTTTTGTGATGGTGTCATTATCTTTTGTGTTTGTGATGGTTAGATGTTGATGTTGATTCTGATATTGTTCCTACATTATGTTTATGTATGTGTTTTTATCTTTGAATTTGATCTTATTGTGTTTTTAATTACCAAAAAATTACCAAAACATTATCAAAACAGAAGATTAGATGCATCAGCTACTAGTGTTAGAACCGGTGGAGAGCTCACGGAGAAGAAGCTTTTGGTGTAGGAGCGGGAGGAAAGCTCACAGGAACATGTGTCGGTGGCGGAGATGAGCTTACAAGAGCCGTAGATTTCGGTGATTCGATTGGTAAAGAAGCCGAAGATGCCATGGGAGGAGTGGTGGCGGAAGAAGGGACGATGATGGTGGAGGAGATTGGACCGAACCCTAATATTTTTATTTGGAGATTTTATGATAATATATATATATATATATATATATATATATATTTGAAACATGACATTAAAAATGTCTCAGCTCAATTGGTAGTGAATCTGTTGGTTAGTCTAAGAGGTAAGGGGCTTGATTCTGGGTATTGGATAAATTTTTTAAAATCAAATCGACGTCGTTATAAGGTTAAACGGAAACTGTTAACGGATCCATAACTCCGTAAATTTAGATTTAACGGCATGCTTTTTATGGCCGAGTTGAAGTAAGTTACCTAATAATCGAACAAGTCAACGCAAACTTAAACATTTAAATGGCATTTTCAAAGTTAAAGATTAAAACGTGTAGATTTTAAAAGGTCAGGTTTTTTAGATATTTTCCCGATGATTTAAGTATTTTTGGTATAACATACAATTTCTATATTATTTCCATTATTTATAATAATCAGCCGCAAATATACTATCTCCCTTCAACTACGGGGTCTGGCTCAGGATCGAGTCGTCCGGGTCTAGCTTAGGATAGGGGTCGTTCGGGTCTGGTTCAGGATCGTCGGACTCGGACTCAGACTCTGTAGGACAAATGTAAACGAAGCTTGTGTTCTTATTCAGAAGTAGGCACATGAGGCATTTCAGGAGGGGGGAGACGCAACACTCTTTGATTTTCCAAACCATAACACCCCTACAACGGTGTTTAACGACATCCCTTCCATTCTACTCAACAAGTTTTCTGAGGGATGGAACGATAGTTTGACCAGTGGTCTCCTTGCAACCGATTAAAAACATGCTACTGTCAACATAACGGTTGATGTGTATAAGGCTTGAGAACTCTTAGAGTCACTGTACGACAAAACTCTGAAACGTTTACCTACATCGGAGTACCAGTCGCTCTTTGAGTATTGGAAAACAGCTGGTCTTTACGCAGGGATATACATGGTGGAGGTCCTCAAGTACAAGAAACGTATAGCTATCGACAATTTCTACAATTTCTTCACCGGACCAAATTCTGAGCGGCACGAAAGGCTACTCTCTTCTACCTTTGCTACACCTAAATATTGGACAAGTTTGTGAAAATTTATAAATAATGTAACAAATAGATACTATAACAACTATTAATTCAAGTCCACTTATACAATTTAAATTTTATAATGTATGTAACTAAAAAAGGTTGTAAAATATATATATATATATGTGTGTGTGTGTGTGTGATATGGTAATTATATTACATATTATTTTTAGTTTTGTATAGTTGATTTGCAATTTTCAAATAAAATTGGAAAAAAAAAGCTGAGGAATACTATAACTTTAATGGGCTTGGGGTTGATGACAAAAATAGTTTGCCTATATGCCCATTCTAATTATATATGAAGAAAAAAGAAAAAATTATCGTTTGATAATATTTTATAGTACTATACATTAAGAAAAAGAAACGAATCAGTACACAAACATCTTCATCGTTTGATATTTTTTAATAGTACTATATATTAAGGAAAAAGAAACGAATCAGTACATAAACATCTTCATCGTTCGCTTCGAATTCGATTGATAAGTATCGTCTCTGCCATTTGTTTTTTTCCGTTGGATCATGACTTGATTCCAATAATCTTTATTTATTTCGTGTGTTCGATTATTTTCCCGATCCGATGGCTTCAAGTTCTGAACCTCCTTCAGGTATTATTGTGATCTTAAGTCATATCTGATTGTTGTTGATCACAATTTTTAAGGAATTAGTGGCTGACAATATAGATACAGTTTCTAGAAATATCTAGTTCTTGAAGTCTCTCGTAAACCCTGAAACATCAAAGCAATATGTTGAGCTTATGGTGCAGATGAAAAAAGATTCAGAGTTGGAACCTATAATAGCTGAGTTAGAATCTAATGGTCATGCTGCTACGTTCAAGTACGTATTGTCTTTCATCGAAAACTATTACTAGGTTTATTTCTGTGTATGGTGAAAGAATTTGGTTTCCGGTTTTAGGTACTGGGATGATAAAGATGTGTTGAAAAAGATAGGTAAATCATTGGGGACTTGTACTGTAATAACCCGTACCAAGATTAGTGGTACGTGCGTACGCGGTACGTGAGTGAAAGAGATTCGTTCAGACAAAACTTAGAGAACGAAGAATGTGACTTGACAGAAAGTCTTTAAAGACTAAAAGAAGAGGAATCATCGAAAGGAAAAGGAAAAAGAACGGCAAAAATCTGTGAGATCACTTTGGAGTCACGGATCACGTTCGTAGCACCGTGGGAGGCAACAGTCACGTGAAGATTGCGTACGAAGATCAGTGTGGTTTTTCATGTGACAAAGGAAGCTAAACACGAGCAACGTGCGGCACCACACGGAATTGTCGAGGAGGAATCACGGGAGGGTCGTGTACACCGAACCGAAGTCACGGATTCGATGCGAAGGAAGAAGTGATTTTCTGCAAGGCCAGCTCCACTAAATAACATAGCACTAGGTTATTTACATCCCACTAATTTATTTTTCAGGAACCCTTAGGATAAACCTTTAGTTGGAGCGTTGGGACATTAGGCCACTTGGTGTAGATTTGTAGAGTAGTTTGGGCCCATGAACGTTTTTGTTGTGTGTTAGGAATAAAATGAGATTTTTCTTATAAAATGGGGATGTTGTTATGATATATGGTTTAGTCCGAACCATCACAACTCGCTTACTCGGTAGAGGGTTGGCAAGCCTAATATCGAGTAAGGGAGGCACGGTACCAAGGATGGTTTGACTAGGGACGCTTGCTTTGTGCGAGAACCTCGGTTGAACTATTCGAAGTACTTGTCAAACTATTTTACTTGTAATGATCCGAGCCTTAGGTTAGTTTAGGTTTAGATTTAGGATGGTTCTGGGTCGTTACAAGTAGAGTAGTGAAGGTGGTATCAGAGCATGGTTCTGCATGCTCGTAAAACACATCCTGCTTTTCAAATGTTTTATCGAGTAAATATTGAGTCGCACGCTACTCTTTTAGGAAACCAATTTGTCCCAACGAAGGGGAATTAGTAAAATTAGAAAGGAGGATGTTAGGATTAACCTTGCTTGGAATTTTGTAGATGTCGCGGGGACGACCTGGATTTTGGGGAGACGACCGTGGACGAGATCATTGAGAGCTGGGCCGAGTAATGGACGAGATGGATGCACTCATGCAACAGACGGAAGCAGTTCTGAAGACACTGTCATACCATCAAAGCATGTAAGAAGAATACTAGAAGGATCAGAATCCGAATCCTTTATGGCGTCAAGTCCCTCGATAACTTCAGCTGACACCATATGCACTGTAGATATTGTTGAGACGGATAGTTTGATAGAGTCGGATCTATCAGAAATCCTCGAAGAAATAAATGAAGAAGACGAAGATGCAAGCTCCGAGTCAAGCTCTACGGCGAACCAATGAGTGGTAACCTCTACGACGATAACGATGGATTATTCTATGAAGGACCAGGAGGCGTATTGTATGAAGTAGACTCAGATTGTTCATGGCAACCAAGAGTCAACCCATACCATCCATTGACGACAGAAGATCTGATTACACCAAGCTTGAGCTTGACGTCAATCGACATAACAGATTCACAGGCCGAGGATAGCATCTCATTCAGCACCGAGTACAATAACTACTTGCAATCAGAGTACGGAATACCAAGGCATGTTCTAGCTTACAACATGACCTCACTAGACGTAGTTTTCGCAACGCCACCCGGGCCACCAACGCCAGAGTACATAGAGATCTCATCAAGCAGCGAAGCACCAACCCAAAAAGAGAAGAGAAGCAGAAAGACGATTCCGAGTGAACCCGAAAGTGAAGAGCTACGAATGCCAGTGCCACCAACGCCGTACTATGAACATGGAGGAACAAGTGGAGCATCTTTATATGTGAATTTTGGAGAATATGAGGCGAACCAAGAAGTACCAATTCCACCGATCGAGGAAGAACCGTGGATGGGCATACAACCCCAAGGAGAGGAAGCACAAAGGATTTTCAACCTAATGGAGTATTTACAAGGACCGAATATCGAAGAATGTGATATGATGGGAAGCATAGCATTCGCCAACAAAATTGAAAGATCATCGCAAAGAAAGAAGAATGATGGAGGATCTTCTTCAAAGACGAAGGGAGAAGACTTTATCTTGAAGGAAGGAGGAATTCGAGCGAGCCCTGAAGACGCGATATTCGGAGAGGAAGAACGAGTGATGCCATGGAACGTCACCCCGTATTGCTTCACGTGTGGAAAAGAAGGCCATTATCCGAGAATGTGCCCTTATGTCCAAGATTACCGTCTGTATGCACGTCCATACATTGTGTGTTGCGAGTGTAGAGAAGAAGGCCATTACGCTCAGGCTTGTCCAAAGAGGAACGCAGCTGATCCCGGTCCATC
This sequence comes from Crucihimalaya himalaica, assembly GCA_004349715.1. NCBI lineage: Eukaryota > Viridiplantae > Streptophyta > Magnoliopsida > Brassicales > Brassicaceae > Crucihimalaya > Crucihimalaya himalaica. The sequence goes on from SMJT01000029.1 coordinate 558,921, forward strand.
AAACCCAAACTTAAGTCAGATCCCTGCAATGGAGAAGAAGAAGGAGAAGGGGACGAAGAAGAGAAACCCTAGAGTGTAGTTAGGTAAACCCTTAAACCGTGCAGGCTAGTTAAGCCACCGAAAAGGTAAGTAATGGGTGCTAACTCTATCTTTGTAGATTCGCTGTAACTAGAGTGTGTGTGAGAATAAGTGTGTGCGGTGATAATTCCCGTTGTACATAGAGTTGTACGAGAACTAATGAGTGCTGAGACTCACATGTACATATGTTTGGCAATAAACGAAGTTTTATTGAGTGGAAGATAACTTTGTGTGTGCTAGCATAGTGTTTAGATGTGTTGTGTTTTAGGTACGGAGCGATGTGCGTGTGTACTCAAAGAGGTAAAAATCCAACGTAGAAGAACCGTGGGGGTAAAGTAATGAAGAAGAATGTGGAGAGAACGACGACAACAAAATAAGGAGGATCAACGTAGGAGAATCAGAATCGGCAACAACTCGGAAGAAACTAAATCTCGGACAAGAAGAAGAGGTTAAGAGTAAAGAATGTGATAGAAGCTCGGAAAGTTTAGGAAGTTACCGAGAAATAAGAAAATTGATCTCGGGGAACGAAAATATCGAGAGAGAATAGAGAAATGTTTGAATTCTAGTGAAAGTGAATTTAGGTTTACACAGAGGAGATAAAAGAGACGACATGTAAAATCCAAAGGAGCAATCCTTGAACTTCAAACTCGAGAACGTGAAAGGAACAACAAGAAAAGAAGAAAGCGAGCAAGAGAAGACAAGGAACGGACAAGTAAGAAGACGACAACATGAAGAAAAGAAAAAGGCGAGTAAAATGGCGAAAGAAGAACAAGGAAGAAAACCAGAAGAAAAAGGATGAAGACAAAGGAAGAACGTGAGGAAAACTCAGAAGAAAGATCAAAAGGAGTATAAGCCATTCAGGAGAATAGGATTCAACTACGCACCTTTTGGAATACGAGGACGAATTGTAATAAGGGGAGGAGAATGTAATAACCCGTACCAAGATTAGTGGTACGTGCGTACACGGTACGTGAGTGAAAGAGATTCGTTCAGACAAAACATAGAGAACAAAGAATGTGACTCGACAGAAAGTCTTTAAAGACTAAAAGAAGAGGAATCATCAAAAGGAAAAGGAAAAAGAACGGCAAAAATCCGTGAGATTTCTTAGGAGTCACGGACCACGTTCGTAGCACCGTGGGAGGCAACGGTCACGTGAAGATTGCGTACGAAGATCAGTGTGGTTATTCATGTGACAAAGGAAGCTAAACACAAGCAACGTGCGGCACCACACAAAATTGTCGAGGAGGAATCACGGGAGGGCCGTGTACACCGAACCGAGGTCACGGATTCGATGCGAAGGAAGAAGCGATTATGCCGAAGAAGGTTAGGGCCAAGGAGGAGAACAAGTCATCAGAGCAGTAACCGGAGTCCGCCGGAACAGCCCCGACCACCGCCGGATGTTCGCCGGAGAAGTCGCCGGAATTCGCCGGACGTCGTCGGAAATTCTCCGGAAGCAATCAAAAGAAGAGAGTCATCGCCAGAACAGTAGCACCACCGCCGGAGCCGTAGATGCATCGCCGGAACAGTAGATTGGATGCCAAAAAAATAGCTTGGACCAATAGGAGAAGGACACGTGTCACCGTAGCGGAAAACGCATCACCGGAAAACGCCACTTGTCGTCACTTGTCGCCGAAAAACGCCACTTGTCGTCGGAGCACGACACTTGTCACCGCCGGTCCGCCACATGTCGCTGAGCACCGGACACTTGTCGTTGCGCATGTACCATCGCCTTGCCTATATAAAGAGAAGAAGATCAGTTTATTTTCTTCACACTAAACACTTCACTCACTTACAAAGAGAGGAGGAGAGAGCTTAAGGCCAAACCACGTCCGATCGTGGAAATCCTTGTCCGCGTGAGGATCCATCCGAGGAAGAGATACGTTCGTGTGAAAGATTCTTCGAGGAAATTTCAGTTCTTGAAGGAGACATCCGAGAAAGAGAGAGTTGTCCGTGAGAAGAGTGATCCGAGAGAAGCAAGTCCGTTTGGGTGATCCGTGCCGATCCGAATGACGAAAACCGACAATCCGAGAAATATTGTCGAGTGATCCGAGTAATGTCTGAGAGCTAGAGACCATCATCCGGAGGTTGATCGAAGAGGAGTTAGGAGGTTCGTGTGTTTGTTCGAGGAAGTTTGCTTGTAGCGGTTCAAGACCCCGGTTCGTTGGAAGGAAATCAAAGTCAAAAGGAGATTAGAAGGAGTACACACAACACGAACATCAGCCGAATAAATCAATGTGAGTTCTCGAAGCATGTATTAGTGGTACATGGTAGTTGGTAGTTAGATTTAATTATAGTATTTGATTGCGTGCATGCTTGATTGATTGCTTGAGTAGTTTAGTAGTAGTTTGCATGATAGTAGTAGTTGCATGATAGTAGTAGTTGCATGATAGTAGTAGTTTGCATGATAGTAGTAGTTGCATGATAGTAGTAGTTTGCATGTTAGTAATAGTTGCATGTTAGTTGCATGTTATTGCTTGTTGTGTGTGTGTGTGTGTGTATGCATGTTGATGCATAGTTGTTTAGATTCATGAGGAATCTAATTAGGTTAGAGAGTCGTAGTTTAGGATTAGAGAGTCTAGATTAGGTTAGAGAGTTGTAGTTTAGGTTAGCGATTAGCGCTAGGAGTTGTTAAGCCATAGGTTAGTGTAGTTGCGACTAGTGTGAGTCGTGTGCCAAGCAATGGAACGCTTGAAGGTCTTAACAACGTGTGTAGAGTGTGTAGCTTCGGTCAAGTAGACCGGAAGTCGTAATGCCAAGCAATGGAACGCTTGAAGGGCTAGATGCCGTGTGGAGACACGATTATGGTCAAGTAGATCGTAAGTCGTGGTGCCAAGCAATGGAACGCTTGAAGGGTTGTAGAGCTGTGGCTACGGTTAAGGAGAACCGTATCGTGTGAAGCGTTGGAGCGCTTGGGTCTATAGGACCAGTGACCTAGATTAGAGATCTAGTGTGGCTACGGTTAGTAAGAACCGTAGCGGTGTGAATGCGTTGGAGCGCATTTGTGTGTGAGAGAGCGTTGAGGCTTTGAATCCTCTACGGGTCATGTGAACGCCGTAGGGAGGGTAGCATGGAGCATACCTGAAAGCGTATATGCGGTTACGGTTGATATACTGCTCATTGAGGCAATCACGCGTGACTTCCTTGTAATGCCTGCGAAGCTAAAGGTCGGGTAGCGCCCGATGGCTCAAAAGATGGATCCCATCCTTGTAGACTGTGTGTCTAGGGATGAAGTGATAGTGATGTGTGATGAAGACGGATACATTTAGGGTAGGGGAGCGGTGATGTGCGCGGCCGTGGATTCAATGGTGACATAGGGACGATACGATCCTCCCTATAGATTGATGCTAGGCATCGTGAGGTAATAGTGGGTAGCGCCCCTATTAAGGTGTGTGGTCGGATGTGACGACATCTGTAGTGTAGAAGAGGGAGCATTAGACTGCCCTTTAGGTTAGGTTGTAGTGTAGAGCATCAAGCTGCCCTCTAGGTTTAGGTAGAATGCAAGAGGCATTCTTAGGTTTAGAGTTAGTGTTTAGAGTAGATGGGAGAATCAGGCTGCCCTTTAGGTTAGAGGCTAGGTTAGAGTCTAGGTTAGTTAGTGAGTGTGTGTGTGTGTTGTGGTGAAGTCTTAGACTTCCCGGCCCATTTGAGTGAATGTGAGCGAGTCTTTATGTGTGTAGAGTAGTAGAGTCTTTGTGTGTTTACTTGCTTGCATTGCTTGTTTGTGTAGTGTAGTTAGGGTTGGGTTTGGGGTAGACTAACATTGTTTTCTGCAGGGCCGGTTCCACTAAATAACATAGCACTAGGTTATTTACATCCCACTAATTTATTTTTCAAGAACCCTTAGGCTAAACCTTTAGTTGGAGCGTTGGGAAATTAGGCAACTTGGTGTAGATTTGTAGAGTAGTGTGTAAAGTAGGATATGTTTTTCAGCATGTATTGTGTGTTTGGGCCCATGGACGTTTTTGTTGTGTGTTAGGAATAAAATGAGATTTTTCTTATAAATAGGGGATGTTGTTATGATATATGGTTTAGTCCGAACCATCACAACTCGCTTACTCGGTAGAGGGTTGGCAAGCCTAATATCGAGTAAGGGAGGGACGGTACCAAGGATGGTTTGACTAGTGACGCTTGCTTTGTGCGAGAACCTCGGTCGAACTATTCGAAGTACTTGTCAAACTATTTTACTTGTAATGATCCGAGCCTTAGGTTAGTTTAGGTTTAGGTTTAAGATGGTTTCGGGTCGTTACATGTACTCTCAGTGATGTTGAGGTATATTGCTTCCCTACTCCGTCTGAATTTTATTCTTAGTTTGCATACTCTCACTATCTATTGATTTCCTAAACCAATGAAAACTTCTCAGGCATCTGCATCTGCTGGTAACAAAGATGATGAAGAAGTCTCCAAGGGAAAGAAAGCAGTGAAGATTGTATCTGATTATGACAAGTTATGTCAATCTCTTGACAGAATCCTTTTATTAATTCCCCATTGTGTGGTCTATGTGTTTTTATTTGGAAGCTCTTTCAGGAATATTTACAAACACTAGGAATATTTACTATCAATCCATCTGCCCTTGCATGTGGTTTTAAAAAAAAACTTAAACACGGGTGTAGACCCAAAAACTTACTCTGGTTGCGTTTTTCGTAGTTGAAATGTGTTCAAACTCTTCTTCCTGCTGAAGAAAAAAGAAAACGTCGCCATGAGAGAAAAGAGCGACGAAGCCGTGGCGCTTCAGTGTGAGTTTGCAACAAAACAAGTTTTTGTTTCAAACAACTTAAAATGGTTTTACATGCATGACTCAATGGTTCCATTTGTAACTTTGTGTTTGTAGCACTCTGCAAAACTCCCATTGATGTGCTTGAGAAGTATGCTTGCCTCCGAGACCTTGGAGAGGGATGTATTACTATAAAATTTCTTTATTTTATGAAAGAATTGAAACTTGCTTGAAGGATTGATTGTACCTTTTAATTCTAATAACGAAGAGCATTTGGGATTTATCTCTACTTGTGATTATTCTTGAATTTATCAGCCGTGAATGGGGAAATGGATGTAGTCATGGAGGAAGACATGGATTTAACAGTAGATATTAAGTTTCATGGGCTCCAACTCAAAACTAATTGGCAATGAGTGGAGTGACCCATGCCTCTTATATATCACTTGGTCGCTTTCCATCTTTTCGATGTGGGATCTTTCTCCACACGCTCCCTCGAAATAATGTTTTTTTAGCCATTAGTCTCGATAGAATCCATCATGCCCTCCTCGAGATAATGCTCTTCTAGTTATCTCGAGAATTTAGCCTTCCTTTGGACCATCAATTAGTGGGGGTGATCAGACCACATTCCGAGCCAGATTAATTGGTCAGCGTATGTTCAGGCTCTGATACCATGTTAAGTTTTATGGGTTTCCAACTCAAAACCAATTGAAAATGAGTGGAGTGACCCATGTCTCTTATATATCACTTGGTCCCTTTCCATCTTTTCGATGTGGGATCATTCTCCATACGCTCTCTCGAGATAATATCTCTTTTAGCCATTAATCTCGACAGAATCCATCATGCCCTCGAGATAATGCTCTTCTAGCTATCTCGAGAATTGAGCATTTCTTTGGGTCATCAATTAGTGGTTGTGATCGGACAACATTCCAGGCCGGATTAATGGGTCAGCGTGTGTTCAGGCTCTAATACCATGTTAAGTTTCATGGGCTTCCAACTCAAAACCAATTGGCAATGAGTGGAGTGACCCATGTCTCTTATATATCACTTGGTCTCTTTCCATGTTTCCGATGTGGAATCTTTCTCCACAGTAGATGATTTCAGAAATGTGTCTGGCCAGTTTTCAGGGGAAACATCGAGAGTGGAGGTCAGGTATGCTGTCAATGTGAGTGTTGAAACCGTGAAAGTGGATGTTAGTTGTATCCTTATATTTCCTTTTATGTTGGAGGTTGCTATGCTTGCGTTTCTTAAACCTCTACTTCAAGTAAAGTTACACTTTAGGATTGACATGGAATCTGAACATGTTTCTATCATCATATGCTCTGAGATTTGAATGCTTGTGATTATGTATTCTTTCTTTGTTTTCCATAATTACATGTGTCAGCTAAATCTGGTGTTAAAAGACTGAGAACAACCTTCAACGAACAGCAACCTTCAGTCCATGTTACTTATAGTCACTTAACAAGGTTAGGTGAAAAGAAGACTCTTAACTCGACAACAAGTATATTTTAACATGTGAATGCTCAAACATTGCTGTCATTATATGATTGTTACTTGTTTTGATTCTCGTTGTCCTGCATCTTTCAGAGCTAGTAAGCAGAAGCTGGAAAGTTTACTACAGCAATGGTCCCAATGGGAGGAAGAACAAAATTCTTTGTCCGAGGTACCTACGATTTTTGAGGTCTTCTGAAGTGATTTTTATAGCCAAACAGTGAATTCTTTTGTTTTGCAAAAGTTGATCAATTTCAAGTTGTTGTTGAAAGAATAATTAAATGAAATTCAGCAACTATGCAAGAAATGATATATACACTTGTTTGCTGACTATCTCATGTTATAACCTAAGCTAGAAAAATTTCGATTGCAATATGATCAGGGTCAAGAACAAATACTAGAATCTGGTGATGAGACATATTTTCCTGCTTTGAGTGTGGGACTGCAGAAGACATCATCTGTAGTGAGTGAAAATGCTTTTTCGAGCATATCAAAGCTTGAAGTTTCCAGTTTTTTCGCAAGCCTTACTGATAGATACATTCTTGCATGTGCAGTCATATTGGTTCGACTACCTAATTGGTGACAGTTCTTCGAAGAACTTAGTTCCTGTGGAAAGTAGCACAACTCCTCTTTATGACCGTGGATTTACAATTGGTTTAGGTTCAGCCGCTAATTCAAGTAACTTGGAAGGGTAAACAAATCTTGATTTGTAGTATGTCCTAATGATTCTAGTTTTATCCTTAAATCTGGTTTCGTTTAACTTGTGAAAGAGAATGTGCTATTGATACTCTAGTATCTATCTTGTGCATTCTTTTTACTTTTTTTTTGTTGTCTTTATTGTTCTAGAGGCTTGGAGATTATTGATGATCCTCCACGTTGCTTCAATTGCGGCGCATACAGTCATTCCTTGAGAGAATGTCCCAAGCCTTTTGATCGATCAGCAGTTAGTAATGCTCGGAGGCAACATAAAAGCAAAAGAAATCAGACTCCTGGATCCCGTCTACCGTCCCGATATTATGAGAGCCCTAAAGGTGGAAAATATGATGGCTTGAAGCCCGGCTCACTTGATGTAGAAACATGTCAGCTTCTAGGTCTAAAGGTAATTTTTCAACCTTCTTCTCTTGTAGTGGATAGACCAGGGAAAATGAGCTTCCTGATTACGTGATCCTTGTCTTGTCCAGGAACTCGACCCTTCTCCATGGCTACACAGAATGCGAGAGATTGGATATCCATCGGGATATTTAGGTAAAGTTTCCTAATCTCCCATCACCATCATATCAAAGGCATCTTTGTTCATGACTTGGTTGTCTCTGCTTTTTGTTTGTCTTAGGTGTAGAAGAAGATCATCTCTCGGGAATCACTATATTTGGTGAGGAAGAGACTAAAGAAGAGGAAGAAGTTATGAGGACGGTGAAATCTTGGAAAAAGCAAGCCCTCAAGAGCCAAGAAGGATAATGACAGTTGGGTTTCCTGGGATTAACGCACCCATTCCTGAAAACGCAGATTCGTGGCTATGGCAACAGAGGAATAACACAGGACATACTTATTATCATGATCACAGTCGACCACAGGATTATAGAGACCAGATGGGCCCTCCAGGTGTTGAACTGTCTTCAAGCTATCCTCCAAGGTATGGCATTAGATATGATCATGGGTTCGGTTCAGGACCAAGAAGCCCGGGATCCGAAATATAGGAATCCGAAAGAGTTAAGAGGTATTACTACTCTTTCGGGAGGATATAAGGGCGATGGAGGATAGTGATCAATATAGATTTAGCAGCAGAAGATGAATTAATTAGTGAGTATATTATGTAATGGTATGGTTTAGGGAGTAAGTTTTATTAGATTTAGCATCGATAACCAAGTTTTGCTCAAAGCGCCCGATTGATCATTCAGGCCCAAATAAAACAATCAGGCCGAAGAAAAGTGGTCTATGTACAATGTTTGCTCAAAGTGGAATCGAACCAATGATATTTCCTTGGCCATAAAATTGGAATCGTGGTTATGTTGTTTGGTGTTGTAACAAGGCCATAAAAGTATTACACATATTAAAATAAAAATTTTATTTAGTACCGGGCAATACTTAGTTATATATTTTATATTTATTTTCGAAAGTATTACATTTATCAAAATATAAATTTTGTAATATAATATGTAGTTCATCGATACATATAATTTTGTTTCTAACAATCTATGTAGGTGTATAATGTATATAGGATATGATATTTTGTAATTCTTTTCCATAAAGAAAACATAATATTTAACTCAATTAATGAAGAAATATCAAAACTATTGCGGACTAAAACTCGAACCTAGGAAAGGGAGCAAAAGTGTGACTGAACGCAACCAATAATGCTGAAGTATCATAAACTAAATAACTCTACAAACAAAACATTATAGATTTAGTGTGAGGCATGTGCCCCACCTTCTTACAACCTAGGTGATGAGGACATCGAGATCAATGAAGGGAATTCATTACAAGACCTTGAAAACATTTCTGTTGTTGACGACATAACTACAATGAGAGAGCCACCAAGAACAAGATCAGGAACTAAAAGACTTAGAGGATTATTCAACAAGACAGTTCAAGGCTTTCTAACCCAAGAAGAGTTGAAATCGCCCAAGTCTCAAGCAGCCCAAGGAAAGCCCACTGAAGACTTGAAGATGCTTTTCTCAATTCAGCCCATCTAAGCAATCTAGAAGTTCAGCCCATATAAGTTATCTAGAACATCAAAATCGACCAGCCCATCTAAGCCTTCTAAATCGACCAGGTATGCATTTCATTTCAATTTTATTGTGTTTGTTCATTTTGCAGGTCCAGAGATTAGAAGCTTAGGTTATTTTTATTTCATAGTTTGTATTAGGCGTTTATTTACAGTATGTCATTTATTTCATTATGTTTTAGGACTTTAGATTAGAATATGTATTAGGGTTTCGCCCAAAAAGGCAATAACTGCACGAGCCCTTTTATAAGGTTCCTTAGTAGCAGTGTATTTTTTCACCTTTGATCAATAATATAACGCCATTTTTCAAATCTCTGACAAAGAGTTCTTGAGTTCTAAATCGATTAGCTTTCCTTGTGAGTGATATCAAGGCGACTTAGTTGATTCTGTCTTATCACAAGTTCACCATCACTTGTGTGGCGACTTCAATCCATTCATCCATCCATCTCAACGATTCATCCATCCATCTCATTCGTTCAAGTCCATCCATCCCATTCGTTCGATCCATCCGGTTCATCATCCATCACGTTCGCATCACTTCATTCCATTCATCCATTCCATTCGTTCGATCTAGTTCATTCATCCATTCCCATCTACACGCTTTTTGCTGTCCAAGAAGGGTAGTGACTTGAGTCCAACCTCCTTCGACGCTTCCCATCTTGTATCATCTGGTATCAGAGCTTTAAAACGCTCCTATATCAGGCTTGTTACTCAACCTCTTGTTCGCTTGTTCTAATTCGTTTGTTCTTGTTTCTTGCTTAATCGATCTTGTTCGTTCTGTTCGTTTGTTTTTTTTCTTGTTTAATCAATCCTTTGTTAGTCTTGTTCGCTTGTTTTAAGTCGTTTGTTTTTGTTTCTCTTGTTTAGTCGACCTCTTTTGATATGTTCGTTTGTCCTTGTTTCTTTTGCTTAGTCGATCTCTTTAGTTCTGTTCGTTTGTCTCCTTGCTTGAATCTGTTTTGATTGCTTAGCCGATTTCTTATTAGGGTTTAGTTTTATTATCGTTGCTTGCTTGTTTTATTTATTTGCTAGTTGATCTCTTGTTGTTTAGGATTAGGTCTCTTGTTCGGATTTGTTTAAGTTAGATCTTGTTCGGATTTGTTTAGGGTTATTTAGTTTCGATTCTTGTTAGGTTAAGTTAGTTTCGAATTGTTAGGTTAAGTTAGTTCCGAATCTTGTTTGGTTAAGTTAATCTCAAATTTTTTATTTGGTTTAGTTCGATTTGTTTGGTTTAGTTTTAGTAAGTTGGTTTTTTTCGATTTCGTTTGGTTTAGTTTAATTGAGTTGGTTTAGCTTTAATTTCGTCTGGTTTATTGCCCTCTGATTTCGATTAGTGTTTCTTCTGTCATCATAGGTTTAATCGTCCTGTTTAGATTTATATTTCTTAGTTTATATCTTTTGTTCCCTAGTCCCTTGATCGCTTGTTCAAGTGTGTGCAGGAACAGGATAACAATGGCAGGATTAGACATCGACCCCAATGTTGCACTACTAGAAGCTCTTCAGAATATGAAGAATGATCTGGCAGCTCAGATTGGATGAATCGAACAAAGAGTTGGTGTTTAGAGCTTCCCAGAGTTTGTTAGAAAACATTAACATCATAATGCATTTTTATGAGTTCTGCATGGGTTTGTTAGAAAACAATTATAGAAATATTTGAAATGTCAAGTAAAGGTTACATATATAGAGAATATAAACATGGTGCATGTGTTCAGATTAATGCGTATAAGACGTGATATTTATGCATTCATAGAAAGTTTGAAGACGTGTATGATATGTTAATGCATTTATACATTAACATCATAATGCATTTTTATGAGAAATCGTTTTATTTGAGTAAGTCGGTGGTTATAGACACAATGTAATGGATAAGAAAAAAAGGAATAAACACTGTCAGCAAGAGTTTCCTAATACAGAAAAAAAGTTGTAGGTTTAACCAAAAAGACATAGAAAAAGGTAAAAGACTCTGCGGAGAATAATGTCTACGAGTAGCCATGCAACTTAATGCATTTGTGACGTTTTGAGAATGCTACATCCAAGATTGCGTACAAACAAAGTCACCGTTATTGTACAATGTAGTTTTTTTCTTTCTATTTTAGACATGCAACTTAATGCTTTTGTGACACAATTACATCTATAAATTGAGGAATCAGTAACAAGAACGAAGACGAACAACATTGACAAAAAACAAAACAAAACAAAACAAAGAAGAAGACGAAGACGAAGCATTAACTGAAAGTGAGGCTCGTTTGGTTGCTGTTCGTTAAATAAAGACGATACTTAGAAAACCGTTTTGGCTTCTTTAAATTCATCTTTTTTGGCTCCATTCTCAATTTCATTCCTCTGTTCTCTTCTGTTCAGTGAGCTTTTCTCTTCCGTCTTGTAAAATTACGATTGGCTTTGATTCAGATGGCTTTCGAAAGGTTGATGAAGAACCGTCAAGACGCTATGAAATCTACTTCCGCCGCCTTGGTCGGCAAGAACGTAAGTCAGATTTCTCAAGTAACAATCTCTCGTGATTTAAATGATTAATGAGTTTTGGTTGGTGATTCCGTAGGTTTCGGTTAGGATCGCAAGGTATTTGGAAGATGAGCTCGAGCCTTCGTTTACCAAGTTCCGAAAGATTGTATCATTGGGTAAATTTACATCTGTTTACATTTCTTGATCGATACGTCTTTATCATTAATAACTGGAATGTTTCTTTTATATATGTTTCCAGAGGTAACTCCTCCTACCGAAAACGTGACACCATCTCGAGTTCCAACACAATGCTGTGACTATGTTCTTAGGTGTGGGGGCACTGATGCCACTTCTTGCTCAGCTGAACAAGCATACAACATTGTCAACCTTCTGCCGTGGCCAGCCTCTGCTGCCCTTTGGCCAGGTCTTCTTACTTCTCTCTCGGTCTCCCTAGCTAGGCTCTGTCTCCTCAGTTTGTATACTTTTAACATATGACGCATGGTAACAGGTGCATCATGATGCTCTCGTCGCACTTGAACGACTTGTTCCTTCTTATGATGAACAAGGGGCATTTTGGTATTGGTCTGATGATTCTGAAAATGAAATCCAGAGTGTGATCAAGGCTGGTCTTGTCCAAAGACTAGTTGTACTTCTCCTGTTAGTATTATTGACTAGGGTTTGACAAATCAATAACTGGGCCATGATGGGCCAACGAAAGTTTACAAGAAGGGATGAAAGAGAACAAAGATATTGGCCCATAATACACAAGATTTTTCATTGTGATTCATTGTGATTCACAAAGTTTAAGCAAGACAAAGTTGTGGTTCATTGTGATTCACAAAGTGCTATAGCTCTAGCAAAGAATTCAGTTCATCACGAAAGAACAAAGCATATAGACACAAAATTTCATTTCATAAGAGATATTGTGTCACAAGGTGATGTAACGCTACAGAAAATTCACACAACAATCAACCCATCAGACTTCCTAACTAAGACGGTACCTGGTCAGAAGTTCCAGCTTTGCTGTGAACTTCTCAACATACACTGAAGTGGAACAGCAGCCCAGGTAACACCACAATCTCGCAAAACAGAAAGGTCTAGTTGAGTTAGTTCTGTGAGAAATACTCAAATGTCAGAATTGAGTAAAGCAGAGAATTGAAGTTGGTGTTACCTGTGGAGAATATGGAACTGTGAAGGTGTCACACGTTCCAGGAGGAGTTCTCTGACAAAGGGTGTTGAAAGATTCACATGTATTGAGGTGATCTAAGTGGCGTTATCTCACTTGAAGGTTCCTGAAAGTAAATTGAAAGAAATATCAGTTTCAGGTGGAGCTATTGCCATTGAAATTCAAAGCATAAAAGGTAATCGGCGTTTTGGACATCGTTCAGAGAGTAAGGTGGACCAACTAACAATAACAGAAGACACCTGAGGAAAAAGTCACCGGAAAAAGTCGCCGGAAAAGGTCGCCGGAAAAAGTCGCCGGAAAAGGTCGCCGGAAAAAGTCGCCGGTAAACGCGGAAGAAGTCGCGTGGAGTTGGCTCACGTTACATGTGAGCTGTTAGGCCAGAGGAGCTGTTGGGCCAGAGGTGCTGTTGGGCTTGAGCAGATGGGCTGAGGAGCACTGGGCCTGAAAAGCAGTGGGCTTGAGAAGTGGCTGGGCCAGTTGTGCTGATGGGCCAGTATAGACAGATGGGCCTGAAGAGCACTGGGCCTGAAAAGCAGTGGGCTTGAGGAGCTGTTGGGCCTGAGCTGTTGGGCCAGAACGTTGGGCCTGAGCTGATGGGCCAGAACGTTGGGCCTGAGCTGTTGGGCCTGAGCGGATGGGCCAAAACAAATGGGTTGTGGAGCTATTGGGCTTGTAGAAATTGTGGCCCAGTTGGCCCATTTGGAAGCCTTAGCCAGTGTTGCAGGGGCAGATCGCCGGCAGAGGAGAGCCACCGTAGGAGGCAGCAGTCCGACACGCCATGGGGAACTCACCGAAATAGATCGCCGACGAACAGGGATCTGGCCGGAACCACAAAGATGTCGTGGTGAAGCTCTTCAGAAGATGCCCGACGGTAACGAGGCATCACCGAAATGAAATCTGAATCTGGTTTATGTCTTTTGCCATCAAAACGAGAAGAAATCAATCTCTCCAGATTGGAAAAAGAGTGAGTAAATCGCCGAAGTAATAACACTTACCGGAGCAAAACGCCAAAGATTTGAGCCACCGAGAATTAGGTGGAGCCATTGCGTGGAAGCTCCGCTCGAAACCGGCGTCCCTTTCGTTTTAAGTTGGCCATCGGGATTTGAAATGAATCGCCGCTGAGAAATAGAAGAAGGTTCTTGGCTGGGTATGCCGGAATCAACTCGCCGGAGGAAAAAGCAGACGCTTGCCGATGTAGAGGTGGTAGTCACGTGGAGTTGACGGCTAGAAACGTGAAAGAGAGTTTGTGTTTTGTCAAGGTTGAGATTATTGACTAGGGTTTGACAAATCAATAACTGGGCCATGATGGGCCAACGAAAGTTTACAAGAAGGGATGAAAGAGAACAAAGATATTGGCCCATAATACACAAGATTTTTCTTGTGTTTTTTGACAATCGACCAAGAACGTGAAAAGAGGAAAAAAGTGAAGACTTTCTAATGGGGTGCCTTGTTTTTTCTTCCTTATCTTGAGGAGTGATGTTCCTGTGATTGTGACTTCGTCTCTTAAGTTTAAGAAAAAATCTCTGTAAGAAAGAGGAGCGTACCTTCAAGAGAGAAAAACAAAACATCAAAGAACTCAAGTTAGAGTTTTGTGTGTGTAATCACTTTGTTATAGTGAATCTTGTGAGAGACGGTTCTCACCCGAGACGTAGCGGTTAAGCCGTGAACTCGGTTATCAAACTGCGTTTGTTTTTCCCATTTTCGTTTTCTCTATAAACAAGCAACAAAAGCAGATCAAAAATCCCTACAAGTGGTATCAGAGCTCCAGGAGTGGTGCAAAGTTGCAGAAGAAAGTTCAGGTCAGGGAGGTTCAAGAAGACTTACAAGATGAGTACCTCACGGGTTGAGGTAGACAGGTTTGACGGAACTGGTGACTTCTCGTTGTGGAAGGTTCGGATGCTGGCTCACTTTGGTGTCCTTGGGCTGAAAGGGATCTTGGAGGATGACAAGCTGCTCAGAGATCCACCAGCTACAGAAGAGGCAGCTGCTGCAGCTGCAAGAGAGGTGTCTGTGGGCATCGTGAGAGGTACTGAGATACCCTCACACATAGATCCTGTAAAGTTTGAAAAGTCAGAGAAGGCAAAAGATCTTATAGTACTAAATGTGGGAAATCAAGTACTAAGGAAGATCACAAACTGTGAAACAGCAGCAACCATGTGGTCTACACTAAACAGGTTATACATGGAGACATCTCTGCCTAATCGCATCTATTTACAGCTTAAGTTCTATACTTTCAAGATGACAGATTCGAAGAGTATAGATGAGAACGTGGATGACTTTCTTAAGCTGGTAACAGACCTGAACAATATTGGGGTAGATGTGACAGAGGAGGTTCAAGCTATACTGCTGTTGAGTTCATTGTCTAATAGGTATGACCAGCTCAAAGAGACCCTTAAGTATGGAAGAGACACTTTGAGCCTGAATGAAGTTATAGGAGCTGCAAAATCAAAGGAAAGAGAATTAGCTGAAAGTGGAAGATACTCAAAATCACAAGCTGAAGGTCTGTATATTGAAACAAGAGGCAGGACAGAGAAGCGGTTTGACAAGGGAAAAGGCAAACCATGGAGAGGAAGACCTAGGAGCAAAAGCAGATCAAAATCAAGGCCTAAATACAATAAGAACAACAAAGGCTGTTTTATCTGCGGGAAAGAAGGACATTGGAAGAGAGATTGTCCTGACAAGTACAGCAACAAACCTTCAAGCTCAGCATATAAACAATCAAGTTCAGCAAACATTACAACAGATCCAAAACAACCACTACTGTTAGTGGCTAGTCCTCATGAGACTAAGGAGGAATGGGTTATGGATTCAGGTTGTAGTTTTCATATCACACCAGACAAGGATTCCCTGTTTGACCTTCAAGAGTTTGATGGTGGCAAGGTATTGATGGGGAATATGACTCACAGCGAAGTGAAAGGGATTGGTAAGATCAAGATAATCAATCCTGATGATTCCGTGGTGATATTGACAAACGTAAGGTACATACCTTCAATGGGAAGAAATCTGATTTCATATGGTCAGTTAGAGAAGTGTGGCTGCAATTATGAAGGAACAGATTTCGTAGTCAATTTTTACAAGGCTGGACAGAAAGTGTTTTCTGGAAAATACCAAGATGGGCTGTATTATCTACAGGGGAAGGTAGTCAAAGGAGAAGCTGCTGTGGTTAGACCTGAAGTTGACATGACAAGATTATGGCATTCAAGGCTGGGTCATATGAGTCTGAAAAACATGGACGTTTTGGTCAGGGAAGGTTATCTATCAAAGGAAGAAGTACATAAGCTGGATTTTTGTGAGAGTTGCATACTTGGAAAATCTCACAAGCAAAGCTTCCCAACAGGCCAGCATACAACCAATGGTATATTAGATTATATACATTCTGATTTGTGGGGTTCTCCTTCAACCCCAACAAGTCTTGGTGGTTGTAAGTACTTTATAAGTTTCATTGATGATTTCTCAAGGAAAGTATGGGTTTACTTTCTGAAAACAAAGGATGAAGCGTTTCACAAGTTTAGAGAGTGGAAACAAGCTGTTGAGAATCAGATGGGGAAGAAAATTAAGTATCTAAGGACAGATAATGGTCTAGAGTTCTGTAATACACAGTTTGACAACTTGTGTAAGGAAGCTGGGATTACAAGGCACAGAACATGTACCTATACACCACAACAAAACGGTGTATCTGAAAGGATGAACAGAACCATTATGGACAAGGTTAGGAGCATGCTTGCTGAAACTGAATTGGGACAAGAGTTTTGGGCTGAAGCTACTTCTACAGCGGTCTACTTAATCAATAGAACTCCAAACTCATCTATTGGTTTCAAGCTACCTGAGGAGATGTGGACAGGTTCAAAACCAGACTTAAGACATCTAAGGAGATTTGGATGTTCAGCCTTTGTACACGTAACTCAAGAGAAGACGCGTCCAAGAGCTGTTAAAGGAGTTTTCATGGGTTATCCTTTTGGAATTAAAGGGTACAGGGTCTGGTTATCTGAAGAGGGGAAATGCACAACAAGCAGAAATGTAGTGTTCAATGAAAATGAGTTGTACAAGGACACACTAAGCGGTGCAAGTGAAGACAAAGAAGAAACTGACAAGGCATACAAGATGATGAAAAAGACTGGAAAAAGAGTGTCTTTCAGAAATGCTCTTATCAGGGGACCTTCTAGCAGCTATTCAGATTCAGATGAAGGATCTTCTCAAGGTGGAGAAAATTCAGGAAGTTCATCTGAAAGTTCTGAAAGCTCAGAAGAATCAGAAACAGATGATGCTAATGGTTCAGAAAATGAACAATCTCTGGATGACTACTTACTGGCCAGAGATAGGGAAAGGAGAAGCAACATTAGACCTCCATCGAGATTTGGAGAATCTGATTGTGTAGCCTATGCATTAGCAGCAGCTGAAGAATTGGAGTTAGAAGAACCTAAATCGTATGAAGAAGCTATGAAAAGCAGCAAGAGAAAGCAATGGGAGAATGCAATGAAAGAGGAGATGGATTCTCATAAGAAAAGTCATACTTGGGACTTAATTCAGAAACCAGAAAAAGAAAAACTGGTGGGCTGCAAATGGATTTTCAAGCTGAAGCCTAGTATTCCAGGAGTTGAGAAACAGAGGTACAAGGCCAGGTTAGTTGCTAAAGGTTTTTTGCAACAAGAAGGTATTGATTACAACGAAATATTTTCTCCGGTAGTTAAGCATGTTTCCATCAGATTAATGCTATCAATTGTTGTTAACATGGACTATGAGTTAGAACAGATGGATGTCAAAACAGCTTTCCTACATGGGAACCTAGAAGAAAGGATCCTAATGAGTCAACCTGAAGGATTCATACAAGGAGGAAATGAAAACAAAGTATGTTTGTTGAGGAAATCGTTGTATGGTCTGAAACAGTCTCCTAGGTTATGGAACCAAAGGTTTGATGCATTCATGAAAGATCAGTATTTTCAGAGAAGTAGTCATGATCCGTGTGTCTACATGAAAGATGTTCAAACTGATCAAGCTATTTATTTGCTGTTATACGTGGATGATATGCTGATTGCATCAGGGAGTAAGGCTGTTATTCAGAATCTTAAAGAAAAGCTGAATTGTGAGTTTGAAATGAAGGATATGGGTAAAGCTTCAAGAATTCTGGGTATGGATATTATAAGAGATAGAGAGAAGGGTGAATTGATTCTGTCTCAAGGAAACTACTTAGAGAAAGTGCTGAAAACGTTTGGCATGCTTGAAGCAAGAGCAGTGGTTACACCAACCGCATCTCACTTCAAACTCAGAAGCTTATCAGAAGAAGAAAAAGTAACAGAAGTTGTACACATGGAAAGAGTTCCATATGCAAGCGCTGTGGGCAGCCTAATGTATGCAATGGTTGGTTCAAGACCAGATTTGGGATTTGCAGTGGGTTTTATAAGCAGGTTTATGTCAAATCCGGGAAGAGATCATTGGGCAGCAGTGAAATGGGTGTTAAGGTATGTAAAAGGTGCATACAATCAAAGCTTAACATTCAAGAAAGATTCTAAGTTTTGCATTGAAGGATTTTCAGATTCAGACTATGCAACAGATTTGGATAAGAGAAGATCAGTTACAGGTTTTGTGTTTAAGGTTGGAGGAAACACAATTTCATGGAAGTCAAGTTTACAATCTGTTGTGGCTCTTTCAACAACTGAAGCAGAGTACATGGCTCTTACTGAAGCAGTGAAAGAAGCCATTTGGTTGAAAGGTTTGTGTTCAGAATTGAGGTTTAAGCAAGACAAAGTTGTGGTTCATTGTGATTCACAAAGTGCTATAGCTCTAGCAAAGAATTCAGTTCATCACGAAAGAACAAAGCATATAGACACAAAATTTCATTTCATAAGAGATATTGTGTCACAAGGTGATGTAACGCTACAGAAAATTCACACAACAATCAACCCATCAGACTTCCTAACTAAGACGGTACCTGGTCAGAAGTTCCAGCTTTGCTGTGAACTTCTCAACATACACTGAAGTGGAACAGCAGCCCAGGTAACACCACAATCTCGCAAAACAGAAAGGTCTAGTTGAGTTAGTTCTGTGAGAAATACTCAAATGTCAGAATTGAGTAAAGCAGAGAATTGAAGTTGGTGTTACCTGTGGAGAATATGGAACTGTGAAGGTGTCACACGTTCCAGGAGGAGTTCTCTGACAAAGGGTGTTGAAAGATTCACATGTATTGAGGTGATCTAAGTGGCGTTATCTCACTTGAAGGTTCCTGAAAGTAAATTGAAAGAAATATCAGTTTCAGGTGGAGCTATTGCCATTGAAATTCAAAGCATAAAAGGTAATCGGCGTTTTGGACATCGTTCAGAGAGTAAGGTGGACCAACTAACAATAACAGAAGACACCTGAGGAAAAAGTCACCGGAAAAAGTCGCCGGAAAAGGTCGCCGGAAAAAGTCGCCGGAAAAGGTCGCCGGAAAAAGTCGCCGGTAAACGCGGAAGAAGTCGCGTGGAGTTGGCTCACGTTACATGTGAGCTGTTAGGCCAGAGGAGCTGTTGGGCCAGAGGTGCTGTTGGGCTTGAGCAGATGGGCTGAGGAGCACTGGGCCTGAAAAGCAGTGGGCTTGAGAAGTGGCTGGGCCAGTTGTGCTGATGGGCCAGTATAGACAGATGGGCCTGAAGAGCACTGGGCCTGAAAAGCAGTGGGCTTGAGGAGCTGTTGGGCCTGAGCTGTTGGGCCAGAACGTTGGGCCTGAGCTGATGGGCCAGAACGTTGGGCCTGAGCTGTTGGGCCTGAGCGGATGGGCCAAAACAAATGGGTTGTGGAGCTATTGGGCTTGTAGAAATTGTGGCCCAGTTGGCCCATTTGGAAGCCTTAGCCAGTGTTGCAGGGGCAGATCGCCGGCAGAGGAGAGCCACCGTAGGAGGCAGCAGTCCGACACGCCATGGGGAACTCACCGAAATAGATCGCCGACGAACAGGGATCTGGCCGGAACCACAAAGATGTCGTGGTGAAGCTCTTCAGAAGATGCCCGACGGTAACGAGGCATCACCGAAATGAAATCTGAATCTGGTTTATGTCTTTTGCCATCAAAACGAGAAGAAATCAATCTCTCCAGATTGGAAAAAGAGTGAGTAAATCGCCGAAGTAATAACACTTACCGGAGCAAAACGCCAAAGATTTGAGCCACCGAGAATTAGGTGGAGCCATTGCGTGGAAGCTCCGCTCGAAACCGGCGTCCCTTTCGTTTTAAGTTGGCCATCGGGATTTGAAATGAATCGCCGCTGAGAAATAGAAGAAGGTTCTTGGCTGGGTATGCCGGAATCAACTCGCCGGAGGAAAAAGCAGACGCTTGCCGATGTAGAGGTGGTAGTCACGTGGAGTTGACGGCTAGAAACGTGAAAGAGAGTTTGTGTTTTGTCAAGGTTGAGATTATTGACTAGGGTTTGACAAATCAATAACTGGGCCATGATGGGCCAACGAAAGTTTACAAGAAGGGATGAAAGAGAACAAAGATATTGGCCCATAATACACAAGATTTTTCTTGTGTTTTTTGACAATCGACCAAGAACGTGAAAAGAGGAAAAAAGTGAAGACTTTCTAATGGGGTGCCTTGTTTTTTCTTCCTTATCTTGAGGAGTGATGTTCCTGTGATTGTGACTTCGTCTCTTAAGTTTAAGAAAAAATCTCTGTAAGAAAGAGGAGCGTACCTTCAAGAGAGAAAAACAAAACATCAAAGAACTCAAGTTAGAGTTTTGTGTGTGTAATCACTTTGTTATAGTGAATCTTGTGAGAGACGGTTCTCACCCGAGACGTAGCGGTTAAGCCGTGAACTCGGTTATCAAACTGCGTTTGTTTTTCCCATTTTCGTTTTCTCTATAAACAAGCAACAAAAGCAGATCAAAATTCCCTACAAGTATTTTAAAATATAGATAGATATTTAACCGTTAATTTCGACACGTTCTTTGACTATTGTTTCTTTCTTTTGCAGATCATATGTGATTGCTCCTGCACTTAATTCTATTGGGAATGTTCAACAGACCCAAGTATGTAATTCATATTCCATTTATGAAACCTTCTACAACACTTGTAGTGGATTTATTATTGGTTTTTAAAACAAGAAAACTAAAGAGAGCTTACTTTTATCATATACCGATACTAGTAGATTCCAGGATGCAGAGCCTACTTGGTTATATGTTGCTTGTGTACAACGTTTCAATTAGATATCTGGAAAACGTCCTTTGTTTTCTCTGAATAAACCTTTTTTTGAACTTATTCTTCCAGTTTGGGATCAACAAACCCATTCTTGCCAACCTGCTTACTCAAAACTATAAGAGGGAAGCTTGCTGGACAATTGCAGGCACTGAGTTACAAATTCAGGTGAGCACTTCATCGTATGCATGAGCTTTTGATTGTTTATGTTGCAGAACATAAACAAACTTAACCTATCAAAATATTGTGAAGGTCGGAGAGACGGAGAAGACCCAACTGATTGATGATGCGGACGGGCTAGAAAAGATTGAGAACCTGCCGAGCACATACGAAGAACCTGCCAGAGACTCGGACTCCTCAAACTCACACTATCACTATGGCGGCTCAGGCTCAGGGTCTGGGTCTGGTTCAGGATCGGGGTCTGGGTCTGGGTCTGGTTCAGGATCAGGGTCGTCCGGGTCTGGCTCAGGATCGGGGTCGTCCGGGTCTGGCTCAGGATTGGGGTCGTCCGGGTCTGGCTCAGGGTCGTCGGACTCGGACTCGGACTCTGATGAGACTGATTCAACGGACTATAATGAGACAGATGTTACCGAAGCTTGTGTTCTTATTCAGAAGTGTGCACAGGAGGCATTTCAGGAGGCACTATTTGATGTTCCAAACCATGACACTCCTACATTGGTGTTCAACGACGTCCCTTCCATTCTACTCAACAAGTTTTGTGAGGGATGGAACAACAGTTTGAACAGTGGTCTCCTTGCAACCGATTTAGAACATGCTACTGTCAACATAACGTATGCTGCGTTTAAGGCTGGAGAACTCTTAGAGTCACTTTACGACAAAACTCCGAAACGTTTACCGACATCGGAGTACCCGTCGCTCTTTGAGTATTGGAAAACAGCTGGTCTTTACGCAGGGATATACATGGTGGAGAAGCTCAAGTACAAGAAACGTATAGCTATCGACAACTTCTACGATTTCTTCACTGGTACCAAATTCTGAGCGGCACGAAAGACTATTCTCTTCTACCTTTGCTACACCTAAATATTGGACAAGTTTAATTACTAAATAATGTAGCAAATGGATACTATAGCAACGATTAATTCAAGTCCACTTATACAATTTAAAATTTATAATGTAACTAAAAAAAGGTTGTAAAAAATACATATGATATGATAATTCTATTGGGTACATATTATTTTTAGTTTCGTATGGTTGATTTGCAATTTTCAAATAAAATTTTCAAATAAATAAAAAAAAAAAAAAAAAAAATGCTGAGGAATACTATAACTTTTATGGACTTGGGGTTGATGGCACAAATAGTTTGCCTATATGCCCATTCTAATCATATATGAAGAAAAAGGAAACAAATCATCGTTTGAAAATCTTTTATAGTACTATATATTACGGAAAGTGAAACGAATCAGTACATAAACATCTTCATCGTTTGATAATCTTTTATAGTACTATATATTAGGGAAAAGGAAACGAATCAGTACATAAACATCTTCATCGTTGGATATTTTTTATATAGTACTATATATTAAGGAAAAGGAAACGAATCAGTACATAAACATCTTCATCGTTTGATATTTTCCTATAGTACTATATATTAAGGAAAAGGAAACGAATCAGTACATAACCATCGTTCGTTTCGAATTCGATTGATAAGTATCGCCTCTGCCATTTGATTTTTTTGCGTTGGATCATGGCTCGATTCCAATAATCTTTATCTATTTCATGTGTTATATTATTGTTCTGATCCAATGGCTTCAAGTTCTGAACCTCCTTCAGGTATTATTGCGATCTTAAGTCATATCCGATTGTTGTTGATCTCAATTTTTAATGAATTGGCTGACAAAATATATACAGTTTCTAGAAATATCCAGTTCTTGAAGTCTCTCGTGAAACCTGAAGCATCAAAACAATATGCTGAGCTTATGGTGCAGATGAAAAAAGGTCCAGAGTTGGAACCTATAATAGCTGAGTTGAAATCTAATGGTCATGTTGCTACGTTCAAGTACGTATTGTCTTTCATCGGAAACTATTACTAGGTTTATTTATGTGTATGGTGAATGAATTTGTTTTACGGTTTTAGGTACTGGGATGATAAAGATGTGTTGAAAAAGATAGGTAAATCATTGGGGACTTGTACTCTCAGTGATGTTGAGGTATATTGCTTCCCTACTCTGTCTGAATCTTATCCTTAGTTTGCATACTCTCACTGTCTATTGATTTCCTAAACCAATGAAAACTTCTTAGGCATCTGCATCTGCTAGTAACAAAGATGATGAAGAAGTCTCCAAGGGAAAGAAAGCAATGAAGATTGTATCTGAGTATGGCAAGGTATTTCAATCTCTTGAAAGAATCGTATTATTAATTTCCCACTGTGTGGTCTATGTGATTTTAGTTGGAAGCTCTTTTTAGGAATATTTACAAACACTATGAATATTTACTATCAATTCATCTGCCCTTGCATGTGGTTTTTTTAAAAAACTTAAACACGAGTGTAGACCCAAAAACTTACTATGGTTGCGTTTTTCGTAGTTGAAATGTGTTCAAACTCTTCTGGCTGTTGAAGAAAAAGAAAAACGTCGCCGTGAGAGAAAAGAGCGACGAAGCCGTGGCGCTTCAGTGTGAGTTTGCAACAAAACAAACTATTGTTTCAAACAACTTAAAATGGTTTTACATGCATGACTCAGTGGTTTCATTTTTCACTTTTGTGTTTGTAGCACTCTGCAAAACTCCCATTGATGTGCTTGAGAAGGACGCTTGCCTCCGAGACCTTGGAGAGGGATCTATTACTATAATTTTTTTTTTTTTTTATGAAAGAATTGAAACTTGCTCTAAGGATTGATTGTATCTTTTACTTAGTAACTTACTTTTCAGTTTTTTTTTTTTGCTTCTTACAAGTTTTCTTCTCTCTTTCTCATCTGTTTTTCTCATATTTCCTCTCTGATCTCTCACACCCGTCTTCCATCTGTACGAAGTTAATTTGGCCCAAGTCATCAAATCTATGTGGTGTAAAAACCACTTGTGACTTGACTAAAATTGAATCGATCCGTCGTGTGTGCTATGGTGATATGAGTGGAGATATGGCACAAGGCCTAACAAACAATGGAGGGGCTCAAGTGGATGTTAGTTGTATCCTTATTTTTTCGCTTTATGTTAAAGGTTGCTATGCTTGCGTTTTTTAAACCTCTGCTTCAAGTATAGTTACACTTTAGGTTTGACATGGATGTTGAATATGTTTCTATCATCATATGCTATGAGATTTATATGCATGTGATTATGTATTCTTTCTTTTTTTTCCATAATTGCATGTGTCAGCTAGATCTGGTGTTAAAAGACCCAGAACAACCTTCGAGGAACAGCAAAAATCCACGTTACTTATAATCACTTAACAAGGTTAGGTGAAAAGAAGACTCTTAACTCGACCACAGGTAAATTTTAACATTTGAATGCTCAAACATTGCTGTCATTATATGATTGTTACTTGTTTTGATTCTTGTTGTCCTGCATTTTTCAGAGCTAGTAAGCAGAAGCTGGAAAGTTTATTACAGCAATGGAGGCAGAACAAAATTCTTCGTCCGAGGTAGCTACGATTTTTGAGGTCTTCTCAAGTGATTTTTATAGCCAATACAGTCTTTTGTTTTGCGAAAGTCCATCAATTTCAAGTTGTTATTGAAATAATAGTTGTCAACAAAATTTAGCAACTGTGCAAGAAATGATATGGAAACTTCTTTGCTGACTATATTTCATGTTATAAGCCTAATTAAGCTAGAAAATTTTCGTTTGCAATATGATTAGGATCAAGAACAAGTACTAGATATCTGGTGCTGAGACATATTTTCCTGCTTTGCGTGTGGGATTGCAGAAGACATCATCTGTAGTAAGTGAAAATGCTTTTTCGAGCATATCAAAGCTTGAAGTTTTCAGGTTTTTCACAATCTATACTCGTCTACCTTGCATACTCCTGGATCCCATATATACCTAATCATCATTTAGCAAAGATAAGATCCATCATTTAACGGGATGTCATAAAATGGACCTGAACCTAGATCACCAAAAGTTCATTGAAAGTTTGACGGCAACGAGGAAGATCAAGAAGAGAAGCGATCTATTTCCACGGGTCCAAATCTTTTGCACAACAAATAGAGTAATGAGAGAGGCAAGATACTTCGACTTCTTTTCAGTTTATTACAATAAGAATTTTCAACAATGTATATTATACTCTAATCGATGATGATTGTTGGCTTTAATCAGTTGGAACGGTTGTTAGTTATATCTTCTAGGTTTTGTTATGTTTTGTTGTTTGGTATCGATAGTTTATGTCGATACATGTTTTGGTTTTTATTTAATTTGGAGAAAGATGTACTTGGATTTAATTAATAACTATTTCAGTTTAATTTATATGTATGACCACCATATTACCTTTTTTATAATCAGATCCTCCACTGAAATGGGGATATTTATTTATGTTAACGGAAATGTGTTTAAATAATTTTTTCAATTAGTATATTTATCTACTAATCAATTTAAGATAAACAATTTATCCTTTATTAGTAGTCCGATATAATAAAAAAAATGATATAACCGTACGACATCATGAGTTAGAAAAGATTGCAAAAACGATTAATCTTTATATGAACAATAAAAAAAATAGTTGCACACTATAGTTCAATGTAGTTAAAATTTCACTAAATAAAAATCAAAAGCACTCATAAGAATTAAAGGAACAAAAAAGAATCTATAATAACTGAAATCAGGAAAAAAATAAGAAACACTTGACCCGTGGTTGAACCGCATGAGTGATTCTAGTAGGAATCAAAAAGTGAGCTTCGAAACTCCTGAGAAGAACTTTCAAAGTAGTTCCTTCTGATTTCATGGGTCATTTTAAGATGTTTGTTTGCCATCTATACTGCTAAAAGAAGAAGTATTATCTATACTCTTAGTATTGTATTTCGGACGGGTTCTTTTGTATAAGAATTTGTTGTACTTGTAGTATTTATAACTTTAAATTTTAATTGTTAACAATATGTTAGTATTTAGTATCAGGGTAAATGGTCTATTTCTAACCGAACAATTTCGATTGTGCTTTTTATGTATGAACAAAGAAAATTTTCTTCTGGTGATATTCGTTCCTTTGCAGAAGAAAATTTTGCCAGAGTTCCCCGTAAAAATACTAGCGTGAATGTGAGTTTCTCTTTTGAAGCTTTTGGACTTAGATGCTATTTAGTTTCTGTTTCTGGGAGAAGGATGTAGTTTTGGCTGGTTATCTTAAAATCTTCTGTTTCTATATCAGCTCTACCAACAACATGAAGCAGAGACAGCAATGCTAGTGAGGAAGCAAAAAACATATGTTCTTTTAGATGCTGAATAAGAAGTCGTTGCAGAGAAAAGATCTCCAGCTTCTGAATCTAGAAAGTCAGATAAGGGCAAGAAAAGGTTTAGAAAGAAAAGTGGGTAGTCAGATGAAAGTGATGGCGAGGCCTAGTTTCTTTTCCTCATTGATAGATTCCAATTTCTTTCTTTCTTATTGGTAAGATATCAGCTTGGCATCTCATCTGATAAAACTGTGAACAATGATGTAGGTGGCGTCAGAGAGGACAGTAGACACGTTAGAAGAACGGTTTCTGAAGACGAGGATGATGGTTCTGAGGTATATCTGGACTCTCTTAGGCATTTCAACTATTTTCTTGGTCCTAAGCTTTTGTTGTTGAAATCGAATAACTAGGAGATGTTCTATAAATATATGTGGATAACATCGGTGCTTTTATAAAATACTTCCTTCTTGTCCACTCGGCACAGTCAGAAGAGGAAAGAGTGCGTGACCAAAAGGAGAGAGAAGAACTGGAGCAGCATTTAAGAGACCGTGATACTGCACGGACACGAAAGGTATGCCTCTATCTGATCCTTGGTATGTTTTTCCTGTTTTTGTAGCCATCCAGGGGCTAAGTATTGTCGGCAATTATGTAAAAGTTATTAGTGAATGAGTTTGCTTGTCATTTATAATAGGAAAATCGAGTAGCCAACGCTGTACCTGGGTGTTGTATGTTCAATCTCATAGTTGAAATACTATATGAAGTTGCAATCTCCGTATTACACTAGATGGTGTTAGAATTAATCTCTTTGGAGGCTATTTTGTGATATCCATGTTATTGATCATCTTTTGTTGGGTCTGATGCAGGAAAGTCTCGAGACAAGAATATTTGAAAAAGAGAGAACAGAAGAAATTGGATAAAATAAGGTATAAGACATAGAGTTTTGGTTTTTTCTTTTATTAATGATTTTTTCTCTTTGATTGATTTCTCCCATTTCCTTCATTCCTCTGCTACAATTTTCGTAAACAATTATTTTTACTCTTTTAGCCTCTTACATCCACCATCTCTTTAGTCTTTACCAGGCAACCTTTTTGGATCTATTGTTGCGATCACCTATTTTAAGTGCTGCAGCCTTTGAACACTTGGTGAAGCTTGCAAGGTGTACAGTTCAGTCACTGTGTAATTGATATCTTGGTTTTAACACTCAAAACACTTCTGGTTTCTCTACTAACTTTTTTCTTTTAATCTGATAGTTCTATTTTGTAATGTTGTTTGTAATAGACATGTTTTGGGATATAAATGAAAATTATCTTCTAAAATTTCAATTCTATCTATTTTTATATAAATTCAATACAAAATAAAAAATTTCTGCAAAATATAAAATAGCCCTAATTATGTCATTATAAAAAATATTATGTAGAGGAAGGGTCTAAGATAGCTCCGCATATCCTACCGTTTGTTAATTTGCTATTAAAATCCTATTATAGCATTTTTTCGCGCTAACAATGTTCACATCTAATATATATACAGGAACTGAAGAAGAAAGAAACTAATTAGATCTTTGATTTACAGATATTAATTGTATATTTATGTACTTACTGTATGGTTAGCTATATACTCTTTTGGATATAAACATCATCTCAACAACATAATACTAATTACTAGAATACCGTATCTACACTGAAAGATAAATCCTAATAAAAAGTTAAAAGATCTTTATCATTTTTACTTGTAATTAATCTGCAAGATAAAAAGATTGAACTAAATATATTCATTTAAATAGGGTGTGTTTTTTTTTTTAGAAAACTCAACGAGGATTCAGAAAAGAGGCAAAAGAGGATTAAAATCATAAGAGAGAGAATAGAAGAAATATGGAACCTCTTGGTAGTGTGGACTTATATGAGAGAAGTTGAAAACGGAAAATAGGAAATAGTGGAGAATATTTATATTTATATAAATATATTTTTATTAATATTGGTTTCGATTGGTAACTTGCGGAATGGTCGAATTTTGTTTTTAACGGGATTCCGCGAGAATGTTACCAATTAAGTAAGTTACAAAATGACTCAAAAAACGCAAAAACACAGAATTTGCATTTTTGCTGAAAAAATATAACTACATACTCATTAAAAAATTAAGTGAGATTATAGTAGTTTAACTTGTGTAACTTTAAAGTTTATAAAACTTATTTACATGATTAAGTAAATTTTTAACTAATTCACATCTTTAATATGTAACATAGAAGACGAAGAAGATGAAAAAGATGCTCAAAAGACAAGGAGTAATTCAGGATTAGAAGCCTCAAAGTTAGGAGATTCAAGCATGCAATGATCAATGATTAAAACGAGAAAGAGATCCAAGTTATCTAAAGATGTGTATAAAATATTGTTTTTGGGATTTTTACAATTCCTCAAAATCTTGTTTTATTCTGTAAAAATTAGTTTGAGTTTTAGCAATTAACAAAATTTAAACAATTTTTAAATTGGTTTGATTATTAGCAATTAACAAACAATTTATGAAAATTATATTTGCCATAAATGGGCCTAAACGTGCCATTATAAAACCAACATATATATATGAACACGGTCTAAATGGATTGATAAATAAACGGGTTTAAACGGGTTTATCACTAAACGGACATGGTCTTAATGGGCAGGGTGCACCTGTTTTGACATCACTAAGCATACCAAGTAGAAAAATCTGAATAAAATAAAAAATTCTTGTTTGGTAAGTCAAAAAGAAATAAGAAATCTTGTGTGGTGCTTATCACAACTCACAAGGATTATTTTGCTTCCGCCACTTGAAAATAATAACTTTTTTTTTTGTTTTTTTTTTAAATTTTGTTGCAACAAAAAAAGATTGTTTACAAAGTGTAACTACTCGGAAAAGAATGAAAAATTTGAAATGTCCGAAGCGTGGAAAAAGAACAAAGTGAGATAAGAAGATAATTGTTTAAGAGGGTGATTGTCGTAAGATTGTGGAGGCTGTAACTACAATTTAAAGTTCTTACAACTTATTTTTTTCCAATCAGACTTTTATAACTTTTATTTTTTTAAAAGCCTCTACATCCACTTTTATTTTTTTATTCTTTGTTTTCTAAAATCTCTTAAATGTGACTTTAAGAAACTAAAACCTAAAACTCTTTTTTTGTACCCAATAGTAATTAAAAACTCTTTATAAATATATATTTATATATTACATAAAACTTTTGACTAATTTATTATAAAAATTATTTTCTTGTTCTTTTGAGATCCATTTCTTATTACTTTTTAAATGCATTTTTTGAAAAACTCATAATTTATATGAATGAAATTGATAAAAACCTATTAAAAAAATCAATATGTAAAAAAATAAAAACAAAGACTCAAATTTTCATATCTAAATTCAGTATAATTTATATTATTTAAAGTCACAATTTTTATAGTCATTCCTTTTACCATTCGATTTTATAAATTTTACAGTAAAAATTTTAACAGCAAAATTCTCTGCAGCCAAAATCTCTACGGTTAAAGTATTTATAGCTTGAAATAACAGTGGTTAGCAATCAGCCCCTAACATTAGTTACGTGTGCTAAACCATATGAGAGCATCATATCAGTCAATCGTGAGTTTGTTTCCTATCGTTTCTCAGTAACAAGAATGAAGACAGTCAACAACAAAAAATATTTATACAGAAGTTTTTTTCTCTTGTTCTACTACCAAAAGAAATTAAAAAATTTCAAGAAACGGTTCTTATAAAGGCTTAGATTGTAGTCGAATTGGCTTGTATCATGGGAGCACCAGTAGATGAAGAGAAACTTAAGGTAAATATTAGTTTTGATATATTTTTGCAACTTTTAATATTGTTTTTCTATGCAGAAAACATTAATTAGATCTTTGTAAAATCTAGGATTTGGAGCTCCAAACATTAACTATGATTTTGGGGATCGTCGCTTATCTTTACATTAATTAAATGTTTGTGGGCAGGTTAGAATTGACATAATCTGATCAATGACAAGTTAAATTAAACCGTGAGAAATTCTTTAGAATACTACTATTTAGGTTTGTTTTTAAAAAATATTATCTTTAGTTTTATTTTCCTAAAAAACCATAAATTATTTTGTTTCCAAAACTACCAAATACACTAATAAATGAATTATAAGGGTTTATAATTAAATATTTGGGTTTGGGTTTAGTATTTTGGATTTAAATAATATTTTGGGTATAGGATTTATTTTTGAATTTTGGGGTTTTAATTAATTTTGAGGGTTTAAAGTTAGGTTTTAATTTTGTGGTATTTTGGAAAAACCCAATCTTTATGGTATTTTTGGAAAAATAAAACTAATGATGATATTTTTGGAAAACAAACCTATTTTAGTGGTATTTATGAAAATTAACCTAATCTTATTTGACACCTAATGTGTTATTGCAATACTAAATTACTAAATTTTACATTTAAAATTGTAAACCATATAAATATATTACTAAATTATAAAACGGTATAAATGTAACATCATTATATTTAAAATTATATGTGATAGTAAATAAAAAAAATATTTCCGCAGTTAAATCCTAGTGTTTTATTAATTATTCACGTTCCAATCCTATTAGAGAGTGATATATTTTTGCTCTTGTACCATATAAGTCCCATAATTGAATGTTAAAGCACAACTAGATTCGGATCCGCACGTACATGCGAGGTTAAGTTTTAATTTTATTATGTCTATTAAAAAGGATAAAACCGTTTATTACAATGTTGAAGTGGATAAAGGTATACTACCATGTCTTATCAAGTATTTGATAAAATAGTAGTGTTGAATTGGTGTACCTTTCCCGATATGAATTGTTATTTAAGTGTTTTAAATACCAGATCCAATTTAGAATCATAGTTTTTGACCGTCGAATTTAGATGAACAAATTGGGTAAATGATTTATAGGGGTTGAAAGTTTTGAGTTTGTTTTCAAGGACCGAAATAAGGAAAAGAAAAAATGTAAAGCTCAGTAACATGGAAAAAAATAAATTTTACTATTATTCATGAAATAAAGTAATTTGTTAAATTCAAATTAATTGTAATTGTTGATTAAATATTTCAATTGTGGTAAGTAGATTAATAATGTGATTAGGAACTATGTTTCATTGGACTTGTATTTGTGAGTTAGACCCAACATTTCAATAGAAATCGGCCATAATGTAATGTTTTTTTTGGGTTTAAATTATTTGTATGATTATCAAAAGAAAGTAAAAATTAAAAGATGAAAAAATTACAACCGATTTTCTTGTCCGAAGACACCAAGCCAAATCGATAAAGATTCTAAATCGAGCTTTGATATCCAATTGTAGAGTTTTCTGGGGATCGACTGATTGAAACAATAGCAAATTTGTAATTCGCAAAGTTAGATCTTGAGATTGAGATTATTTGTGCATTTATGATTTCATATGAGATGTTGTGTAAGTGTTATGATAATCTCCCGATATTTGTATACATGGTCGCTAATTAGTAGTTACATATGATTTTGATTTACAATTACATATATAAAGTTTGAAGCGGAAGGTCTTGTAAAGCAATCTTTGCATGATAAGAACGATATGAAAGTAATTATATATGTACTCCAATCTCTTCTAACTCGGTTTTGGTGGGATACTAAGAAGGATGTTAGAAAGATGAGTTGGATTTCTTGGGATAGGATGACGATTCCAAAGAATGCTCGCGGACTTGGCTTCAGAGATTTTGAAGCTTTTAATGATGCCTTGTTAGCAAAACTTGGATGGAGATTATTAAAAGAACTGGAGTCACACTTTACTATGGTCCTTCTTGGGAAGAACTGCCACCAATCCTCTTTTATGGAAATAAAGACCACTTCTAACATTTTTCATGGTTGGAGAAGTATTCTCGCTAGTCTAGAGATTTTAAAACTCGGAATAGGATGGCGGGTTGGAGATGGATCTAATATTCGAGTATGGGAGAATCCTTGGTTGTCAATCTTGACGCCTACTTGTACTATTGGACCACCTCCATTGCAATTGAGTAATTTATATGTTGCTGAGCTAAAGTTACGTAACTCTAATATTTGGGATGGGGAGGTAATAAGAAGAATTATTCCTACATGATGAGCAAATGTGAACGCTGTCGATAAGTACTTCAAGGAGACAACACTCACTAGCATGGCTTCCAGTCAAGAATGGAGTTTATACTACGAGATCATGATACAGTCTTCGAGCCACTTTAGATATCCAAAAGGTCTAGAGAGATTTTAATTGGCAAAGACTGATTTGGAAGGCTAAAACCCTAACAAAAATTCATAATCTCTTATGGAGATTTGCTAAAAACTCTTTATCTGTTGGTTAGATATTTTTTGCGATGAAAAATTGTTCAATGTGATGCTTAGGCTCGGAGTGGGGAATCTGAATCAATTATTCATGTGTTTAGGACATGTGCCTTTGCGAGAGAAGTGTGGAGCTATGCTCCGATGGGAGGACTACCAGTTGGAAATATTTCTACATAGCTTGAGTTTATCTCAACATAAAAAAAATATTACTAACCTTCCTCCGACGGGCATGGTACCTACGGAAAGCGAGAAATGACTTGATATTTAATAGAAGACTGTTTTCGGTGGTGGAAGTGGTGAACAAAGCATATGTGATGATAGAGGTTGGGCATCTGCCCAAGTTTCACTTCCTCAGAAGAAGAGCAAGACGTCAACGCTAACAGAGGTCGGTAGACAAAAGTGATATTCATGCTTCATAGATGTTGCTTGGAGCTCTAAATCTTGGAGAAGCGGCCTTGCTTGGATTATCCGGTCAAAAGATGGAGAGTTTGAATCAGCTCGATCTAAATCGAGATCTCATGTTTCTAGTACACTGGCAGTGGAGACTTGGGATTTGTTTGAGGCGGTTTCTGATCTAAAGACTCGTGGTATTGATGATATTCAGTTGTTTTCGAACTCCCTACAACTTATCCATTTATTGAATTTTAAGAGTACTTATAATGAAGTTTATGGGCTGATTGAAGACATTCGAGAACACTCTTCTTCTTTTTCTTCTTTGAGTTTTTCTTTTATTCCTAGATTGAATAATTGCGATGCAGATGTACTTGCCAAAGCAGCTTTGTAGCTACTTATTTCATAAATAAAATAAGGCTTGTTCGTGACCAATAAAAAGAAAGAAAGTAATTATATAGGTGTTTTGGTTCTAACGCAACTCAGCTTGTGTTTATAGTTTCTATAGTTTGATTTTCATGCTATATAGTAAATATGATGTTGATAAAATTTTACTAACTTATAGCGTATTTTAAGTATCGCTGTTGTAGGCATGAGCTTATGAACCAAATTGATGTTTTTCTTAGATTGTTGAATTTTTAGTTCATGAATACCATATTTATGTTTCTCTTCCTAAGAAATATCAAAATGAAATATCTAATATCATTTTTTTAATTGCAGATACATATGTATGAGAATAACCTATAAGACATGTAAAACTAAAGAGGTGGGCAGCATCCTAAACCATACCATATAATCAGAATATAAAATAGTAAATGTAAGTAACATACATCTATTAAACACTCTTGTTGATGCTAATAGGCATGAACCACAATATAAATATAAATAGTTAAGTTTGGTTTAAGTTTGTTAAAAATCAAACATACACAGTAATTTAAAAAAGTTATAACATAGTAGAAGCAAATCCTTAGAAGAAAAGAGATGTTCAGCACAAAGTAAACATTAACACATACAAAATATCTTACCAATTATTAAAAGAAAGTCACAAGAAACCTATAATGAAAATATCTTATAAGACTTTTATAGCCTTTTTGGATCTTCAACTTCTTGCAGAAGAGGATGAACTTCCATTGTCAATTACTACCTTCTCATCATCGGTAGAAGTAGACTTCTTTTGGTAGTGCTTTAACATGTATATGGTCCTCAAAAGGATATGGATCAAGTTTAGGAAATTTATACTAAATAGGGAAATATATAATTTTACCTGCGGTTAAATGTTGTTGATTTTCCAATGAAAGAATTAAATATAAATCTTGAAATATCTCCTGAATCTTTATGTGAGGCCAACCTAATATATGAATAGGTAGATTTCATGAGATTTAATCAAATGTTTGTGGTAAACATAATAATTACAATCAAGTTTTTTTAAAAACTAACCTTCGATTTCTCTAACACGCCAATCTAATAGAAGATATAGGAGAGGCACCACTTTAGCATTCAAGAATTTGTCATAGAACTCAACGGCTAATTTGCCAAAAGCAGTGCATTTTATTTCTAAACCCCTTAAGTTACATGTCATTGAAGCAAAATTTAATTTTATAATTATATAAGTTTAAGGAAAATAGAATGGAAAAAAACATATGAAAACACTTACTTATAGTCTTTCATTGTGAAAGTGACCGAAATTGTTTTCTTTTCATCAATATCGCTGAACGATTCATCTCTCACTGTCTTCGGGTCTTCAACATCAGTTATTAAACCCAACAAATCTGTTGAATACATAAGTCACTAATGATACCAAGATATTAAGTTTGGAAAATATATAATTTATAAGTGATAATTGATATACCAATATGAAGTATCGAATCTGTTTTTCCGTCAATAACATTTGAGAAAGTTTCAATTTCAAATTCTTTCTCAAATTTTATTGGATCCGCAGGAGTGATCTCTGTATTCTCAATAAGATGAATTTTGAACCCAATTGAGGTGTTTGGTTCTTAATTGTTATCTTCTAATACAACAAAGTCCTTTAAAAACTTTGAATCTCCTTCTTTTAATATCTCATCATAATCTTGAAGTAAAAAATCACAGCTCACAAAAGCTTCAAACTGAGAAATTGTTGTAACATGTTTGAACTAATAGTAAAGTAAGAACTTAGTTCAATCGCATAAAGTTAACTAACCTCCTCATCCCTAAAACTGAAATATAATGTTTCTTTGTTGAAATCTCCAAACTCTCGCCATTACTTCACTACTTTTGCTTTGATTCTCCAGTCAATTCTGAATTCATGCAGCTCTTCGAAAGAATTGTAAGGTTCCATGAGTTTTTGTTGAGTATATCTTCTAAAGAGTAATTTTGTTTGAAATATTGAGATCAAGATATTTCTTAAAGAATAGGAGGAGGCGAAAATAATTATAGATTAAGCTTTCAAGAACTTTAAATTCTTGAGTTTATTTGGAAATAAAATTTTAGAAACTATTATATTCCATGCGAAAATAAAGTAAAAGTCGGATGTTTTGATATGTCAATCAATGGTTATTAGTTTTGTAATAAATTCTGATTTATTAAATAGATATTTTTGTAATACTTTTTGTTTTACGCATTAGAAATTATAAAGATGTAATAGGTAGAGAGCTAGAATAAACATTTTTATACGCAACAACCATCCTTTATAACATTTAACTGAATCTCTTTGTCTCAAATTTAAAATGATTTTTAATATAGGTGTATGCAACTAACTTATATAAAGATGTGCGACTTATATTTGGTTAGTTTGAAAATTTTTATGTTTCTACTATAACTAATATAAAAACACAAATAATAATATAGTCACACATCTTTGAAGCTATTTTTATTTGAAATTTAAGATATTAACATTAAATGTGTTCATGCAAATATAGTTTAAAATATAGTAATAATATAGATATTTTTAATGGTTTTATGTTATGTTTTATTTTGTAAGGATTCTATAAAACGGAAATAAACGAACAGTTACAACATATGTCAAAAACAGTACATGAAGATGGATATGTTTAAAAAAAAAAAGGTTTAACATATTTATGTTTCCATTACTTCAACTAGATTATATCTATCTATTTTATTAATATGATACAAGATCCCTCCAATACAATTTTTATTATATTCATTTATCATAGATTGGTGTAGGCTTTTTAGTTTGGGTTTCTTGACCCAACACAGTAACCGTAGCAGCCCAGAAAATTAATTCTTATCAAAATTGAGAATGAATAAATCCAACAACACAAAAACTAATAACCAATATGCGAGATAATCTATCCTATGCTCAATCTTATTATATAAAAGAAGATTTTCAAAAGTTAGTAACTCATTGGATGGTGACACGTGTTATGTTATTCGATTCAAGATCTCAACACGTGTCAAAATAAAAAAGTTTTAAAGATGTGAAAAAATTAGGAAAATATTCAAAAATATTAAGTTATTGAAATTTAGAAAAGGAAAAAATTAGGAAATATATACTATTCAAAAAAAAAGTATGGCAAAGAGTAGTCGATTTGGAAAAAATATGGCAAAGAGTAGTCGATGTGGAAAAAATATGGCAAAGAAAAAATTGGAATAAGTAAGTTACTTAAAAAGAGTAGTCGATTAACTTTTTTAATATATGGCATAAAGAAAACGACAGTTTTACAAAAGTATTATTTCTATTCTTAAAAAGAATTTTTTTATTACACATTAGAAAATTTCTATTACAATAAGAAGAAAAAATTAATTTACTTAAAAAGAGTAGTCGATTACCTTTTTTAATATATGGCATAAAGAAAATGACACTTTTACAAAATTATTATTTCTATTCTTTAATTTTTTTTTTATTACACATTAGAAAATTTCTATTACAATAAGAACAAAAAATTGTCTATAATGAATTCTATATAAACGAACAAAACACTTTAGTTTATAAACATCATCATAGCTTTAACTTCGTTATGTTAGTAAAATTTCTCTTCTTACTTTTAATCTTTTTTATAACTATGAGGTTATTGTTATTTTATATACTTTTAATTAATATTTTTATAACTATGAGGTTGTTGTTATTTTACACATATATATATTATATGTATATTTAATAATTATTTAAAAAATTCTAATTTCGAGTTGTTTTTTTCTAATTTTCAGAAAATAGCTATCATCCAAAAGGCGATGAAGAAATATTATCTAACACTAGATCAACTAAACAAAAAACGCCCTTATCGTCGAATGATAGTACGTCTTACTAGAAAATGGGAAGCGAGAAATTTAAAAAAGAATAATGAGCTTATAGGATTGAATTTTCTCTTACTTGATGAAAAGGTAAATATTTATAAACTTCAACCCAAATATTTTCTAATTTATTATTTAGTTATTTAAATTATTTTCTTACATTCAAAATATCTTATTTAATAATTTTATTATTTAACAATGAGGTTGTCGTTATTTAATGATTAATTGTTAAATTGTATATATATATTTAATGATAATTTTTTGTTCTAATTTTAAGTTTTTTTTTTTTCCATTTTTCATAAAATAGCTATCATAAAAAAGCAATAAATAAAGATTATCTAACCCTAGATCAGCTAAACAAAAAAACGTCTTTATCCTCGAACGGTAGTACATTTTACTAGAAAGTGAAAAACGAAATTTTTTTTTTAAAAATGAGTTTATAGGATTGAATTTTTTCCTACTTGATGAAAAGATAAATATTTATTAATTTCAACCCAAATATTTTATAATTTATTATTTAGTTATTTAAATTACTTATCAAAATTTTATTATTGTTTCTCATAAACTAATAATTTCTGTTTTAGCTTTATGTATTACACTAAATTAAGATAAAACGGTTGGACAAAAAGTTATTTTATTACAAGAAAATCTAAAATTAAAACTATAAATACGTCTACACTAAATATTATATATAATATGTTTTCAATAGTTGTAAATAATTAGATAACATAAAATAT
Organism: Crucihimalaya himalaica; assembly: GCA_004349715.1. Lineage (NCBI taxonomy): Eukaryota > Viridiplantae > Streptophyta > Magnoliopsida > Brassicales > Brassicaceae > Crucihimalaya > Crucihimalaya himalaica. Next base: position 596,706 of record SMJT01000029.1, read on the forward strand.
TTACTAAATTCAATAATATAATATTTAAAAAATTGAAATATATAATAAAAAGTAAATAATTTTATAAATTGGCCTAACATTTATATCAAATGATTTAATAACACTTATAACATATCTATAAATATGGTTTTATATTGCATGTTGTGTGCAACATTTATATATTTAAAAAATAATTAACATTGATGTTTTTTAAAATATTTAAACAATTTTGTTTATTTAATTATTTTATAAATAAAAATTATAAATTAAATATAATAATTACAACTTAACTTGTGCAATGCACGGGTCCATATCTAGTGTAATTATAAAAATCGGGGAAAACTGTATAAATTTGGTTTGTTTTATAAAATTTTCCAAATATAATAAAATTCGTAACATTAAGCAGATGGTGCTTCATCTGTAAAAATAAGTATGAAAAGGGTTAGATATCCATGTAAACAACATTATTAAATCAAATCAAACAAAGCTATTATTTTTTTTTTTACCTTTAGGATTCAAATATCTTTTATCCATCAAAGATTCTACAGGTTTAGGAAAGCTTCTTTGAACACCACATTCAACGTTTCTTTTTGTGGTTTGCCATCTTAGTCTACTATAAAAACCTTTAGAACTTCTTTTGAAGTCACTATAGAAACTACTACATAAAACATGACCTAGGTAAAAACATGCCAACTTTAGACAATGATTGTCTCTGGCTTTTGTTGATAGTCATTGCAAATGCAACGATTAATGGAAATTGTCTTCGTCTCATTTTAAAAGGTAGTTTTGTGTTTGAAAGGGAGATAAAAATCCTAGGAATGAGGACTTTATCTCCAACTCAATCACTTGTAAGGGTTATAGCTTCCAATACAATATTGGATTGTTTGTTGATCCTATGTCAAGCGGATCTATAGAATCTGAACTTAAATATATGTGTTCTTCACCTATATAGAAAAAGAATGCTATTAGTTAAGAAATTAATAACAATAGACAGAAAATTAAACATAACAATTATTTAATAAAGGTAAGTCAATATTTAGTTTGTCAAGCATATGCTCGTATCATGCAAACATCTTCATTTGTTGGACACAAAATTGCTCTTTCCAGAAAAGAACACTGGATCCTTTTTTTTTTCTTCAAAAATTTAGGATCTCTGTAAATTTCTCGACATATCGTTTCAACTGGATTGTCTACATCAGTAATAAGAAACTCTTCAGGAATGTCTAGCTCTGAAATCTTTCCATCACCGACATCCACAATCCATTTTGAAAATTCTTTTAAATCCTTAGCCTCGGTGGGACTAAGCTTATTTGATAGAAAAGGCATATTTTTGGTAAGTCTTAATACCTTACAATATTCTCATAGGTAAGAAGTGTTTAAAGCAGCCATACAAACTTATGCCCTACCAACACCATTGATCACATGTAATACCTTTCTAAAATCACCACCAAACACAACCACTTTACCACCAAAAGGTTTGTTTCCTACACCTCTAATATTATCACACAAACTTCTATCCAAAGCTTCAAAACAATGCTTTCTCATCATTGGAGCTTCATCCCATATTATTAAAGACCTTTGAGACTAAATGGGCCAAATCAGACCTAGGTTTTATTGTACATGTACTAAACTCATCCGAGTTCATAGAAATACAAAACTGTGAGTGTGCTGTCCTCCCCCTGCTAACAACATGGAAGCAATACCACTGGAAGCAACGTTGAGAACAATTGATCCTCTGTTCGAATTGCTGTTGAAAGAGTCTTGAAGAGAAACGTTTTCCCAGTTCCTCCAAATCCATAAACAAAGAATACACCTCTCATATCCTTATGAACTGCCTTTATGATCTCAGAATATATATTTTTCTGCTCGTATGTCATCATCTTAAGCCATTCATCATCCTAAACTTTCAAATCATCACATTCATAATTTTTTTCATCGAATATCAACACGTTCGTATCATCAAGACTATCTGGAGGTAATTGAGGCAATGTCGTATAAGCTTTCAAAGACGTACCATTACTTCTTAAGATGAAATTAATGTCATGAAGGAAAAATCTTTTTTTTCATCATCAGAAAGCATTAGTTCTACACAAAAATTCAAAACACCCAAAAATTTATGTTTTCAGTACTAATAGTAATATATAACAATAAAAAGACTATCATATAAACATATTAGAAGTTATCACATGGGCAGTCGAAGTACTATCTTCTTGTTCTTTATCTTCTGAAAGTAGTTTCCATGTTTTATCCCATACAATTTTATGTTGAGATAAACTGCAAGACATGAGCATGACCACAAACAGACACTGAAGATAATTTTCAATACTCCAAAAACTTGTTCTTTCTATATCAACAATATATTTTTGATCATTGTCAAAAGCAAACCTAGAGCATAACATGCCAATTTGAATGATTCCTGAACCACTCTATCACTAGTTTTGATATCATCAAAACTGGTAGGACCTTTTTAGATATTAAGAAGCACTCTTAAAAAATATCCGTCTTCCATGTTGATTGGAACATAGTTTACCCTTCCAATAGCGGATCATGGTCTTCTACGTAAATTAAACTGGCATTTTTTCCCATTCCATGTAAAATATTTAGGGATTTGACAATATGTCAACTTTCTTGCTTTAAAACAAACCTTATTCAATTCAAACCAAGCCAGAAATATAGATTTCTTCAACTCTAACCGATTTAAAACATGTTAAATTTTGTCATCACCCTTAAAATGAAGTAGTTGTTTACCCGGTAGATGGAAAGATAACCTCTGAACAGATGTACATCGATAAAGCCCATAGATTTTTTAATATTCTCCAAGATGCTTCACAAGCAGATGCATACCTAAATACAAAAAAATTATAATAATATTAAAAATAATATGATATATAAAACTATTCTACATGCAAACATAAACAACATAATAGTTAAATACATGCAATCAAAATAGTATTGTATCTCATTCTTGCTCTTACTGCCTGGAGGATTTTTTCAAACTTTCCTTTAGAGTGCTCTGCCTCAGAAGATTTCCCAGATGGCTCCACAACCACAGAAACACGTTCTTGACCTTTTGTGATATACTTGAATAAATATTTTATAGAACTTTTTTGATTGCACCACTCGACATTTATGTGAGATCTGTATCGTAGCAATAACGTTTTGTTATATGGTAACACAACGATTATCACACCTAAAACAATTTTTCTTCCCAAAATGATATGTATTCCCTTTTCCTGTAAAGTGGAAACCCTTCCTTATCAACTCTGGTATGCTCTACATGTTTCTTGAGATAAAACTTTAAACATTTCCATCAACCATGCATGGTGAATTCCTATTAACAGTTTCACATGGTCCATGAATCATAGTGTCCTTCACAACATCATAGAGTTCTGGATCTGTTGTCTTGTTCGATATTTCAACACAAACCAAATTGTCAATATCATCTGGCTTTGGCGACTTATAGTCTGGGTGCATTCATAACAAAATTTAAGCTTGAGGACGACCGCTTTTCTGAAACTCAATCGTGTACATAGCTGTGGAAATTTAAATACATAACTAATCAGAATATTCAAATAGCATTTCTATTTATAATAGTTGTTATAATAAGATGTATATAAAGAATATAGATGTGAGTGTACTTACATGTGAGTGTTTTCCCTAAAAGATGATTTTTTGTTAAATCATCCATAAGTGAATTGAGTTTCATCCTGAATACTCTGCTTATAATTTCTGGGAGGTCATCAGAATTCTATTTGCGTGCATTACAGAATCAAACGATTTTTGACCCTTTAGGATGCATGTGAAAGTGATGAATAGATCTGGGAACCCATATAGCTTACATATAACCATATGCCCAATTAAATATTTTTCATACAGCGCGTTCCACCTACAAAAGTAGTGGGTAAATAAAATATGTACCCTTGATCATCCAAAAATGTTTTGCTTAATGTAGATGCCTCTTTAATTAAATCATAATTATCAACTCTCAAATTTGACTGATTTATCTTAAATAAGTAAGCATATTTGACTCAATAGTTGTGTAAGCATCAACCAAAAACTGTTGGAACAACCTTTTAGCCAATAGTAAGCTATTTGACCTAGTTATCCTCTCAGGTATTCGTAAGGCAAATCATTACCGCAAACTGATGCACTTTAATGGTTGAGAAGATTCATAGTTTTTTTTTTTACCTTAGTGGAGCCTTTCTGTATCCGTGGACAGAAACCTTCCTCACCTTTTAGAAATAATAAAGGGTAGTGTAGAGCAAGATAAGACGGATGGAACTCACTAATCCTTATAAAATACCCAGATGTTTCTTCAATAACAATATCACGACTTGACATATCCATACAAATATCATCTGGAATCAAAGCGGCAACCTCTGATGCCGTGGGAGCATCATATGTTCTTCCATACTTTATTCGGGTACTGACAATTCTCATGTGAAAGCTTTCTTCAGGATTAGTATTAAACATGTCCCTAACTGACCTAAAAGTTTTTATTTATGGGTTTACTTCATCTAACATTTTAATAATAGCCTCAGTGACTCCCTTTCTCGACTTCTGTTTTTCTTTATACCTCCCAGAACTTTTCTCTTTGCTGCATTTAAATGAATGAAAGAATTAAGAAAGGAGAAAAACATTTATTAACTGCAAGATATATTGGTGAATGTAAATGAGTACACAATATATAGCTGAGAAAACTTGGGTATTTCACCATCACTTGGCTTTAAACTTCCAGAGAAATGATAGTTTTCACCTTGTATCTGAAACATATTTGGTCATTTCCCTTTGGCTATCGAGTTTTTCACATTTACCACCAAGCGATGTAAAAGAGAATATCATGTTATAAGATCTGATGTTTTCTCTGAAAAGTCTACTGAGTTCATCATCGTTTGTTAGCAAGCCAAACAACAGCTCTGGTTGATCGTGTAGAAAAAGTAATTTCACTGAAAACAACATTGCATAAATGTTGAATTTCTATATCTTTTTTGTCTGTTAATCCGCTCACCAAACTACATAATAGCTCCACAATATGAACATGAGTATTCCGTGTCACCATGATCAATATATTCTACATCAATTTGTAAAGGCAGTAAATACAAATGTTTTATAATGATTAATAAATAAGACAATCATCATTATAAAATGTACGTGTTTCTTTGTTCCTAGTTTGTCTTGCTTTTGGTATTTGTTTTTTTATTCCCGGCAAAGGCCTTGGTCAAATTTTCTTCTAAAATGTTAATTATTTGAGATCTTTTCTTCACATTTTCAGGAATTTCAGATAAACCATCTGGTTCCTGCTCACATATTTCCTCACATTCATCTTCCTCGCTACTACATTCGTAGGCTTAAGTTCCTATTTCTTAAAGTAGACCTGTAAATTTACTTACAGTTTCATGGTTTGTTGCAAAAACAAAATGTTAATTGATTTCATATGTGTTATGGATTACAAAAAATACTTGTTGATGTTGATCTACCATGGTCAGTTGGTGTTTCTGAATTTAAATGCACACTCCCATGTTCATGAATTGATACGTTTGGCAATGATTCCTGATATGTTTACTTTTTCTACCTTGTAATAGACCTAATTGATCTTAAAGCAGTTTTTGGTCGGTTAAGGACCAATCCTTTGGATGTTGCTGACAATATTAAATTTAGTTATTAGTATGTCATTGATCTATTGGTATATATAATATATAATAACAGTATATACATATAGAAAACTATAACTATAACTTCAACCTTGTTTCTTGTTCAGAGAGGGTAGACTAAGGAGTTTAAAGATGCCATGAGTTTGGCTTTCTATAGTAAAAAGTGTATTGCCAAATTCTTTTGAATGAACATGTATGTTTTTAACATCCCCAAGTACATGTGAATGTGTTATGCATAAGCTTACGCGAGAACCTATATATTATAACACAAGTTATATGTATACTCTAAAAACTAACACTGATTTGATTTTATATTTCTCAATTTAATACTTTGTTTGATGTTTATTGATGGAGGACTAATTTGTGCAGCCTTCATAGTAAATCCTTTTTTTTTTCCTGGTGGTGTGTCTAAACTGGCATCATATGAATAAGAGGTAATGTTGGTGATATCCTCCAACACATTTAATGTTTTTTTTTTCCTTTTAAAAGCATGACCTATACTTATGTGATGATAAACAATTGTTAACATTTACTACATATTCCATTGGGCAAGCTACTAAATTTTAATTTCTACCTTTTTTTGGTTTTTTCATAGGGACATCTAAACTGGTTCAAGATCAAAGACGATTGTCGACGTTTTTTTGTTGCTGCATCTCCAACATTTGTTTCAAAACCAGGTACCTTTGATGAATCTTCTAGTTGTTGTGTGGCAGAAAATGATGATTGTGTTACAAATCCTACATAATTATATCAACAACTCATGTTGAAACTATGTTATAATTACATCAATAATACCAAAATGGGTTTATGTAGAAAAATAAAACAACCACCATACCTTCAGTTCTTATTAAACCAATATCATTATTTCTCATCTTTGCAGATTTAGTATTTCTATCTATCTGGTCAGCTGCATTTTGCGAATTAGGTTCGTGCTTCAATCCTGAATAAACCATCTTGAATATTGAATTAAGCTGAACCTTATTACTACGATTTGTGTTTAGAATACGGTCAAGATTTTCATCATTCACTAATGATCTGGTCCGTTTTGTGTTTTTTGAACATAAAACGGAATTTGATCCAACTTCTCTCAAGTTTTTTCTCCTTTTCATATTCCAGAACTAAAATTTATAAATGAGAACTAAGTATTTGAAATCCTTTTAGTTTAAGTAAAAATCACAAATGACACATCTTAAGGTCCAAATTATTATATCAATCTGTAAAACTTCTATAAAAACTTAATCTAATATGTATGTATGGTAACTAAAGATACATATTTAATGTTATCCGAATCTAAACAATATATTTATTTAATAAGCGGTTCATATTCAATATTTTGTGAATATTGTGTAAAAGAAATATTGACTTAAATGTTAAAATGTTAAAAGAAGTAGTATTGAATCATGCCTTGAAGACAAAAAAAAAATATAAAGCAAGATAGGTGGGAGAAAGGTCAAATCCGTTTCACGTGTGCTCAGAAGAAGGAGTGTGAATGGAGACTGTATTGCTCATATGAAGAGGCAAAAAAATTGTGGGTTTTGAAGACAAAATGTGGTAAGCATAGCTGCATTCCTTGTGGGAAATGCAAACTTTTAAAGAGTCCAGTGATTGGTAGGCTATTCATGGATAAATTGAGGTTGAAGCCCAATTACATGCCATTAGATATTCAACAACATATCAAGGAGCATTCAAAATTGGTGGCCTCAATAGGACAATGCCAGAGAGGAAAAGACTACTTGCTTTGAAATGGCTAGAGAAAGAGTATGCTCAACAATTTGCTCATCTCAGAGGATATGTAGCTGAACTGAAACGTACTAACCCTGAGACAACCGCAATTCTGGAGACAATATTAAATGTTGCTGGTGAAGATGTGTTCAACCGCTTCTATGTATATCTTGATGCAATGAAAAATGCATTCTACTATTGTATGCCTATCGTTGGGTTGATGGAACCTTCTTGAAGGTGGCTGTGAAAGGAGTCATATTGACTACTATTGGTCATGATGCTAACAACCAAATTTATCATGTTGCTTGGACAGTTGTGCAGACTAAGAATGTAGAAAATTGGCTATGATTTATGAGACAACTCAAAGCTGATTTGAGTATGAGTGGTGATATCAGATAAGAGCAAAGTAAGTGAACTTTATGATTGAGACATTATTGATTTATTGATTCATTTTTACTAACATGTATGCTTCTGTCATGTGCAGGGAATCATAAGTGCAATAAAGAGTGAACTGTCCAATGCTGAGCACATAATGTGTGTGAAGCATATGATAGGGAATCTGAAGAAGAAGCATTCAAACAAGGATATGCTCAAACCATTGATTTGGTATTTGGCATGGAGTTACAGTCAAGCTGAGTTTCGGACTAATCTAAATAAATCAGATCTTATAGCCTTCTTCTATATGATGATGTGATGAAGGAGGAGCCTAAGACTTGGTCTCGAGCTTTCTATAGGATAGGGAGTTGCCGTGGGGATTTAAACAACAATGCAACATATTCTCTTAATGTTACTATTTTCAAGGCACGTGCAAATGCACTTGTTCCTATGTTGGAGAGAATAAAAAGGCAAGCAATGACACAAATTGCAAAGAAAAGTGAGTATATTAGGAAGTGGGAGAAGAAAGTGTCTGATTATGCTACAGAAATACTAGAGTTAGAGAAATATGATGCCATGAGATGCATATGTGTCTGGGGAACACATGGTAAGTATAAGGTAATACTTCATGGTAATTCACATTCAGTTAATTTGACTATTATGGGATTGCTCTTGCCGCAAGTGGCAGATCACAGAGATACCATATGCACATGCATATGCAGATGTGATATATGCAGATAAGGAGATCACATATTTTGTTGCACCATGCTTTGGATCAAATGTATGGAAAGAACAGTATGACAAAAGTCCTGATCCAGTAGCAGGTCCAAAGTTTGGGATGAATAGCACCTATGTCTTGATAATTGGGCCTCCTGAACCAAATTTACCCAGGAGAAAGAAAGGAAAAAATAATAGTTATCCTCGGATCAAAGGGAAACATGAGTCTCCAAAGAAAAGGGTAGAAAGAGACACTTAAACTGACTAGGAAGGAAAAACAATGCATTGTAAGTAAGTTCAAGGAAGCAGTACACAATGCAGATGGATGCTATAAGTTTTCAAGTGAGAAGAAAAGTGAACTCCATTTGTTTGATGAGGTATGGTGTGTTTAATAGTGTACCCTTTTTTTATCTGTTTAATGGTGTGTCTAACTATTTTTTTTTGTGTGTTTTAGTTTGTTTTTGATTTAGGTTGGTGTGTTTTTTTTTGTGTGTTTTTTTTTATCTGTTTAATGGTGTGTCTAACGATACTAACACAGCCAACCCAAGACACACAAGGAAGTGGTGTCCAGATTCACATGAATAAGAGGATGGTTTTTTTCATGTAGGAGCTAGAGGTTTTTGGTCTAGAGGTTGCAAGTGTTTTTGGGTAGGAGTTGCAGGGTTTAGTGTTTGAAGTTTTTTGCTTTAGGAGTTGCAATTGTGGGTTTAGTAGATGGATGTTATTGGTAAGTTTGAAAACGAATGTCATTGGTTTGTTTTTAAGACAATATCCATGTATCTTTATTGCCTCTTTGTTACCTTTGCATATAATATTTTGTTTTGGTAATGTTTTGGTAATCCTTTAGTAAATAGAAACACAATAAAATCAAATTCAAAGATAAAAAGACATACATAAACATAATGTAGGAACAATGTGAGATTAAACATCAACATCTAACCATCACAAACACAAAACACCAACATCTAACCATCAAGGTTTCTCCATATCCATAAGAAAGAGCTTACAACCAAAACAATAACACCAAATGTCTTCCAAGAACACTTCACCATCTCTTCCTCCATCTTCTTCATCTTCTTAACCATCTCAACTTCTTTCTTCTCAAAATCCATTTTGTAGCTCCATCTACTTTCTCAAATCAGTGACATCATCTGCAACTCTCTTATACTTCTCATCAAGCATTCTTATCTCTTCAAACAAGCCATCATCAACCCAATTAAACAAATGATCCTTTTCATCTAATACACAATAGTCCGAATCAATTTATCATAAAAACTAGATTTAAGGTAGGAAAACACAATGTACCTTCAATCCAACGGAGCACCGGTAGAATCTCTAATTTAGAATCTCTTCGGTCTTCTAATTGTAGATGATGATTCTCTCCCCACACCAGCATCTCGATAGAACACCAGGAGGAGCTCAAGATGACAACTCGAAGACGACGAAAATTTTCTCATAATCGACTTTGAAAGATGAATTCGATTTGAAAAAAATTCCCAATTGAAGAACTCTAAGCCAATCGATTTTCTGTTGTTTTGATTGTAATCGGGTTAAAAATCGGAGTATTAAAACCAAAACGCAATTTATAAAACGCTTATAATGATTAATCCGATTAACCTGATTTACTGTACTTAAACCGTCCAATCAATTTCATATGTATTGAATGTAATGGTGAAATACAAAGTTTAAAGTTTTTTATGTTGTGTTTCAGAGAGCCGAAAAGTTCGTGGTTGAAGCGTGTTAATGACCAAAGTTCAAAGTGGAATATAGCGGCAACCCAACGATAAGAAACAACTCATTTGCTTTCCAAAGGCTCACACCGGTATGATGATATTCTAATAACTTGGTTTAGCATACGAAACTAATGTTAAACTTAACTTCTTATCTCACTCTCTTCTTTTTCCACGCTTCAGAAGTTTCAAATTTTTCATTATTTTCCGAGAAGCTACAGTTTATAAACAATCTTTTGTTTTGTTGCAACAAAGTTAAAATGAAAAATAATAATCAATAAATAATTTTTCGGATACACACCACACAAGATTTCTTATTTCTTTTCGACTTACCAAACACAATTTTCTATTTTATTCAGATTTCTCTACTTGGTATGCTATTCATATTTCATATTCAGGAGATCACTTAACAGAACTTTGCTAAGAAGAAGATAAATAATGTATGAAATAAACAAGAATATCAAATTCCACAAGGACCATGATTTGCTGATGCATGAAAATCTGAATCTTTGACCATAAAATATTAGTTAAAAGTTTGAAAGAAATAAGGTCACGAGACTTACATAGTCACAAGTCACAACCTTTGACATCAGCCTCCACCACTCACACACACACCATATTAATAAAAATATATTTATATGTATATACAATATATCATTCTCCTCTATTTCCTATTCACCGTTTTCAACTTCTCTCATATCTCCAAGTCCACACTACCGAGAGGTTCCATATTTCTTCTACTCTCTCTCTCTCTCTCTCTCTCTCTCTCTCTCTCTCTCTCTCTCTCTCTCTCTCTCTCTCTCTCTCTCTCTCTCTCTCTCTCTTATGATTTTAGTTCTCTTTTGCCTATTTTTCTGAATCCTCGTTGAGTTTTATAGTTCAATCTTTCTATCTTGCAGATTAATTACAAGTAGAAATGATAAAGGTCTTTTAACTATTTGTTGGGATTTATCTTTAAGTGTAGATACGGTATTTTGTATTAAGTTATTGAGATGATGTTTATCTCCAAAAGAGTATATAGCTAACCATACAGTAAGTACATATATAAATATACAGTTAACTTCTGTAAATCAAAGATCTAATTAGTTTCTTTCTTCTTCAGTTCTTGTACGTACATATATTAGATGGTGGTGAGGATGAGATTAGAGAAGATTATGGAAGGCTTGAAGTCGAAGATAAAGACGGGTCTAAGGATGAGGAAGAGATCATCATTATCATCATCATCATATTCATCTTCATCTCCATCCTCATCTTCAACATCATATGAGAAGATAGAGAAGAGTGAGAGCATGAGATTTGAGTTGAGAAGCAGAAAGGCACACAAAATTATTCAAGAAACCCTTCAAATTGCCGACTCTCCCACTTCAAGAACTTATGCTTTCTGATTTCATCTTTTTAAACATCCAAAACGTATTCATACATGCATATGGCTTTGCGTGTACGTATCTGTTTATACATATCCATCTGAAAAATTGTAGTGTGTATGTATGTATGAATTGTTATATGTGTGATGTCATTGATCTTATCTTTGCTAAATGATGAATAGGTGAATACAGCAACATATTAATATTCATAATTCTGCTTTAATTATAGGTTGCATCTAAAAGAAAAGTATATATTTCTCGGGTTTACTAATTTCTTTTTAAATCACGGAATTCAAGAGTTTGGAATTGAGTATAAGAATTGAGTATTCTTATACATTTTTACCAGGTTTACCATATTAAGGGTATTAGTAAAACCTTTATATCCTTGACCATATTATAGAAATAATGTTATTTTGGGGGAAAAAATAAAACATAAGAAAATAATTTTATTGTTGAGACACAATTTCAGCCAAGTCACGTTTCTCATTTTATTTGGGAGATAACAATGAATTTCAATCAGAATTTTGTGCATGTGGAGAAACAACTAAAGTTGAGTCATTGACCTTTCATAACCATAAAACAAAATATATATTTTAATACTTTTAGAACAATAAAATTCACTTTGTCTTTTATTAGTTTGTTCATTAACATTCACTATGTCTTTTAATAGTCTAAAATTTGTGAACTACAAATATACTGTTTCTTATGTTCAAAGTACGTAAAAGAAATAAAAATTTCATTCCCTAGACGAATTAAGGATCACATAAATGAAAGTTGTTATATGATTTAATTACTTTCCAACGTAAGCATCATGTCTTCTTAATTTATATATTCGTAAATCGTTTGATATGTTGTTCAAACATATCTAAACATATTTCTGATGTGTTGTTCAACAAAAACTTTGAAATTTCATGTCATAGTTCCTCCTATTTATATGGTAAAATATCACAATCTAGATACAGATTTATAGCCGACAAAAAAAAGGAGAAAGATTTGTCGAGAGGTTGTTTTGTATTGTCAGTACATCTGGTGTATCACAACCTAACAAAATTAATTTCAAAAGAAAAGTCACCATATATTAATTAATTGACATACAAAACGCAAGTGATTATAAATTAGTATTAAGAGTCGTTGATCTATAATCTTTCTCGAGCTAAGATCAAATTATTAATACATTAATACATGTGCTAAATCGATTAACTTGAAAAAACAGTTTATCATTGAAGAAACACGAATACGGAGGAAAGACTTCTTGAATCTATTACTCTACAAATAGAAATAGAGATAAAAGATTAAGTAGTTCTTAAAAATTCATTATGTAAAAAAATAAATAATCATGTGTAATGTATGGTTTGTGGCTTATATATATTGAAGCGAAAAAAAGTTAACAATTAGAAAAGTTGAAGCAATCTTAAAACAATTTGACATAAGTGGTGTCGTTATGTAATTGACTCTTCGTAACCTAAAAAAGAGGTTGAGACATAATAGAGGTATCTTAATTAGGTGAAGAGACATGCATGCCCATGCCTATACATTACTAGAAACCAAAGTTTACATATGTAATCCTCTCTTTCTCTCTCTCTTTTTAATTATAAAAGTTAAGATATACTCAAGAAATTGGTTTTTGAATAAATTCAAATGCTACATAAAGTGATGAATATGGATACCAATTTCTTGAATGAAATTCAAAATAGGATATGTTTTTAACCATCAATCTGTGTCTAATCTTACTTTCAATAGTGGTTACCCGTTTATATTATAAAAATATGTTTAGTTCATGGCGTACAAAAACAGATTTAGATTCATATAATTTAAACTAACAATTCGTACCATCTTAGTTTCAATGGCAGTTACCTTATATATGAAACTATGAATATAATACTAGTATTCGAGAAGCTTTTGGAATGGACGAAGGCATGGCAAATAGGTCCCGACTGTATAAAAGGACAAGACATAGAGAATAATATTACACAACACTAAGATCCAACAGTGTGAGGACAATTAGCCTTTATTAATGACAAAAACAAACACAGTGTGTGGACAAAATCTTACCATTTACTCCACCTTACATGCATCTAACAAAAGCAATGCAAGCTCTTCATTTGGGGAAGAAGACAACAAATCTATATATAATAAGAATTAAGAAGAAATATAGGAAACTGCAAGGCACATGAAAATGAACATTCAATGATATCATCTAGCTAAATATTGTTCACATGATATGTTGGTTATACAATCCACAAGTTTTGTGAGAGGGAGAGATAGATATGTCAATTTAGTCTGTCATCCTTGGTCTAAAGCTTAATCGAGTCACATATTATTTTAGTTTGGTATCTCATTTTTTGGAACTAAATACATTTAGCATGCAATTTAGTCTGGTAGAATTTTAGAAGTGATGACTATTGTTACCTTTAAATAATAAATACCAACAAAATAAAATTGAGGGGAAAATAAGTTAACTTTTTTTTTTGGTTAACTAAATCGAAGATAACCCTAAACCCTACCCACGATTTCTTGATTTTAAACCCACCTAAATTAAAATTCCCCAATTTCATCAGTGTTCCTTTGCTGCAGCTGATTCTTTTGCTACCGAATGTAACACCAGTCGAATCGTGAATTTTTAATTTTTCTCAAACCGAGTTGTATGCAATAAATCAATTTTAATATCAATTTAGGTTCAAACAACGTTCAGGTACGGCTCATCATATAATTGTTACTACAATTTAACGGAAAATTGGATTCAGACATGAGTTCTAAAAGTTTGTGTAGTTAAGGCCTCAAGGGGCTGCAAAATTAATGTTTGTATAGTTAGTTGTAGTATATGAAAAGCTCAAAAGTGTGGGTGGGTTAGAATTCAATTGCGAAACTTTGGTAGGGTTGCAAAGAGAAAAGTATGAAATCCCACGTCAACTGAACAGCTGTTGTAGTTCGGTTTAAATCCGAATTTTCAGTTTTTCATCATGCATTGAATAGTCCGAGTCAAGGAAACAAGCGAGGAACAGAGAATGAAGATATATATTCACATTAAGCTCAGAACGACTTTAAAAATCCAAAATTCAAATCTTTACACACATGACACATGCTTCAACTTGTTTTCAACAACTTAAGAAGAACCATTTACTCGTACTCGAATTGTACCTCCACATGAATGTATTTCCTCATGAGTTGAACAATGGACCACGTGAATGTCGCCAAAATTTGACAATCTCCCTGTGTTTTGGTTTCTGACACAACCCCATAAATGATCAGCTTCTTCAGATTCGGACATCTTCTCAGCAACTCCTCCACCCAGATTGAGAAAACATCATTGATCACGGTCCATCCGAGCTCCAGTACAGTCACGTTCACCAACTGAGTGGTCCCTTGCAAACTGTAATGAGCAGCTCCATCTTTTAGGTCGTAGCTTAATGAAAGATGGGTCAATTGGGAGAAACCGGCGGCAATCGACTCAAGATCGATGATTTCATCTTCATCATCGATGATTTCATCGTCATCATCAAAGACCACATCCCATAGACGGAGTTTCCTCAGTTTCTGTGATCTTGAGATCATCTGGTAGAACTTTGGCCAGACCATTGTGAAGTGATTGACATCAACTACTTCAAGACTTTCGGAAGTTTCCATGATATCAAGATGTATGACACTAACATCGTCGAGCTTGAAATGCTTCAAGGTCCCGTTTCCTATAAGCTCAAAATGCTCGAGGACACAGTCTTTCATGTGCAAGAACTCGATACTATCAGCCTCCAAGATGAATTTTTCCAAGCTAATCCTATCGAAATAAACACTCTTCAGCGTCGGGCTGCTAAGTTCAACAGTAACTTGTTCATCCGACATTGCAATCTTGAGACTCACAAGTTCCAAACTCTCGATAATTGGGCATGCACTGAGCAAAAGATTCAGATCCAAGGCTGAAATGCTGACACAACTCAACGAAAGGGATTTCAGACAAGGGAATCTCTGAAAACTTGGTTCAACACCAGTAATAGAATTATGAGCCAAAACCAAAGCTTCTAGCTTTTGCCTCCCACAGATTTCAAGAATGTTGACATTAGGAGTGGTTCGAACATTATAAGACAACCGGCGCAAGGTGTCCCTAGTATACATAAGCCAAGCAATAACCGTGGCAGCTGAGAACATGTTAGCATCATCCATCATAACTGAAAGGCCTTGCAACCCCGTGGTTTGAAAAATGGTTTGAGTTATAAGGATTTCTAGACGGTTGGTAGTGAGGTCCCGATAAAAAGGCCAATCAGCGGAGTTGAAAGAAAGTGTCTGAAGATGCTTCCGACAAGCTTGTCTCCATTTCCTACATGTAGCAGAAGCAATCACAACATCCCGTGCTCCTCCGAGCCGTGAGAGTATGTTTCCAATAACTTCCACAGGAAGATAGTCCATAACTCAAAAGAGGATCAAAAACTCTTCAGATACTCAGAGCTACAATGTTAGATACAGAACAAGAGATTAAACTTCAAATAGTAAACAAGAACCTCTCGTTCTACAGAAGAAGCTAACACAATTCCCAGAATTGAACATACATTAAACAAAGCATAGATCCAACATTACATCACAAAACCACCCACAGCAAATATCTATTAGCAAGATAACTCACAAATGTCTTCGAAACAAATCACCAGAGAGAATCATGGAATCTTAGGAAAAATGGCGTGTATCTGTTGAATATGAGGAAGTTTCCATCAAAAACATCCGAATCAACCAATCGAAATTAATAGATATTATAAAATAATGAAGAGGAAAATGATCAATGAAGCAAGAATCAAAAATCAATTTACCGATTTGATCTCCGGGATGGAGAAAAGGGACGACGACGGTGGATCTGCGAGGATGAAGAAGACCATTGGAGGAGGCGATCTGCTTAGGAGACGACGACTTGAGGTTTTTTTTTTTCTTCACGAAAATAAAAATAAAAAGAAAAATAAATAATCAATATTTTATTTATTTGGGTGGTGGGGTCATGGCGGGATGTGAATATCAACGGCATCTTTACTGATACAGAATTTTATATCCTTTTTGAAAAATATATATATATATATATTTATTTTCCATGAAATTTGCTTTTCTGCTATTTATTGTTTAAAGTGACTTTTGGTTATAGCCAGTTGATTCCGTTGGATTTGGAAACTTTTCCATTGAATTTTGACACCAAACTTTTATTCCAATTTAGGGTGCTTACTAGTAACACAAAACGGTACAAAAAGTCTTAACCGGTTAAAAAATAATGGTTAATCGTACGTAAATAGTTAAAAACAGTATAAAATAATGGGTATAAAAACAGTATAAGAAAACTAAGAAATGTATGCGGTCTATTACAATTATAAATCTTACGTTATTTAAATATGGATTTTAAACATTCTAAAATCCAATGTTATTGAATTAATGATTTAAAAACTACTTTAAAGCCCACTGTTTTTTAAGAAATTTTTAAGCATTGAATTTTTAATGATTTTATGAGGATTTTAAATTATAGAATTGGGTGAGATTCAATTCTCCATGTTAAAAGCAGAACCTAGACTGATAAAGAATTCAATGCTTAAAATTTTTGTGAGCACCTCTTAGAGCAGCTCCAATATAACACTAAAACACTAAAATTTGGTGTGAATCCTCTCCAACCCAATTCCATAATTTACACCAAATTTTTTTTAGGTGTGTTGTGAACACTATCACACCAAATATGGTGTGATACTATTCACAAAACACCAAAAAGTTTATTATTTTATTGTTATTTTTATTTTAAAAGTATATTTAAATTATTATTTATCAATTAATTATATTTTTTAATAATATGATTAAATTATTGTTTTCATATGATTATGAGTTTATTTTTGATAATATAAAATTTTAATTGTATTTAATATAGAATATTAATTTGAAAGATATATATTAATAAGCAAAATTATAAAAATATATAACATATTAAAGAAAATTACATAATCAAAACACAAATAAAAAAAATGCAACAAACTAATTTTTTTTTGGTCTTGACTGATCGTAATCTTATATTTTACTTATAATTAGTCAATTAAAATAAAGATTAATATTAATTAAAATTATTAAAAATAAATAAAATATTTAATTTATTAATATAATAATAGAGAATATTGTTTTTGTGTGAGATTTGGTGTTGTGGTTGCGGATGAAAAAAAAACTGAGACAACAAAACACCAATTTCGGTGTGAATCCAACACCAAATCTGGTGTTTGGGTTGAAGATGCCCTTAATAACCAAGAACCTCCATGGAAATGAGAGAGCCAAGGAAGGAGGACGAAGATGATAAGACTTTTCCGTTATTACTTCCTCAATCGTAAAATGTGTACATGGTTAATCTTATACACTAAAGAAACTAAACCAAATACAATAACCAAAATAAACCAATTCTACTCATATTCTTATAACATCCTCGTCTTTTATGTGTCAAGAACATCTTTTTTTCTTTTCTGTTTCACTTTATTTCTATGTAAACGGAAAGAGGATAATCTCATAACAGTGACAGATGTTGTTTATGTCCATCATTTCAATATCAAACATTATGGTCATATTTTACTTAGTAGTTACGACGCTGGTACATCATCTGAAGATCATTGCAATGCTTGCAGGTCCAAGGAAGCAGGTAAGGGTCTAAACAATAAGAGTGGATGCGCCGGAAATTGCAGAGGTGACATCTAATGAGAAGCTCCTCCGGCTCAGTCAAGTAGCATCTGCTGCAACTTGAAGCTCGAGACTGCAAAGAGAAGAGAACACAATAAGAATGTTGTTGCAATCAAGAACCAAATCACATAGTAACTCAACACTCTTGGTATATTTCTTGAGAGAGATGGCAGTACCAGTGGATTGAAAGCTTGTCGTTGTTCTTCTTCAGGGAGTACTACAAGAATGTTATTTGTCGAAGATGGGTCAGGGACATTTTGGGAATATATCTTTTGGTCAGATGATCCAGCGTCTTCTATCTTTGTTATGGTGATGAACTTCGACTTGCACAAAGGACATGTAGTCTTCTTTCTTTCTGAAACCTGCAGACATGATTGCATTTGCATTATTACAATGTCCGGATTTTAGGAGTGTTAGTTTGAAAGGAGAAGATAAACTCACCAAACGGTCTGCCCATTTCTGGATGCACGAATAACAAAACCTATGGCCGCAAGGGAGAATGCCTCTACTGGAACTAAACTCGGTCCAGCATATGATACAAGAAACCTGTGCAGGAGCCTTCTCAGTTCCTTCGGCCTCTTCTCTTTTTGAATCAGTTTTGTTGTAGTTTGACCCATCATCTTGCAGTTTTCTCTCTGTACTATTTGATCTCGGACGTTTAAAAACAGCTGAATGACTCCAATTCTCAGACTCCTCTATTTCATCCACGTCCCAGTTTTGTGTTGCAGAGTCTCCAGGATGTCGAAGAGCTGATGTTTCTCCTGGTTCGAAAACACAATCCCTCACATTTCCATCATCAGGCTCTCTGGTATCCTGAGTCTTATTTCGGTTCTCGCCAGAATTGTCAAGACAATTATTATCAAATTCCTTATCAGATTCAAGGTCGATAATTCTGCACGAGCGTTGCATTATTAACCGCCTCTTCCCTTTCCCTGAAGATTCCGCCACGCCAGTGTTTTCTTTGTCTTCAAGAATATTACTCGGCCTCTTTGATCTTAATCGCACTGAGTGTCTGTTTGCCTCTATATTTTTCTGAAGGCCAAGGATATGAACTACCAAAGTTATTATACCATACACAATGCAAGTAAGCATTTTTATTTGCGCTGATTCAAACATCCCATGGTGACCACCTATTGATAATCTTGGTAGCTATATCAAAATAAGAAAACTAAACCTGATGATTATATGCTATTACCACGTCAGTCTCTCAAATCATAGAGAAAACGATTGTACTAATACTTAATTCAATAAAACTAAACTGATAGGTGGAAGGTAAAGCATTTAAATCTGTAGAGCTCTAGATTCTGCTTGTATCTAAGCAAATAGATAAGAAAAGAACGAGTATTACCTCTTTCAACAAGATAGAATCCATCCAAGTGGCAAGCTCAGAAGTGGAGCCGCTCCTGCTTTCTTCGCCATGAGTAAAGTATTTATCAAAAATTTCTGCAGCCTTATTCACTTTCTTAGTGACTTTGGCTTCCCCAGAAACTGCAGGAAGTTCAATCATCAAAGGTCCAACCTCTTCCCCACTGAAAAATTAAGGCTTTATCAATCATCATTTAGAAAACCAAGACGCTATCCTACACAATTCATATACGAAAACCGAACAACAATAAGCAAACCTTTCAAACATATAAGGCGCCTCGGAAACTCGTCTCCCTTCTCTTACACACTCTTCCACCCATTGATGATTTACTACTATTGTATTGAACTTCTTTGCAAGATCATACTTTTTCCCATCGAATTTCCAACACACCTACACACATAACGAATACAACAAAAGGGTATGACTTTGTATTTCCATAGTAATTAATGGCATAAGAAAATAGGACAATATACACAAACCAAATGTGTAATAGATCTTGACATTGCCCCAACATAACTTGCTCCACAATGAGAAATAAGCTTGATGAGCTTGAACCTCTCAGATCCATGATAACCACTCACAGTTGCAACCACATTTTCCATACCTACAATAATTGGGAGTGCAACAATTTCTTCAAAATCACATGGTTGGACTAAACCCTAACATCGCCGAAAGAATTAGAGCTATAAAATTTGTATCAGATGGGTCAGAATCGCAAAACCCTAAAATTAATCGAGGTAAGTAAACCAAGTTACAGCGATTGAGAAAAAAAAAAAAAAAAAAAAAAACCTTTAACAGAAATCAAACAGTGAAACCCTAGAAATTGCAATTTCTAAATTCGAGCAGAATTACCTGGTTTAATTGAATCGAATTTGCTGCAGTTATCTCTCTTGTTTCGGAATTTTCCGAATACGTCTCTTCGTTTGCTTCAATTTTGACTCTTTATCTCTTCACGTTCTTCTGAGGTCTGTAACAATGGAAGCAAATAGCTAAAGGAGAAGCAAAAATTAGATGGGAGTCTGGCGGGAATTTGAAATATAACTTTTGAAAAAAGTAATTTTGGGTGGACAAACTAATGAATTATTGGAGTACAAAATTTACGTTTAAATCTCGTACTTGTCGATTTGAATCTTTTAGTGCCGTGCTCAAACACCGATTTATAATTATCTGTTAAAATACAATAATTATATGTTTGATTGAACTCACAATTTCAATTATAGTATGTAATTCGTGTTTCATTGAAAGTGTTTACAGGTAAATTCAACTTTCGATTCATTTGTAAACTCTTTTAACTGACAAATGTTGGTGAAAGAACGAACAACAAATTTCTCTTCTTTCCCGATTTTACACCTCTTTGGTATCACAATTAAACGTCACCAAAATTGTAGAAAACAGATAAACAATAGCACTCAAAGTTCACCACTGTACCAACTTCTCTATACCCATAGATTATCCAAACGGGCACCAATTCCACAGTTGAAGGAATACGAGCTGGTGAGTTATTATTATGTATGTACTCTTGTTGGTGGCCTCATCTGCGACTAGGGTTTCCACGTGCACCGGCTGTTGCAGCTGACCCGTAAGGAGTATTGTTGGATGGTCCAGGTGGGAATGGAGCGCCGTAAGGTCCTGACGGTAACCTTGTTGTTGGGTCGTATGAACCAGGAGGAGGGCCTCTTGGGAAGTTATAACCGGGTCTTGGAGGGAAGTACCCTGGCTGAGTTACTCCTGGATAAGGGTATTGAGATGCAGCAACAACTGAATTTGGTCCAGTTGCGTTACCAGCAACTGATGGAGGTATATATCCCTGCAAGATTAACAAAAACATTTATAACTCATATACATTTAAATCTTATTTCAAGCAAGTCAAAAGGGAGCAAAGTTTTAAACAAATCTAGAGCTCATCCTTTCTACTTAATACTGTGGTTAAGATATTGAGCCAGATGTGTATAGATTTTACCTTTCATGGTGGTCAATAAATGTGGAAAACTATATTGGGTCTGAGAAAGAAGAGCTAAAAAAGGCTTGCAAAGAGAAACTCACGAACCTGAGGACCAAAAGCATCATCATAGTAACTGTTTCCACTCTGATGCCCAGAAGCGTCGATTTCACCATTAATGTTGCTACCATACGGGCCACCTTCATTTTATTGACAGATACAACTCTTATATACTGAGAAAATTATGGAAGAATGAAGCTAAATAGAATAGAAACAAATTTAATACCCGCTCTTCTATCTGAATTTGCACCATTCATCAACTGTGCTTGAAGTTTTTCTACTTCCCTAGCCATAGTCATGTAGTTCTTCTCCATTGCCTGAAGTGACTCGAGATGGTCGTTATAAAATTTCTTCTCATAGTCATATGTTGCCCTGCAGAATCAGATGAAATCAAATTCATCCCGACCTTCATAAGAGGAAGATACAATGGCTGATAAACTAAATAGCTAAAAAGGATTGTCGAAAGCAAGTGATATCAGAAACTTCCATACCTATAATCCTAAAAGTCAATTTTCAAATTCCACTTCAATGCATAGTAACTCAGAAATAACTAAAAATATAAGAGAATTAGAACAAATACCTGCACTGCTGGTACTCCTGTCTTAAACTCTCAAGTTCAGACATCAGAGCTGGTATTTGTTGCACATCTGAACGAGATTTCTGAAGTTCCTGAGTCAACTGGTGCACTTTAGACATAAGTTCCTCCCTCGCCACAACCAAGCTACGTGCCTCAGCACGTGCCTGTTGCATCTCCAACTTCACAGCCTCAGACTTCTGAAGCTCAGTCTCCATTTTCGCAACTTTCTCAGCTAGACCCCTCATCCGTTGCTCTCTCTCGGACTTCATTGACCCTATTTGTGCATGCAACATCTGCAATTCGTGCTGAGCTGCCGCAAGTTCTTGCCTTAAACTACCATGAGTTGCACCAAGTCTCTGATTCTCTATTGCAAGTCTCTGCAATTCTCCATGTTGTGCCACAATTTTTTGCTCCATAACTTCAGGTGGAGGCAACATGTTGAAAGAAGGAAACGCACCCTGAGCAGCAGAAGGTGGTATAGGACCGGGACCAAAAGTCTCGGGATGTGCAATACCACCAGGACCAGGAAGAGGACGCCTCATATGATGAGATGGATGAATTCTTCCTTTGCTTTCCATCAAACAAAGGTTTCAAAGTCCTTATCAACTGAGGAAAACATAAGAGAAGAGAAAGATTACACTCAGTCACACCAATCTGCAAATCAATGCAGGCAACTAGAAACATTCAAATCATTTGTTTTTTTGTTTTTAATACAAATCAAACCTATTCATAGGCAAACAGAACAATCATCAGATAAACAATTAATTTGCAAATTCATGGCCAAAATTAGGGTTCTACATCATCGAAATCAACTTCGAAGTAACGATTTAGATCCTGAAAAAGGTTAGGCTTTTAAAGATTCCTACAAGAACGAGTACCTTAGAAGCAACAGTGGTATAAGAGGATAATCCAAGAAGCTTACTGAGATTATTTGATCGAGTTTTGAGATTGGTCGACGAAGACTAGCAAACGGCGGCGAAGGTTTTTTTGTTATCCGGCGTGATCTTTTTTTTTTCAGTACGAAGGATGAGCAAAGAAAAAAACTGTCGATTTTCTTTTGTAGTACCTTTGTTACTAATTCATCATATGGTTCAGGAACGACCGACTCAAATATTTCATGAAAATGTTTTTAAGGTTATTATCATTACAAAAACTTTAAATTTTATGGTAATTTCTCACCGTTTTAATTGTTTTTAACTGCTAACGGTTATTATTATTTCTAAAGCCGTAATTACCACTTAAAATATCTATATAATTATTATTATTAACAATTAGCGTACATTCGTTAACACACTCACTCTACTAACAATTTAATTGTACTATACTCTAAGTTTCTAACACCACAAAATAGATATATTTTAATCAACTGAAAATTATATATATTAACAAATTTTTTGCAAAAATAACTAAATTAAAGTTAACTAGAATAAGACAAAAATTTTGGTTAATGTCTAATTAATATGTAGTTAGTATATAATATTAACAATTATGCCATTATTCTAGTTAATTTAACTAATTAACTAAAAAAATTCTAATCGGGTATATAGAAACACAAAAAGAAAAAATACATTTCAATTAATTTACTCTTCTTCTTTGTCGCATTGTGTCGAGTTCCATAGATCATCATCATCATTCTCAGATTAGGATCTCTTACGGTTGATATAAATCACAAGTCTCGCCCGTCTATTTGCTTTGTACTTTAATTCAGTAGTCAATTTAGAATATTGATTTAGTTTTTAGGATTTATTTTAGGTCGTTGTTAAAAATTTGTCTCTATTGCTGCTAAAAAAAAAAATTGATTCAACGAGATATAGATTTGTCCCCATTAAAATTTCACCTTGCTTTTCCTAATTTGACAAATTTGTCACCTTGCTTTTCCTAATTTGACTAACACAGCTTTGTTGATCGAGAAGAAGAAGAGTGAAGCAAGGGGCAGTGGGCAGATAACAGATCTTGATGCTCGTCATCGTCATCTTCAGAACAATTTTGGTAAAACTAATTCGGGCTATTTCAAATTCAGTGATAATATATATAGCCACATATCTTTGTAATTTTGAATTTGCAATAATTACGTAGGCACATGTTTTCTATTATGTTATTTAAGTGGCAGATTTATTTGGTTTTCAAGTTTTTATGTTGTTAATAGCTACATATTTTTTTTCACCATCAAAAATTTGTTTTCATATCATAGATTGATTTGTTTATACATAATCACTGAATTTTATTTGTTTGACATTGTCATAGTTGTTGGTTGTTTATTTATAATTCTTTTGTTTTACATCATCTAATTTTTAGTTGATTCAAGGTTGTTTATTTTGTGGATTTAGGAATGGTGTCTTCGAGTAGTAGCTTCAAGTATCCTCCTCGTCTTTTTGAAAAAAGAAAATCTCCTTTGCAAATAGGAGCATGAAGCACAATTGTTTCATGTCCAAAATTGGTATAATGAAAGAAGGATTATGACATGATGTGTGGACTAAGTTGAGTAAATCATTTATTGGAGTGTTATAAAGTTTACTGAAGAAAGGTACATGTGGTCTTCCCAGTCAATTCATTACTTCCTCACACATCAATTGAGAGTCAATAATTGTCATGAGATTTGGTCTTTGATTGATAGTAGACCAATCAAGTTTCTTTTGAACGAATTTGCGGATATAACATGACTAAGTTGTCTTCCAATTGACCCGTCAGACAACTTTAATGTTGATCACATTGAGTTATGGAAAGCAATAGGTAAGCAACATCAGAGGGTCCTATTTTTAAAGATTTGGAGGATGTGATGGAAATTTGCAAGACATGTGGTTTTGAGAAAAGGCTGATGGTGGGTAGGTTATGTTTTTTGTCTGTTAGAATATATGACATACATCAGAGATCTACAATTCCTTTGCAAAGTAGTGAAAGAGTTCTTGATCAAGAGGCGTTTAAGAATTATTTTTGGGGCTGAGAGGCTTTTCACAGTCTAGTAAATTCAGTAAAAATTGTTGAGTATAGTAAAGACTCTTACACAATACACGACTGCATGCTTTATTGATATGGGTGTATGAGAGTGTTTCAGGTTTAAGAGAACTTTATAGGAAGAAAAGGCCAACCACGAGTGGTGTTTCACTACTAGAGTGGCGATCATCTTGGAAACAAATTAATTTTGAAGACTTCATGAAAAAGGAGAAGGCTGCTCAAGGACATGTTTTTTTTTGAAGATAGCACAATTTAGTTTTTTTTATAGTTTGGTTTTGATATTGTGGCCGTTTTATTTTTGATAGTTAATAGTCTTGTTTGTGATGATGCAACAGATTTATTTTTAGGGGGTATTGGATAAAAGAATCGAAGAGAATTGAAATGCATAGATTTTAAAGTATTTTATGAGAATTTAATAGATTCCATTGAAATCTCAACTAAAAACATGAGAATTTGTCCTTTAGATTTTTGCATTTGAATTCTATTAAATTCCATTCAAATGACACTGATATAAAAACTCTCATAAAATTGAATAACATTAGAATTTAATAGAATCTAAAAATCCATCAATTGAATATCACTGTAATTTAATAGATTTCATAAAATTTGCAATTGAATAATACTGGAATTTAATAGAATTGTCTAATCCTTCAGATTCTATTAAATTCTTCAATTGAATAACCTCCTTAGGGAAAATCCCATAAAAAAACTCCAAGTTGTAAATGATTCCCAACTTAAACTTTCAACTTTTTTTGTTCCAGTTAAAACCTTAAACTATTGAATTTTCTCAGAAAAAACCTTCAACTCTTAATATTTGTGCCCGAGGTTAAGTTGACTAACGGTCAATGATGAACAGTAATGTTGACCGTTAGTCAACTTTTTTTTTAACAACTTATCATTTTGAATGATTAGTGTAAGTATGGTACAAATATTTAGCTAACCATGATGGTGGTAATACATAGGTCGTAAAAAGGTTTTGAGTGAAGCGGGTTATGCGGGTGCGGGTTGTGGAGAAGGCATTGCGGGTGCGGGTCACGATATCTGAAAAAGGGTTATATAAACCCGTATAACTATTAAAAAAAAATTCGGCCCAAGTCAATCGAAAACATTAAAATCCAGCCCAAAATCTTTTTTTTTAATGTTTTTATTTAATATAATAAAATAGAAAAAACTTAGGGTTTTGTGCAAAAAAACCCTCGAATTGGCAATTTTTTGCAAGATAAACCTTCAATTCCGGAAAGTGCAAGTCAATATCGTGATATCAAAAGTAACCCGCAAAATAACCCTCCGTTATATCGACGCCGTGGTGTTGTGTAACGGCGTTAAAAACTTTGATGACAATGAAAATGCCACGTTTTACGTAACTAAAAACGACAACACACTTAAGTCTTCGATTTTGAAATCGAATTGGGGAAAATAAAACATTAGGGTTCCATTTTTATTATTCTTCTTCCCGTTGCTTCTCTTCGCTCTCTTCAATGTTTGAAGATTCCTTCTCCTCTAGACTATTGTTTGATGGAGGTGAAGAAGACTATGGGATCCCTACCCATTGTTATTGTGGTGGAGCCCCAAGAATCGAATCATCTCGGACAAGGACAAACCCGGGAAGGTTCTTCTACACTTGCCAAAATCGAGATGTAAGTCTACTTGTTTTGGTTGAATTGTCATTAAGTATGTTATTTTGGTTAAACTACGGTAGAATTTCGGTTGTTTTTGTTGAATTTAGGATGGTGAATGTCACATTTGGAAATGGTGGGATGAGCAATGAGAGAGGAATTAATCAAATTGAGGTAAGAAATGCATGATTATCCAAGCTTGGACAAAATGTGTGAAACACTTGGCATCCACAAAAACGCCATTGATCATCTCTCAGACCTCCAGATTGAAAATGACATGGAGCTTGATAGGCTTAAGTCTTTGATTGCAAAGAAAAGTGATGGAGTGGCGGTGGAGTTGAAGAATGCGGTAGTTGTGGGTTTTGTTTTGATAGGAATCATAGTCTACTTATTTAAGTAGATTATGACAAGTTCAAGTAACTTAAGAACTCTTCTTTGTATATGCGGATGAAGTTCTTTCAATTTTGATGTCTTGAAAATGTTCTTCAATATGTCCACAAACAATCGGCCATGAACCAAGTCGTCTGTTGGGTAATATAAGTTGTATTTAGGAAGATCTTAACTTTGATATTATTATTAAATTTGGTTGTTTGATGTTAACAGTCTTTAGTCTTATGTTATTGTCTTTGGTCTTGTGTTTTTCATAGTCTTTGGTCTTTTGTTTTAATGTTATTAGTTTTTGGTCTTGTGTCTTTCATCGTGTTTGGTCTTTCGTTTGATGTTATTAGTCTTTGGTCTTTTGTTTCTCATCGTGTTTTGTCTTCTGTTGTGTCGATATTGTAAATGCAAAAGATAAATTACACTAAAACAAAACGAAAGGGTCTAAATTACAACAAAACAACATCAAACATCACACAAAGTTTTAAGGGTGTACATTACAATAAGGGTTTACGGGTCTAAATTACAACAAAACAAAAGAGTCTAACAGATAAGGTAGAATTGCGTTAACGACCACGCCCACATGTAACATCCAATTTTTTGCGTCCTCTGGCTCGATAAAGACTGCTTGGTAGAATTGTGTTGTCTCGTGTATCAATTACAGACTTTCCAACATGGATATAATCATCACTAGTTAAAGGACTGGTGAAGACTCCATACCCTTCATACAACAAAAGCTTAAATCAAGTTACACAATTTTTGAAACAAGATTGAAACAATGTTAAACACATAGAAAAGGGTTTGCAACAACTTACTCTTGGTAGGTAGCTTGGCCCTGTGTCATACATAGGTTATGTTGGCTGAGGAGCTGGTTGTGAGGACGATGCACCAGCAATCTTACGAGGTCTTCCAGAACGTTTTTTGGGAAGTGCAGATGAAAGGCTTGGAAGATCTTCTTCTGGTTGGCTTCCTAAGCTAAGTTGAGGCTGTGGAGATGAAGCAATAGGGGTTTTTCTTAGTCTACCTGGTGGGTTCTTTGGAGGCTTAGGGATTGGGACATTCTTACAATTTAGTTTGTTGTGTCCTTCTTGTCCACATTTTCTACAATGCTGCATAAGGAGATGAATCATTAAACTAAACATAATACCAAAGGAATGTAAACTAATAATCAGAAATCCTTACAATTTTGGTTCCTCTTTTAGGAATCTTCCCAGGCCTTGCTTCACCCTGCTCACTCTTTCTCATCTTCCCAGGTGGTCTCCCACCAGGCCTCTTGTATAGAGGCAGCTGGTTTCTGACATTTGTGGTCACTTTCCATAAATTAATGTCATTAACACCTTGCATCCCATTTGCATAACATTGCTTCAGTTTTTGTATGGTGAACCATGGAGATATCAATTTCTTAGGGTCTTGATCATCATTTTTCTCAAGTCTCAAGCAAGAAACGATGTGGCAACAAGGGATCCCACTGATCATATAAATCCTAAGCTGCATTTGATCTGACCTCGCATCTTCACAACAAAGCCTTCAAGCCGCGTGTTAGTCTTGTGATTGAAGTAGCCTACCTCATAATTTCCTATGCCACAGCTTAAAGGACGGCAGTTCTTAGCTAACTCAATTTGTTGTTCTAGCAAAGCTACTGATTTAGGAGTGTAGTCTCCTTTTAACCTTCCCAGCCTCAGACCTCTTCTTGTCATTACTCACCATGACCCTTTTCCTAATCTCTTCCAGCATCTCAACAACTGGTTTGGTTCTTGCAATCCAGATTGATGCGTTGAATGACTCTCCTAGATTGTTTTCTACTGCATCACTCTTAGAAAACTCTGTAAAGAAGGCCCTGCAACAAACACAACAACACACAGAATTCAACATCAAACAGAACAAGACACAATGAAATATCAAACACAAGAAGACATAATGCAATACCTTGACCATGGAGCATAAACAGAAATCTTTAAGTCATTGAAGGCAGCTTGAGAATAGGCCTTCAACTCTTGCATCTTCCTATCAAACTGTTGTGGATACCAAGAATCTGCAGCAGCCCAAAACATAGCTTCTAACTCTGGTCCTGCATGCTTTTTTTCCAGTTAGAATAAACATGCCTAGCACACATCCTGTGTTCAGCATATGGAACCACAATCTTCACTGCAGCAATCAGTCCTTTTTGTTGGTCACTACCTAGTGTTAATCCATTTCCTACTTCTAGATCCAAGTCATCAACCAAGTGTTGAATGAACCAAAACAAATTCTAAGTATTCTCACAGTCAACAATAGCCCAAGCCACAGAGAACATCTGATCATTGAGATCTCTTCCACATGCAACCAGTAACATCCCTGTCATCCTCCACTTTAAAAAAGTTCCATCCAAATGTAGAATTCTCCTACATGCACTCTTCCAACCTCTTTTAAGCGCATCAAAAAAGACATAAAACCTATGAAATCTGGTTTGTCTTACCTCACACTCAGATGTGGTCCCATTGTTGCTTCTCTTCAACTCAGCAACATAGTCAAAGAGCCTTGCAAAAGTCTCCTCTTGCTCTTCAATAAACTTCTTCAGACATTTCAGTCTTGTCCCCTCACAAATAGTCCAAGACACATTAATATTGCGTCTCAGAAGCTTGTCCTGTAACTGTTGTGCTGTGAAATTGGGATTCAGTCTGAATTTTTCAATGTACAGCTCAACAATGCGAGAGTTTGTAAGCAAAGACACCTTCCCTTGCCAAGTGCAAGTGTGTTCTTCTTGTAGAGCTCTGATAACAACTATACTGCTGCTGCTATTGATGGATGCTAACAGCCTCCACGGGCATTTCTTTCCAGAGCAGATAGAAACCACACGCTTGCTATCTGACTTCTCATACTTGATGTTTCTTCTCTTCTTCATAGTATACCTATTAATTGCCTGTTTCAGGGACTCAATTGTGTTGTACTCATCACCTAAACTAAACTTATGATACTTTCCCTCATCCACCTCTTTATATGAACTGTCTTTATCTGAATCCAAGCCACCATGAACCAAGTCTTCAAAATGATTCTCATACCCACCATCATCTGACTCAGACCCACTACCATTATCAACATCATCAGCCAAGACTCTCTCTATGTCATATTCAGACAAATAACCTATGTGTCAACCTAAGAAAGGATCATCTTCTCTAACAACATACAAAGTTAACAAACCTTTAAAGATGGCGTAATGAACCACTCTGTTCCAGACATCATCTTCTTTACCAAGGTATTCCTTCTTATCAGGCGTTTCTGGTGGAAACCAAGCCACTTTCCTCATATTATCTTCATACCCGAGGTGATCCACAGTTAACAACACAACCGTACTCAAGCTAAAGCAATCACAAGATATCAGACCGACTTGATGTGACTCTCCTCCAAGATATTGGTCACCATTAGACCAATATCCACCAACATGCGAAAAAGATCAAAACTACTAAGAAGTTAGCAAAACCCTAAATCGAATTGTAATCTCAGAATTTAGATCTCCAAATGATCGATTCTTACCTCATTGTTGAGCTCTCTTGATTCTTTCACCAAACTCAAATCACTCAATCTCAGAATCGATTAAGTTCCCGTCGAGTCAATTGATTTCCCGTCGAATCGAAAACTCCACTAATTGAACAATAAACCTTCGCCTCCAATCGAAACTTCAACAAGAGAAAACCTAAACAATCTCCTCCAATCAAAACCTTCACACAACATTCGAAACCTTCAAAAGATCGAAACCCTAAACCCGTCGAATCGAGTCTTTCAACAATAGAACCCTCCCCCTCAAATTGAACTCTTAGATCTCACAGAACCTTTAACCCAAATCTATTACCAAAAACTATTTCGAATTCAAAAAGAACTTAGAACCCATTCGCCGTTTTCCCCCAAATCAAAATGGTGAACCCTAATTTCTGAATTTTCCCCAATTGGATTTCGATTTAGGCTATTACATCAGTGTTGTCGTTTTAATGTCTTAAAAACGACAATGTTTTTTTAACTACATGTCGTTTTCGAGTAGCTCAAAACTCTGCGTTTTAATTGCCGTGAACTATCACACAACACCACGACGTCGATATAACGGAGGGTTATTTTGCGGGTTACTTTTGATATCACGATATTGACTTGCACTTTCTGGAGTTGAAGGTTTATCTTGCAAAAAATTGCTAATTCGAGGGTTTTTTTGCACAAAACCCAAAAACTTAATTTTTTTGTAGTTTTTTCTCTAATAAAGCAACAACTCTAACTCAATTTGGAGCGTAAATCTATTAGATAGAAATTTCTTATTTAAATTCAAAATATTTTTTTTAATTTATGTTTTGACTCCAATAGCGGATAACCCGCTTCACTCAAAATTTGTTTACGATCTATATATTTGTAGTAGATAACCCGTCATGGCTAGCTAAATATTTGTACCCTACTTACATTAATTAATCAAAATGACAAGTTAATGAGAGGTCAACTAACCTCACATCCTTCCATCTAAGTCCGCAACTGGTTGCACATCTGCTGCAACGGTGAAGAAGGTAAGGATTTTCTAATTGTGCTGGATTTTAATGTTTTCAGCTGAATTAGGCTGAATTTTTTTAAATTAGGGCTTTATATAACTCTCTTTTTCAGATATTGCGACCCGCACCGCAAGATCTTCTCCACAACCCGCACCGGCAAGATCTTCTCCACAACCTGCACCCTGCATAACCCGCTTCACTCAAAATTTCTTTACGACTTATGTATTACCACCATCATGGCTAACTAAATATTTGTACCCTACTTACACTAATCAATCAAAATGATAAGTTGTTAAAAAAAAAAAAGTTGACTAACGGTCAACGTTACTATTCATCGTTGACCGTTAGTCAACTTAACCTCGGGCACAAATATTAAGAGTTAAAGGTTTTTTCTGGGAAAATTCAATAGTTCAAAGTTTTAACTGGGAACAAAAAAAGTTGAAGGTTTAAGTTGAGAATCATTTGCAACTTGGATGTTTTTTATGGAATTTTCCCTTATTTTTATTTTTTGGCGGTTTTATTTTTACGTTGCAGGAGGCTTTTCCAACACTAATATAGAATTTTTTTTATATGTATGTAGGTTCGTGTAAGACATATGGTCCGTGTATTAGAGGATAACATGTACCCTCAATGGAGTGACGAGGATGAGATAAAGGATCCATATGTAGAAAACTTGATTAGAGATATCATTCATGATCATTTGCCTTTGAATGCTTGGAAGGAGTGAAACCAAGTTGTTTGAAAAAGAATAAACAAAAAGTATATACAAAAGAAGATGAGGATGATCATAAGAAAAAGAAAAAGATGAAAGCGGATGAGTCCCTTGATCATGAAGGAGAAAAAAATTTCAAGAAGGAGAAGAAGAAAGGAAATACGGATTCAGAGATTAGTTACTAGAGGTTAGTTACTACAACTAACTCATTCGCTTGGCAATAAAATACATATCTCAATTCAAAGGTGCTTGTGTAGTTTGTGCCTTTGTGCTAACCTGAATTATTAGTTTGTTTTTTGTTGTTGTAAAAGGCTGAATTATTAGTTTGTTATAAAGTATTCTATGTCCATTTTTTGTTTTATAAATAGATTTTTTTCATGTACACTTACTATTTGGTCCTTTTTTTTTTATATTGTGCAATATCGTTTAATATGACAGTTAATGGTATAATTTCTTCGTTTAATATGATGTGTCAAATAAGAACTATAAATTTGATTGTTTTATTTTATGTAGGATGACGAATATGAGAAGTTGAGCTTGTTGGATATTTTGAAGATGCTCAAAAAATTGGATGGAACCATTTCAACCGTGGATAAGAATATGAGAAGTATAATGGACGCTTTAGAACGTAAAATCAGTGGCTTAGACGTGTACCTTGGTAAGAGGATTGATACAATGGAGAAAACATTGAAAGATATGCAAAAGCCAGATCCCTCTGTCACACCCAATGATGTTGCTAATCAAAGCATAAATGGAGATGATAGTAGCAAGCCGAATAATTATGATGATGCAAATAGTCAAGCACATATCAGTCACTTTACATTGTGTTATTCGTTGATTCCCTTAATTTAGTATGTTGTTGTTAGTTTTTTCATACTGTATTATTTTATTTTTGCAGTCTTCGATGGTAGAGATAAAAAAATTCCAAGGACGAGTTTCCAACAACACGAGTTATAAACAAAGTTTATACAGTGAGGAGGAAAAAAAAGTGTCAGAAATCTTTCTTTAATTGAAAAAGTTGATAAGAAGAAAACTATGGCTAAGGTAGAAAAGAACGATGCTCCCAAGGATGAGAAGAAGATTATACTTAAGCAAGAGAAGGTAGAAGTTCCCAAGCATGAGAAGAGGAAAAAGAAACTTGATGATGATGATGTTGAAGATATAACTACCCAAATCGTTGAAGCAAATAAAAAAATGGCTTCTAGTTCTGAAGAGACATGGTCAGACCATGTACAATAGTTGGCTAGTAAAGTGCTAAGCAAAGCATTGACAACCCTTGAAGATGAGATAAATAAATTAGATGGAGGTGTAACTGATTACTGACATTGTGTTTGTTTTTCTTAGAGTCAGTCCATTTCTAAGTCTTTTTGAGTCAAATTTTTGTTTTATTGAGTCAAATTTGTTGGAGATTATGAACCTTTGCTTGATTTCAGTGTCCTGACTTTGTTTTTGAGTAACCATTGTCACAGAACCAGCCCTAAGATCGACTAATGGAAAATCCAAAGGCTAACCAGTTGAGCAGGAAACACCCATGTCTCCAGCAAATTTCTTCTAAATCCTGAGCCAATTTTGCACTTCACTCCTGAGGTTGGTATTCACTGAACTTGATTCATCATTCATATCTGGCAAAGGAACCCATGCGTTTAATAAATATGGTAGACCTCTCCCCTAACACATAATGATACATAAAATGCATAAAAGATGAGATGATTTCCGCCGAGTAGAGGGCTAGGAATACTTCCTGTGATCCCATTGTTCTACTTGGATAAGGAATGATCACACAAAAGTCTGAAGCGAGGGGTAGGAACATTTCCTGAGACCCCATTAATTTTGCCTAAGACTTTTGGACACTTTGAGAGGGGAGAACCGGGGATTAGGTAGCCATACCATCAATACTCGCGTCTCGAACTTGATTTGTGTATGCGAAGCTTAAATTAAAATCAGAACATAAAAAGAGATAAATCTGGGGAGAGAGAAAATCAATACCAAAAGTATAAAATCTGGGTGGTTCCTTAGTATGATATCGCATGAGGAAGAATCTAGAAGGTTCTTGAATATCAACATCAGTGATGAACGGCAATGAAGGATTTAGTATGATTGTATGCTGTGAGATAATGAGTGGATATGGAAACTGCAATGGTCTAAGGAGAAGTAATGGTGGTCCGATCTGAAACTGTTTAGGTGAACAACTGGGAGCTTGGAAAAAAGGGTCATTACTTGTTCTCAAGAAAAAGGTGAGTCTCCATGTTTTCAAACCTCTTTTCTTGTTTATTTTCTGTTTGCTTGAGGGCAAGCAAAGAACTAAGTCTGGGAGAGTTGATATATCATGGTTTTTACCGCACTTTTAACCATGATATAAGTCTTTTTTGTTGAGTCTTTTTTTTAGTTTTAGAGTCTTTCAGGT
Organism: Crucihimalaya himalaica; assembly: GCA_004349715.1. Taxonomy (NCBI): domain Eukaryota; kingdom Viridiplantae; phylum Streptophyta; class Magnoliopsida; order Brassicales; family Brassicaceae; genus Crucihimalaya; species Crucihimalaya himalaica. Next base: position 631,413 of record SMJT01000029.1, read on the forward strand.
TCTTTTCAAGTTATAAGGCGCATATGGAGCTAATTGGAGAAATTTGGAAGCTTTTGAAGCAATCTTGAGTTGAAGCCGTTCAGGACCAAGCTCAACATCGATCGACATGATGAGCATCGATCGACACCATTCATTTGGGAGAAAACACGAACAAAGACCTAGCATCGATCGATACAACTTACAGTATCGATCGATGCTAGTGACCAGAACGCGAACAAACCCGAAGATTATCCAGAAGTTTTCCTTATTTTTTTGAGAGAACCTCAAAACGTTTTGATTAGCTATTTAATTAGGTTTGGCAGCCTCCAAGAAAGATACCTTGTGATTTCTGGAGATAGAGTTTTTCTGCATTGAGTCTTTGGAGAAGAATTCTTGACTCTTTGTATCTTACTACTATTTCAATTTTATATGAATATATATTCTATTTAATGATGTTTATTGCATTCACCATGTTGAGTAGATTCTCCACTAGGCTTAGGGAAACTTGCAGGCAAATCAGAATTATCAAATCAATCAATTGTCAGGAATAAATTAAGTTCCGCTCTCAAACTTGAAACACATATGTAAAAGTAAACAACTGTCGTTGCGAAAACTATCTATGCCTAAACCTAGAATTCGAATTTCTTTGCAAATTCTAAGAATTTAAACAAGCATTGAATTCAAGATCAATTGTTCACAAAAATCCCTAAACTAATTTCTTTGCGAATAGGGCTTTTGCTCACCAAACACTAGATCAGGCAATCAATCACACTTTCGTGTCAATCAAACAACCTAACATCAGATTCTAGTTCGCGAGGCTAGAATAAGCATTAAATCTCAAGTCTAGGTGAAGAGCTCTATAAATTATTCCCTAACCATTAATTCAATAAACAACCCTAATCCTAACAGGGAATCTACTCAGACATGGTGAATGAATAACATCCATGATAGAAATAGATATCCATAATAAATATTTGAAATAGAGTAAGAATACAAAAGGTTCAAGAATTTTCTCCAAAGACTCAATTGCAGAAAACTCTATCTCCAGAAATCACAAGGTAATCTTTCTGGAGGTTGCCAAACCTAATTATAGCTATCAAAACGTTTTGGAGTTCTCTCGAAAAATAAGGAAAACTTCTGGATAATCTTCGGGTTTGTTTCGCGTTCTGGTCACTAGCATCGATCGATACTGTAAGTGGTATCGATCGATTCTAGGTTCTTTGGTCGTGTTTCTTCAAATGAATGGTGTCGATCGATGCTCTCAGTGTCAATCGATGTTGAGGTTGTTCCCGAACGGCTCAAACTCAGATTGCTTCAAAAGCTTCCAAATTCTCCAATTAGCTCCATATGCGCCTTATACTTGAAAGAACCTGAAAGACTCTAAAAACTAAAGAAAAGACTCAACAAAAAAGACTTATATCATGGTTAAAAGTGGGAAAAACCATGATATATCAACTCTCCCAGACTTAGTCTTTGCTTGCCTAAGCAAACATAAAAATAAACAGAGAAAGAGGTTTGAAAACATGGAGACTCACCTTTTTCTTGAGACATAGTAATGACCCTTTTCCAAGCTCCCAGTTGTCACCTAAACAGTTTCAGATCGGACCACCATGTACTTCTCCTTGACCATTGCAGTTTTCCCATTATCCACTCATTATCTCACAGCATCAATCATACTAAATCCTTCATTGTCGTTTCATCACTGATGTTGATATTCAAGAACTTCTAGATTCTTCTCATGCGATATCATGACTAAGGAACCACCCAGATTTTTATACTTTGGTATGATTTTCTCTCCCCCAGATTTATCTCTTTTTATGTTTCTGATTTTAATTTAAGCTTCGCATACACAAATCAAGGTTCGAGACCGCAGTATTGATGGTGATGCACCTAATCCCCGGTTCTCCCCTCTCAAAGTGGTCAAAAGTCTTAGGCGAATAATGGAGTCTCAGAAATGTTCCTACCCTCGCTTCAGACTTTTGTGTGATCATTCCTTATCCAAGTAGAACAATGGGATCAACAGGAAGTATTCATAGCCTCTACCTCGCGAATCATCTCATCTTTTATGCATTTTATGTATCATTATGTGTTAGGGGAGAGGTCTACCATATTTATCAAACGCATGGGTTCCTTTGCCAGATATGAATGATGAATCAAGTTCAGTGAATACCAACCTCAGGAGTGAAGTGCAAAATTGGCTCAGGATTTAGAAGAAATTTGCTGGAGACATGGGTGTTTCCTGCTCAACTGGTTAGCCTTTGGATTTTCCATTAGTTGATCTTAGGGCTGGTTCTGTGACAATGGTTACTCAAAAACAAAGTCAGGACACTGAAATCAAGCAAATGTTCATAATCTCCAACAAGTTTGACTCAATAAAACAAAAATTTGACTCAAAAAGACTCAGAAATGGACTGACTCTAAGAAAAACAAACACAATGTCAGTAATCACCTCCCCCAGACTTAAACAACACTGTCCCCAGTGTTATCTAGCCTAGAGGAAGCAAAAGAAAGTACAGGAACAAAATGGCCGAAAATGGTGCAAAGGTACCGTAGGTATGGTGGGTATCGATCGATACTAAAAACCGGTATCGATCGATACTGATTGAGTATCGACCGATGCTAGTCAAGTATCGATCGATACTGAGGTCCTTTGTTGCGATTCTGAAACTTGAAACCGTGTCTACTGAAGCCAAAAGTTAGGTGAAGTAACTGTCAGAGCAGAGAGCACAGTTAGAAGCAACATAATCAATAGATAGCCATAAGATCCAATAAGTACTGACAATGAGATTAGACAAGTTCAGAAAAGAAAGCAAAACAAAAGAAAAGAAGAGAAAGGAAAATGTGAAACCCAGGAACAGAAACTAGTCTGATTCCTCATCATCATCGGACTCTGAAACAGCGTAGTGCGAGGAAGGACCGGGAATGGAATGATCGGCGTCAGTGGACGACATGCAGCGACAGCGAGAGACAGTGGACCAGATGCTCTGAAGACTCTCCACGAAGTATCTCTGAAAAGTAGATGTCTCAATTGGAAGCTCTGGTGGTGGAGGAAATGAAGGAGCAGGAGCAGACATCTGGAGGCGCTGTGAACGGCGAGGCTGACTCCCAGCAGAGTCAGCGGTTGGTGTCTCGTCGGCAGCGACAGGAGTGGATGGAAGCTGGCGTGGTGCGCGGACCCGAGTCTGCAACCGAAAGCAGACTCGGGTCTGGATCAAAGTGAAGCAGAGAAGGGTAATAGCCGATGAAGGTGAGAACGCAATTGGGGAGCTGAACAAAGAGCTCTCCATATGTCGTGGGTAGGCACCAGCGGCGAGTGGCCTTCATCCAACGCATATGCTGCATGTGCTGCTCATCCATGAGTGAGCGAGTGGTGACGATCGAGCATGCTGATGTGGAAATGCCAAAGTGCTCGAAGATAGGAGTGAGGAGGCTGCCGACTGACTCAGTCTTCTGTGATGTGGCGTAGTTGTGACCAGAGAAGGGTTTGGTCTTTAGAGAGACCAGATGGTGCGCAAAGAGAGCGCCAATGTTGACTGTGAGGTTCAACTCGGGCCACTCAAACCTATCCTCAGGAATTATGTCACCAACTGCCTTGTACAATAACATCAGCTCTGAGATCTTCAACTTGTTCGGCTCCATCTTGCAGAGGAGAGTGGTGCTCAGAATGCGGGCAATGCAACGTAGAGTCGGGTGGCGGATATCAATCTGGGTAGAGGTCTTGGAGCTGTAGGTGCCAAGACCAATGTGTCGCCTAAAGTTCTGCAGATCCGGAAATTGGGAAAGGAGAGCTACCTGCTGAGGATAAGGGTCGAACCCGTAGATGGCGCAGAGGTCAGGGATAGTCAGCCTGTAGCGAACCCCTCTGATCAAGAAAGTCAACGTGCCCTCTGAAGCAGTGCGGTGGACCTCGTCTCTGTAATACACTCGAGCTGTGGCGAGTGTCTGGGTAAAGATCATACTACCGTGAGTAAAGAGTCCCCAATCCAATCTTCTCGAGCATGGTAGAAAGATCCACGTCGATGCCGAGACGACGCATGGTGTGAGGATCGATGAATCGCGTAGGCAGGATGACAACGCGTAGCCACTCGTTGTAGAACAGGGTGTCATAGTCATCCCACTCCTCAGCTATGGGCCTGTAAACGCAAGCCTCACTCTCAGTCTCATCCTTTGGCAAACCTGCCCAATCGCGTCGCGGAATGATCCTCTTCCTCTCCAACTTAGGTCAGGGAGCTAGCAACAGGTACAGGGGCAGAGGGAGAAGGAGAACGTCGTGGCGTAGCTCGCAAGTTACTGATGTGGGCGTCAATGAAGCTCTGACGACCAGTGTCCTCGGTGAAACCGCCCTTTAGGACTCTGTAGCGATCGCCGGTCAGAATAGCGGTGATCACTCTGGCGTGCCAATGTGAGTCATAGAATGCCTCCACCTCATCTTGGAGATCAAAGTTGCGGCGTGGAGGGTTGGAACCGGAAGCGTCATCCTATCATGCCTTCTTGCGGGGAGCCATCTGAGAAGAAATCAAAAAGAAAACAGAAGTCAGAATAGCTCGTTCATCAAGTAAGTGCAGGCGTCGATCGATACCAAGGGGTATCGATCGATACTCAGAGTTTAGGTACACAGTCCCAACAGATTGCATCGCAAAATCCGTTCTGTTACAGGTCCATTCTATCACCCTAAAATCGATTCCCTAAGGCTACTCCATCCCTATCATATCCATTCTCATCCTAATATGGCAATTTCATTCACCTATAGCTAAAGATGACAAGAAACAGAACCAAAGCTTCACAGCAAAGGAAACCCCAAATCGAATCTACCAACACATCTAAAAGGATGAAATCGAGTACATTACATGGTAGATCGAAGGTATGATAAATCGAATGACAATGTGCTCAAAAATCTGAGTGGAATAGGATTTGAAATCGAAGAAAACGATGAAGAATCGAGAAAGATGTGAGAGTGTGAGAGAAAACAAGGGGCGGCGTCGAGCGATAAAAGGGAGTGAGGGATTTAGGTCGATACCCGAGGGTTTTATAGAAAAACTTACCTGGGTGTTGAGTATCGATCAATACAGTAAGTGGTATCGATCGATGTTCAGCGTATAGCATACCTCCCTTTAGGCCAATGGTATCGATTGATACTTGCATGGTATCGATCGATGCTAGTCGTTCGAACCTGGTTCCACGTGAAAACCCGACACAAAAACAAAGCAATTAAACAAAAGAAAAGCCTATGTACAGACTCACCTGTGGGTTGCCTCCCACTAAGTGCTTGTTTAATGTCATTAGCTTGACATGGAGAACAGTGAGGCAGCTGGTGGCTCAGCCAGAGGCACATTGTGACCATCTGGAATGGTGGCTTTCGCCCAATAGTGTTTAACCCTCTGTCCATTGACAGTGAACTCCTTACCTTCAGCAATCAGCAACACTACAACAACATGAGGGCGGACTTCATTGATCGTGAAGGGACCTGACCAACGAAAACGCAATTTTCCAGGAAACAATTGCAAACGAGAGTTGTACAGAAGTACCTGGTCATTCGGTTCAAAGTGTCGGGAAAAGATCTTCTTGTCATGATAAACTTTGGTCCTTTCCTTGTACAGCTTGGAATTCTCATATGCGGAGTGTCTGATCTCATCCAACTCATTCAACTTAACCAGTCGCCTTTGTGCAGCAGACTTGATGTCAAAATTCAACAGTTTTGTAGCCCAGGGTGCTTTGTGCTCTATCTCAACAGGTAGATGGCATGCTTTTCCATACAGCAAATGGAATGGTGTAGTACCGAGTGGCGTCTTGAATGCTGTTCTGTAGGCCCAAAGAGAGTCGTCGAGTTTCAGCGCCCAATCCTTCCGTGTAGCACCAACTGTCTTCTCCAGGATCTTTGATCTGTCTGTTGGAGACCTCTACTTGTCCACTGGTCTGAGGATGATATGGCGTGGCAACGCGGTGGTGTACACCATACTTCCTCAGCAGCTTCTCGAAGATCTTGTTGATGAAATGAGTACCCCCATCACTGATGACAACTATGGGAACTCCAAATCGTGAGAAGATAATAGTCTTAAACAGCTTCAGGACCACGGCAGAATCGTTGGTAGGGCTAGCAATTGCTTCTACCCACTTACAGACATAGTCGACGGCGACTAAGATGTAGCGGTTCTGTCGCGATGGAGGGAATGGTCCCATGAAGTGAATACCCCAGCAATCAAAGACCTCAACCTCCAGGATGAAATTCTGCGGCATCTCATGGCAATTGCTGATCTTACCTCGTCTCTGACACACATCACAATAAGAAAAGAAAGTGTGAGCATCCTTAAACATCGTAGGCCACCAGAAACCGGCTTGCAGAGCCTTAGAGACCGTCTTGAATGTAGTAAAGTGTCCAGCATACTTAGAACCATGGCAATGAAATAGTATTTCCAGCACCTCAGATTCAGCTATACACCTTCTGAAAATCCCATCAGAACAGTGCTTGTACAAATATGGCTCATCCCAGAAGTAGCGTCTGACATCTCTCATGAACTTCTTCTTCACATACTTCTTTAGGTGCTTCGGTTCTAGATCAGTAGCAAGATAGTTGGCTATGTCGGCATACCAAGGTTCAGCAGGAGTGGTAACAGCAAAAGTCACCTCCGTATCAGGTAGATATGTAGACGAATCGGAATTGGACAGTCTCTGGTATCGATCGATACAATGGGAGTATCAATCGATGCTTGCATCGTGGACTGAAGGCAGCAACTCTTGAGGGTATCGATTGATATATCATGGTAAACACCAGAAATGTCCTGGTATCGATCGATACCGACTGCAGAAAAGGAAAACGCAACTTTCTACGACTTAGAAGAATCTGCCTTTTGGCCCAGAAGACTTTATTATTAACAAGAAAGCCCAGAACGTGTTTTAGACTTATAAATAGGGTTTTCAGCCACCTGTTTAGGCTACGCCTGATTTACGCTTTAATTTATATGCTTGATTTTACTTTAATTCTAGTTTTTGCTTTTGAGGGAGACAAGTCTGAAACTCTGTTGGGAGAGAAGATTTCCAACCCTTTCGATATTTCTTACTTTGATGATCTATTCAATCATGTTGTTTGCTTCATTCTGCATGTCTGAGTAGATCCCTTTTAGGTTTAGGGTTTTCTCATTAAGGATTTCATGGCTTGTTAGATAGATTGATCTGTTAGGGTTCATAATCAATGGAGTTCTTCACCATAGGTTGTTCTCAAAGCTAGTTCTAGGTTGACGAATCTGGAATCTAGATTTTAGGATTGTTGATTATTCACGGAAGTGAGATTGATAACCTGACAGAACCTAGGGTGAGCAAAATAATTATCTGCAAAGGAATTTGGTTTAATTATTTTGTGAACATATCAAACTTGGACATTAAAGCTGGTTTAGATCTTTAGGATTTGCAAAGGAATTTGGAATTCGTAGGATTTAAGACTTAGATAGTTTTCGAACGAAGTTGGTTAATTATATCTTAGTGATTTGAGTTCGAGAACATTGCTTAGCCTGAACGCTGTTGATTGATTTATTCTGCATTCCTTGATTTCCTGAAAAATACCCTAAGGCCTATTTTCCTCTCCATTGATGCCTTACTGTTACTTTTGATTGACTGCCTTTTCTGTTTTCATTTCTTATTACTTTAGCGTAATTTGATTCTTGAAATCTATTGTGTGATTCTCTGAGTCTTTGTGGTTCGACCCATAAAATACTATATGACGACTGCTTAGATACTTTAGGGGTATTAAATTTTTGAGCATATCATCGATCGATACTCCATAGTATCGATCGATGCTTGTTTTCTTCCAGCGGCATATCGAAGCAGTAACCAGTCCATGAAGTATATCTTTTCCTCAGGCAAAGAACACTATGGAACCTCTTCACTGATTCTCATGCGCGAGAGAGATGATATGCAACTCCATTCTCAACTCCATTCTCTACTCATTTTCTTGTCTTTGATCTCTATGTCAAAACTTGGAGCAGCAGAACCATCGACAACAACTCGAGGCTGCATATCCTTATTTTAGCAGCGGATACTTAAGAGCAACATGGTCAGTGTGCACAATCACTTACCTCCCTATTAGAATAGGAACGAAATTTCTTCAAAGGAGAACACAACAACAAGCAATTCCTTTCAGTGGTGATGTAGTTCCTTTGGGCGTCATCCCAGCGTTCTGCTGGCATAATAAGATCACATGCAGCTTTTTGTCTTTGCCATTTGTCCTAAGAACGACCCACAGCAAAAATCACTCGCATCACACATGATCTCACAAAAGAAAGCTCCAATCTGGTGGTTGCCAATAGAGAAGCTAGAAACCAACTTTTTTCTTGATCATACCGCAAGCAAGACACTCTGGTGGAAATCAAGAGGCAGACTCTTTACCACCATGCTAGGCAGTAAGCGGGCGGGCGAAGCGAGCTTGGAGAAATTCTTAATGAACATGCTCGATAGAAACCAGGCATGACCAAGGAAACTCCGATATGCCTTCACTGATGTAGGTGCAAGGGGCTTGTCATGACCTGAATCTAGCCCTTTATCAACTCAACCAGCTTTAGAGACCTTATGATCCCCAGAACGATGCCGTCTTGAACATTAAAGTGGCACTATCTCTTCCCAGTTCCAAAACTAGATTGCTTCTCCTCACACTGCGTGTAGTACTTGCCAAATTGTCCAGAACATCCTTAAACGAAGACCCATAGACAGAAAAGTCATCCATAAAATACTCCATGAATTCCCTCGATCATATCTGAGAAAATGGACATCATGCATCTGCTGAATTGAGCTGGAGCATTAACACAACCCAAATGGCATCTCCTATAGGCAAATGTGCCGTAAGACAAGTGAAAGTCGTCTTCTCCTGAATCATCTGGATGTATCGGGATCTGGAAGAAGCTGAGTACCATCCAGGAAGCAATAGTAAGGATGACTAGCCAGTCTTTCCAACATACTGATCAATGAAAGGCAATGGGAAGTGATCTTTCCTTGTCGTAGCATTCAACTTTCTATAATCGATGCACCATGCGATGCCCGGTGATTGTTTCTTGTCGGAACCAGCTCATCTTTCTCATTCTTACCACTGTGAATCCCTCCCTTCTTAGGAACAACATGAACCGACTGACCCAACTGCTGTCAGAAATAGCGTAGATGACTCCTGCTTCTAAAGGTTTCAAATCTCCTTCTTGACCACTTCTTTCAAGATTCGGGTTGAGTCTCCTCTGATGCTCTAATCGAAGCCTTCGACTCGTCCTCCAGATGAATCCGATGCATGCCACAGATCAGGTGATTACCTGAAATATCATCAAGAGAATAGCCGAGAGCTATGCGATACTTGCGCAGCTTGCTCAACAGTAAGGCGACCTCTGCGTTGTTTAAAAGAAGAATTGACAATCACAGGATAAGTAGACTTAAGGCAAGGAAAACGTACCTCAAGCTAGCTGGGAGTGGCTTTATATCAAGCTTAGGAGCTTTTGCTTCACTCCAAATCAGGCAAAGAATCGGGCCTGGTGCGAGAAGATTTGCAGCTCTTCGGACATAAGGGGTTGGTATCGATCGATACCTCCTGTGGTATCGATCGATGCCTCTGCTTGGTTGTCAAGAATCGTTGCATAGGCAGCAGCAACCTCTGTGGGAACTGTCTCTGTCTCAGCCGAGCAAACCAAAGCTCTCTCCAAGGGATTCTCAGGGTGCAATCCTAAGAAATACTCATCTAATAACTAACTGAATGTGTCAATGAAGAAAATCTAACCATCGATGGTTGGTTTCTTCATCATCTTCTCCATATTGAACGTCATGACCAGATCACCAATGTTGAGATATATCTACCCATTCTTGCAATCTATTAGGGCTCCAGCTGTAGCTAAGAACGGTCTGCCCAATATCAGTGGATCACAAGGATCAAAATCATACTCAAGGACGATAAAATAGATAGAAACTAAAAAATTCCCAATGGTAATAGGAAAATCCTCAAGTAAACCTTCAGGGAATCGGATTGATCGATCAACAAGGATCAAGGAAATCCTTGTTGGTGTGAAGTCTGTCATCCCCATTCTCTTAGCTACCGAATATGGCATAAGGTTCACAGTTGAACCAAGATCGCAAAGAGAACGTTCAAACCTCTCCGTGAAGATTGTGCAATCCAAGACAAAACTACCAGAGTCTGGTAATTTCTCTGGAATCTTGTTGAGAAGAATCGCACTGCACTCATGGTTGATTCGCAGTACTCCTTCCTCAAGATTCACATTGTTCGAAACCATCATCTTGATGTATCTTCTGAAAGCTGGTGCAGTCTTGAGAGCATCTACGAACGGGAGTTCGACCACTATCTTTTCTAACATCGCTCTGCATCTAGCCTCTTCTGTTTCTTTCTTCGACTTAGCAGGGGGTCGAGGAGGAACCTTCGGTACATAAACTCTACCGACATGACCTGTTGTCTGCTTCTGGTCAACCGTAGGAGGAGTATTGATCGATACAGGGGGAGTATCGATCGATGCTTTCAGTTTTTCAACCGATTCTGTAGAAGTTTGAACAGGCAACAATCGAGGAAGGAGGGTATCGATCGATACTGGAGAATGTGCAGGAAACTGATCGTCGTCATCGTCGTCTCCAGCAAGATCAACGAGTTGCTGAGGTGAGTAAGCCTTCTTCAGCCTTGGAGCAACCTCTCTTCCACTTCTCAATGTGATAGCATGAACATGTTTCCTCGGATTCACTGTCTTTCCCGGTAGGAAACCATCCTGTCTCTTTACAGTTTCTCGGGAGGAAACCATCAATCAACACATAAGCATCCTCGGGATACCTGGTGTTGAAGTTACCATTGATTGCAGAGTCAAAAGCAATCTGATAACTCCAATAGATCCCTCTAAAGAAGATACCCAACAACTGAACCTGCGAAAAACCATGGTGAGGGCAGTCCCTCTGATAAGATCGAAATCGAACCCAGGCGGCCTTGAATGCCTCAGTCGCTCTCTGAGAAAACTGGGAGATCTTGTTCCTGAGCTCCTCTGATCTCGCATCATCATAGAAGTTGTTCAGAAAAGAAGTCTTGGTCTCCTCCCAAGTGGTTAGAGAACATGGAGGCAACTGTTTCAGCCAGTAAGCTGCATCTCCACTAAGAGAGTAGGGGAAGAGCTTACAGAAGAGGAAATCATTGGATACTCCGTTGTATTTGATACTGGTGACCAAATCCTCAAACCTCTCGATATGATCCATGGGGTGCTCATGAGAAAGACCATGAAATGGATGCTGGCCTAGAAGAGTGTAGTAGGCAGGCTTCAGCTCAAAGTCGTTCCTCTGAAAAGTCAGAATACGAATAGTAGATCGGTTTGCATAGAACTGATCTGGTCTGTTGTATTCTCCAAGCGTTCTGGCGCGATTTCCCTGAGCATTCCCAACATTCCCACGCATAGCTGGTGGGATAACCGCATTAGCAACCGGTGCAGGTGCAATAATGTTACCTTCTGCATCAATTCTCTGTCCCTGCGCGTCACACAAGTGACCCTCCTGATCTCTCAAAACCCCAGCCTCATCACGAGCAAGCACAATCGGATGATTCATCTCAGCTTGTTTCTTTTGTTTTCTGATTGTACGCTCTAGTTCAGCTAGGTCTTCGTTAGATAGGTTGATCAACTGCTTGTTCTTGCTTCCTCTGGTCTCTCGATGCTGCATACACCTGAAAGACAGAAGTTAAAACGCGTAAGTGACAGATGTAACAACGAGTATCGATCCATACTAAGAGGGTATCGATCGATGCTCAATACTTAGTCGAAATTCTTAAACCGTAATCTAATGGTGAAATTAGAGTCCCCGGCAACGGCGCTAAAATTTGATGTGCTCAAATCTAATACCCTAAAGTATCTAAGCAGTCGCTATAGTATTTTAGGAGTCAATCCACAAGGACTCAAGATAACACTCAATAGATTCTGGAATGCGAATTAAGCTAAGCAAAATAAATGTGACTAAGAATAACAAAACAAATAAATCATGGAAGTAAATCAGTGGGGGAAAACGCTAGGCTTAGGGAAACTTGCAGGTAAATCAGAATTATCAAATCAAATCAATTGTCAGGAATAAATTAAGTTCCGCTCTCAAACTTGAAACACAGATGTAAAGTAAACCAACTGTCGTTGCGAAAACTATCTATGCCTAAACCTAGAATTCCAAATTTCTTTGCAAATTCATAGAATTTAAACAAGCATTGACATTCAAGATCAATTGTTCACAAAATCCCTAAACCAAATTTCTTTGCGGATAGGGCTTTTGCTCACCAAACACTAGATCAAGCAATCAATCACACTTTCGTGCCAATCAAAAAACCTAACATCAGATTCAAGTTCGCGAGGCTAGAATAAGCATTAATCTCAAGTCTAGGTGAAGAGCTCTATAGATTATTCCCTAACAATTAATTCAGATCTAATAATTCATCAAATATCTTTAAGCAACCCTAATCCTAACAGAGAATCTACTCAGACATGGTGAATGCAATAAACATCATGAATTGAATAGATATCATATAAAATTGAAATAGAGTAAGAATACAAAGAGGTTCAAGAATTATTCTCCAAAGACTCAATTGCAGAAAAACTCTATCTCCAGAAATCACAAGGTATCTTTCTGGAGGCTGCCAAACCTAATTAAATAGTTAATCAAAACGTTTTGGAGTTCTCTCGGAAAATAAGGAAAACTTCTGGATAATCTTCGGGTTTGTTTCGTGTTCTGGTCACTAGCATCAATTGATAATGTAAGTGGTATCGATCGATGCTAGGTTCTTTGGTCGTGTTTCTCCCAAATGAATGGTGTCGATCGATGCTCCTCAGTGTCAATCGATGCTGAACTTGTTCCCGAACGGCTTCAACTCCAGATTGCTTCAAAAGCTTCCAAATTCTCCAATTAGCTCCAAAAGCACCTATAACTAGAAAAAAACATGAAAGACTCTAAAACTAAAGAAAAGACTCAACAAAAAGGACTTATATCATGGTTAAAAGTGGGTAAAAACCATGATATATCAGTAACTCAGTCTAAACGAGTACCACAATTGGCGGAATTTCAGAAAAAGCCATATATTGGTAACTTTACAGGGGTGACTCCTTCTCCTGCAATGTATGATCATCTTCAACTTGTAGAAGATGATAAACTTCAGAGGCTAATGGATTTCCTCAAGGAAGATGAGTATGTTTCTAAACTTTATCCTTTTGCTAATAATCATCATCCACCTTTGTCATACTCACTGGTTATTTTGATTTGTAGGGAAGAACCTCTTGGAATCAGCAATGTAGATACAAGATTCTATTGGCAGGTTATTAAACATAGGGAAGACTGGCCATCATATAACTATGGATGGTTGCGTGATTTTGTGAGTTAATCTTTAAATTACTTAGATCGATTTTGAAAGATTGTTACTAATCGAGTTTTTTTATTCTAATGTAGCATATAGGTTCCGCAATGGCTATGTTTTGCAAAAGGAGTATGTGTGTACCTTCTCCACACCATAATCCTCGCATAGCCTTCTTCGACCAATATATGACAATCTCATTGGTCAAGGATTACAAACAGTTTGAATATGAACATAGGAATTTTATGTTCAAGCAATACTATGTTGACCACTTCAACGGTGTATCTCCTTTCGGCTCAGCAACGAACAAGAAGTTGTACATTGATGTTGATCATTTGTACAACTTCTAGATATTAAGTTGTCAAACATGAAGATTTACGTCTATGATAGCATCCCAAGCATTGTGGATGACACACAACTTCTTGAGCATTGCTTGCCTTTGCGAATTGTCCCTACAATGTTAAGTGCACTGGTTCCTGATAAGTTTCGAAAGAAGAGCTATGCTATGTTGGAAGTGAAAAGGGTAAAGAGAAATGTTCCTCAAAATGAAAATCCGGGAGATTGTGGTGTATATGCTATAAAGTACATTGAGTGTCTAGCTCGTGGAACTATATTTGAAGGGATTTGTGATATAAACATTTAGATACTTTAGATTAAACTTAGTGTAGAGATATTTGATGAAGTTGGTCAGGAAAGAGGACCGTAGATGTCTGATCCATTGCCTCATGGTAAGGAGCTGAGATTTACTATCCTTAGCCTCACTAATTCTCAGTATTCATTTCTGTTTCACCACAGATTTGTAGTATCTTTATCCCTATGTTGTGACAGTTTTTTTGTTTCGATATCACAAATTTGTAGGATTTATTATCACTATGTTATGTCAGTTTTTTGTTTTGATATCACATACTTTTAGGATTTTTTATCACTATGTTTCCGCAGTTTTTTTGTTTTTATATCACAGACTTTTAGGATCTATTATCACTATGTTGTGACAGGTTTTGTTTCGATATCATAGACATGTAGGATTTCTTATCCATTTGCTAAGTAGATCACAACTTCTTTCTCTAGTTATTTCCTTCGTACCCAATTCAATCAATAGTTTCGAAACTTGAAACCAGCAATTTAGGTACAAAATTCGGTGCTCCAGTTGATCTGGACATTCTGGAGTTGGTCGTATAGACACTCAATAACTCATACAAATCAATAATCTATCATTCAAATTCTTTAAAAAGTAACTTCTTCAAAAAGTAAACAGCAAAGAAGAGAGAAAAACCTTGTCTTTGTGATACCCATCATATGTTAACAAAAAAACCTTTCAATTCTCATATAAATATTTTACAAGAACATGACTTATAACAAAAAAAATATTATATATAGAACATATTTTTAAATATATATATATATGATTAAGAAAATGTCTCTATACATTAATATTTAGTAAAATAATAATTTATCGATAAATTATTACTTCTATCAATTCATTAATAATGTAGTCCCGACATTATTAATTTACAGAGGTTTTATTGTATGTTATCGTTGAATTACATGTTTAAAATCATAGCATACTCGATTATGATAAAATTGATTAAAAAACATAACACATTCAACAAGAAATTGTTCCAACTTTAAAAGTTGAGCCTGAATAAGTTTCTAATTTACATGTTTTATGATTATGACCTACTTGATTGCAATAAGCACAAGTGTGTAGTTTTTTTGGCCTTTTCTTTTCTGTGACAATCTCCAATGTAGATTTAATGCTCGATTTTCTAGGCCTTCTCGGTTGTTGACGAGCTAATGTACGAGAACATGTATAGCAAATTCCTTGGCATGATGTTATTTGCATATGAAATGAACAAATATTTTTTGTGAAAATAAAGATGACACAATGAAATTCAAGAGACCTTCCTTTGTTAAGCCGCCGCAACTACGTATGCACATGGCATTTTCTCCAAGTCAAACCGACGACACGTACACTTTTTGTCTCTTAAAGTTTCGACATGGATAGATGATCCACTAGAAATTTGTACCTGATGTGTATTTATATCTTGTACGTTTAGTAGCTTAGAATAGCCTACACTGCTCCATACTCTGAACCTATCCGCCCTAAATCGTGTAGTATCTTCTCTTCACCTTCTCGCGTCTTCTCAACTACTCAATGTACGTCTAAAGCTTCAGCCTCAAATTG
Organism: Crucihimalaya himalaica; assembly: GCA_004349715.1. Taxonomy (NCBI): domain Eukaryota; kingdom Viridiplantae; phylum Streptophyta; class Magnoliopsida; order Brassicales; family Brassicaceae; genus Crucihimalaya; species Crucihimalaya himalaica. Next base: position 646,898 of record SMJT01000029.1, read on the forward strand.
AAAAAATAAGAAATTTGATCGATCCAAGTAGTAGCTCAACATTGCCGTCAACCACTACCCCAACCACGATTTCAGAGCGAACAAGTAATTAATATTGCCCCAAATCGCTGAACATCAAACCTCAACCTCTACCCATAATCACGACACCACACGAAATTGCCAACCGATTCTCGAAAAAAACTTTGACCCAACAAATAATGGAAGACAAATTGGAGAGTAATGAAACAAATAGAAAAGAGTTGTCGTTGCATGAGAGTATCAAGAAGATGATGTAGTGGTGTGCCCTAAACAAAATTGTTACGTCGTAAGCCTAATAGAGAATGTGTAGTGGGGAAACGACCTATTACATATATATATCGGTTTGAGTTTGTAATAAAAATTAACATAGCTCAAGTGGTATTGTGTTGGTATTTGATGCAAATTTCATGAGTTTGAGTAATGGTTATGCCTTTTCACATATGTTTTTTATAGAAACGACGTCGTTTTACATAGTCTTCCACGTGGTTCCCTCTATTTGTATATAAAAGTTTGTAAAAATCTGCCACAAAGAAAAAAATATTTTCCAACGATTTCTATGAATCTGCCAAAAAAAATCTGCTATTAAAGAACACAAACAAATCTGCCACGAAAAAAATATGTAGTCACTAAATATGCTAATCTAGTCATGAATAAGTCTATCATAACTAAGCATAGAAAAATATGCCATTAACATACCATAATAACAAATTTGTTATTACATAAAAACAAATCTATCACCGCTAGATTTAGATTAGTAATAATCTTTGTCCTAAACAAATTTGTCACTAAACGACATTTTTTTGACGAAAACAAAAATCTGAAACAACACAAACAAAAAATCTTTGAAATAAAATAAGTCTCCCGTACAAAATATGTCACAAAATTTAAAACTGTGGTGTTACTATGAAATAAGTCTGCCGCAAAAAAAAAAAAAAGTATGCCGCAAAAAGATAAGTCTACCGCAAAAATTTAAGTCTGCTATTAAAAATAAATATGTCACAACTAAACATATATAAATCTATCATAAAATAAACATAAATCTGTCGCAAACACAAAAATCTGCTTTTCAAATAAATCTGTCATAACATTTAATATATATCTGTTGCAAACTTATTTTATTTACATACAATAAATATGTGGCAGATTTAGTACGACTTATTTTTTTTGAAACACATTTTCGAATGACATTTTTGTAAATACAATACAATACTCGCTATAATTTTTCATTAGTGACATTTTCCAGTAACTATGTTTTTCTTAACACAACTTATTAAAGACGTTCTGGGCATATATTATACTCATATAACCTCCAAATTTTAGATGTTAATCTAGTCATTAACACAAAGATTAGAGTTACTTTAGTAATTTTTCATTTAATAAATTCTTAAAAATAAAAAATTACAGGTTTAAAAACATTGCAGCTGGGTGCTGCAAAGGTTATTAATCTAGTGTAATATATACTAGGTGAATATCATCGGTTTTAGACTGATTCATATAACAAAATTCATGTTGATAAGTCTTTGTAATATTGGTTATAAGTTTATTCTGAAAGTTCTCTGTCAAAAATGAAAGTAAATTTTTCTAAAGTAAAATTTTCCAAGTTTGATATCAGAAACTCAATCTGCATTTGTCAAGCAGTCTTATAATATTCTTATGTCAGCTATAAGGTTATCTTAGAGGTTGTCTGTCAAAAGTTAAGCAAATTCTTTCAAATATTGTCACTAATCATCCAAAGCAGCATTGCCTTAAGAGTAAACAGAGATTTACTAAAAGCGTCATATGTTAACTCTCCATTGTTCCACATATGGGTTAGATCCTCTATGAGGGGTTCTAAGTATATATCAATACTATTACCAGGTTGCTGTGGACCAGGAATTAACAATGTAAGCATTATGTTCTCCTTCTTCATGCATAAGGCAGGTGGCAAATTATAGTTTACTAGCAAAACAGACCAGCAACTATACCTGGTGTTTTTCATGTTAAAAGGATTAAATCCATTTGTGGAAAGTCCTAGCCTCATGTTCCTTTCTTCAGCTGCAAAGGAAGGGTATTTGTCATTCATCTGATCCCATGTGACTGAGTCCACTGGGTGACGAAGTTTCCCATCGCTGCTCTTGTTACTAACATGCCACCTAAAATTCTTAGCTATTTCCTCAGACCTAAACATTCTCTTCAGCCGTGGGATTATCGGAAAGTAGCGTAATACTTTCTGTGCGACATCTTTCTTTACTTCACCAGTATGTAAGTTAGTCTTCCATCTTGAAGCATTGCATTTCAGACACTTCTCCAGTTTCTTGTACTTCTTTCTGAATAGGCAGCAGTCATTGACACATGCATGAATCTTCTGGTAACCCATATCAAAGGATTTCAGGAATTTCTTCACGTCATACAGTGATGTGTGTAGCACATTATCCTCTGGTAACATCTCCGACAATGTGTCTAGCAGATCATTGAAGCTCTTGTCAGACCAACCATTCTGTGTCTTCAGTCTGAATAGTGATACAATAGCCGACAACTTGCTATGGTTTACACAATTAGGATATAGTGGTGTTTCAGCATCTGCAAGCTTTGCAAGGAACTCATCTTCTTTTTTTGTCCTCACCCTCTGCAATATCACCCAAGTCAACCTTACTACTAAACTCTTCATCCAAAAAATCAGCAGCTTGATATAACCCATATATCTCAGAATTCCACTGACTTAAGCTGTTTTTTCCTTCAACAATTGAGTTCAATTCTCCATGGAGATACCAATCAGACCGCATCTTATAAGCCTCATCCATTCCCCGTCTTACAAGATGATTAACAACTACACTGCCTGAGTGACGATCTATATTACGACAATCAATGCAAGGACATATAATCATATCAACGTCTCCCAAAGCCGCAGCCACAACCCTTACAAAATTTGACGCCCCTCTCTCATAAGCAGGATCAGCTCTTCATTGCAGAAAATGATATTATAGAAAAAAAACCAGTAAGGTCTCCAAACCCCTACTGAAACCTAACCTATATTATTGAATTCCTTACCTGCCAAGATGCACCCATGCCTTGTCCACCATTATATGTTCTAACTTTAATTAAAACCTTTAAAACATTAATTCAAACAAGAAACACCCAATAAAAGGTATGCAAAGACTGTTCCAAATATGACAACAACTCAAGGTCAAACAAATCAAGCATATATTATCGTCTCAAGTTCAGAAATCTAACATAGTACACTATGTCAAACATGTACACTTAAAAAATTATACTATGCTAAACACTTATCTGAATAAAACAAGACAAAACAACAACAATCACAATAATGCACTATTATAACAATAGTAAACACAACAACTCAAACTTCTATAGAAAGAAGTTTGAATAAAGAACAGTTATTATGACAAGAAAGTACTAAACAATTCTTTGTTATAACCTTTATTAAAATTGTAAAACAAAAATTCTAAGTGTATACTTTGATGTTTGTTTTTTAACAACCAAAAGTATAAAACGGATGAGACAAGTTTAACGTAGAATAATTATCATTATCCAAAGCAACAACCATACAAACACATTTATCCATATGCACATACAAACAAAACAACATAGAACATTTATAATTTAACATTATATAAATGGGTCTATCGACTCTAACCTGTAGAAGTTATAACAATGTATGTGTTGGTTTTCAATATCCTTTCAACCAAAAAAAGCCCTACAAATGAAGAATTTAAATTACTATGTTGCATTTCCATTAATGAGCTACTTAAAAACAGAAGATTAGATGAGTAAAAGTACTTATGAACAAAATAAACAAGCTTTCTTATCCTAAAACAAAAGAACAAATTAACCAAAGACAAAAATGCTAGTGGAAACACCTATAAATGAACTTGATCTTTAATAATATTATTCTACTACAGTGTCATTTACTGTGTCATTTAATTCGTTCTCTTATAACCATATGGTTGGTCTTTTCCCATACAATATGCAGTTGAGATTCCTAGTACAGAAATACACTTAGTAAGAAGACACTCAATGACCACTTAATATCTGTCACCTCCGGGAGTAAAGATTACTCATTCAGTCATATGTGCAAAAACCAGTATGAAGAAATATTATTTTGATGTGAGAATGACAGATATGATCTGGTAGTTTGATGACAAATTTCCTTATCCACTTTGTGATGTCTATAAATCAATTGATTAAAGCTAGTGGTGAAAAAAATGCAGGTTTTTCAAAAATGTCATACATTATTGATGCTACTGGAAATTCATTTGAGCTTTCTATGATCGGATGCAAGTGTATTGGTGCTTATGTGAATAACAAGAAGAATCAGAATCAAGGAAACCAAAACTCTTGTCTAACAAGATTGTATAATAAGTTCATCTTGATAGAAAAACACATGTTGCAGATTGTAGCAAGTCTGATTTTGACTAATAATAAATTTGTAGTCAGGCCAAAATATAAAATGAGAAACTTGCATCTAACTCAGAGAAACAATCAATGGCAATGAACATAATGAAAGCCTACACATATATGGTCTTAACTGTCTTGACTTTAATGAATATATGTAGGAAGTAAATTCTGATAATCATAGATAAAAACGTTAAAATTCTGTAAACAACAACAATCACAATAATGTACTATTATAACAATCGTAATTAAACCACAAAACAAAAGAATCACAACCACTCTGAACATGGATAGATGGACCTAACCTGTCGTGTGATTAGAACAACATAAAATCTTCAGTTCCCATATTGTAATCAGCAACACTTGCAAAACAAAAACGTAATCAGTACATGTTTCAGCAAAATCCATGTTGAAAGTTATGTATCCAACACATTGAAACAAAGAGATATGGTTTTGGTCTATTATGTCTGAGATTTCATTCAGTCATAACATAGAGATATAACTGCAGAGAACATATGAAAAACGAAATCCTGTAAATCAAAACTATCGATTCCAAAATTATTCATTCTCAATAAACTAACCTAAACTAATTTGGGAATTCTTGAACAATCGCAAAGAAAAGAGACATGCAACAACATTAAGAAAATATATCAATGGAAATAAACCCTAAAATCGACACTATCAAAACTGCAATCAAAATTAAATTAAACGAAGATCGAAGGACAAAAATAAAAGCAAAGAAGAAAGGAATAAAAATCTTCGGTAGACATGCCTTCGATTTGAGTTGACGAAATCGTGAAAGGCGATGGGGTTAAGGGCTTCGATGGTGAATGTCGCTAGGTGTGAGTTGACGAAATCGTGAAAGGCGATGGGGTTAAGGGCTTCAGCGAGTTTCAACGGTGGTGGCGGCGAGTAAACAGGTCGCTGGGAGAAGATTCAATTTCTGGGTGTGAGCTGTTTAGTGTTTAGGACTTAGCTTTTTCGAAGGAGAAGTAAAAGAGAGAAGTGAATTATTTTGGTGAAGTTTGGCGGACAAAGTCATTTTTGTTTCCCGCTTATTGATTATTTATCAATGGCGTTTAATAAATGCTATTATAGAGTAATCAAAACTTAAACTCATCTTCGATAACAGTTGGGAAAAATGCGCTATAGTATTGTGCTATCAATGTAGACTTTTTTTGTAGTGATAATATCAAAAAATCTTTCTGCATTTGTATCATGTCTTCTTATATTTGATAATATTCTTATAACTCAAGAGATGGTCGGATTCGGTCTGGCAGCGTCAACCTCATACTATCAGCGTTGGCTGGCTCTGTTTTCTCCGCCGTAGATTGGGTTTCTTCTTCCGATCTTTTTAGATTTTGTTGCTTTTTTTTTAATAAATACCATGGATTTGGGTTAGTGATAAAATTTTAAGTGTCGTTTCCATTGGAGATATGGTTTATAGAATTCTTTTTGGAGTTGCGTTTTAGATAGAAAAGCCCGAAGTACCTTCCGATGCTTATTATGATTTCTTCAAGGGGATACTTTTATTTTGGAGCCTCGTTTAACTTCAGTGATAACCTCAAAAATTTTGTTCGACCATATTTCGACGGCGTTTTTTTACGAGACGGTGCTCAATGGCGAAGGTCAATATGAGAAAACTTCTGATTACTCAACCTTTACGTGTTGTGGTTTTTGTCCACTTGATTACACGTGGTCTTGGATTGAGTTCAATATTAAAATTTCTTCTAATCTAAGTGGTTTTCTTGTTTGGTGGTTTTGAATCAAAAGTCTACTCACTCTCAGCTTCCCTTGTTTGGGCTTAAGACCTTCTATCTAAACTAGAGTCTTTCATCTAGTAAAGATTAGAACTTTAGTGTGGAAAAACTTTACTTTTAATTGTCGAGTCATCCAATTTAGACCTAATTGGAGTCATTTTGCCCCAATTCTGAAAATTTGTGTTGTGTTTTGTGCGTGTTCTTCAAATCGAGTTCGTGTTTCTTAATCTCGTGAGTGGCTTCTCGTTTAATTTTAGTATGTCTTCGGCGATGGATAGAGCCCTCATGGCTATGTCACTAGAAGAAGAAGATAGGCCTTTCAATATGCCGGACCTCCCAGAATTTGACTCATGCGAGAGGAACGCTTTAAGTATCATCGGTCGAGTTTTAAACCCGGTACATCAGCCAATGAAGAATCTATTAAGAGATATGCCTAGAAAATGGCAGACGGTTGGAAGAGTTAGAGGAGTTGCTCTGTCTAAAGAAAAATTCCAATTCATCTTCAAATCGGAGCATGATCTTCAAGAAGTATTAGATAAAGGTGTTCACACCTATAATGAGTGGGCCTTGGCTATTGATCGATGGTATGAGGAAACCCCAGAGAACTATCTCCAGTTCATCCCTTTGTGGGTTCAAATATGGAAGCTGCCTCTAAACTATTACACTATAAAAGCTATAACTGCCTTGGGAGAAATTATAGGGCAAGTGATTGAGGTTGCCTTTAATCCAAATAAACCGCAATTGGAGGAGTACGTGAGAGTTAAAGTTCTCTTTGATGTTTCGAGACCTCTGCGAAGATCTAAAGTGGTGAATTTACCCAAAGGTGGAACTACATCTGTTAACTTTGAGTATGAAAGGGTGCAAAAAAGATGTTATGAGTGTCAGCGTTTAACGCACGATCGTGAGGTTTGTCCTTTATTCCTTCTCAAAAAGAAAGAGTTTCAGTTTGCGAAAGGAAAAAAGGTGAGATCAGAGAAATCAGAAAATGTTCAGGTGTTAAAGGAAAATGATCCTCTTTTTGGAGTCTTATCTGAGGATCAAGTTGGCATATATCCGATGACCGGAAAAGCTAGAATAGCTACAGAGGTACTAGAAGGAATGCGTCAATATCTTAGAGTTGAAAATGGTGAGGAGAGAAAGGTAAGAATTGAGAAAGTTCAATCCTCGATTAAAGAAGTAGAAAAATACCCTATTGCAAGGAAGACTGTGTTGCAATTAGAACCTGCTCCTATAATACACCTGGATGTGAACAAAGGTAAAGGATTGGTATTCAACTATGAGAAGTCAGATTCAACTTATCAAGGAGTGATGGACATGGATAAAGAACCGAATCTTATGGCAGCATCAATGAAAGCAGGAGCAGGCTATTTGGGATCAGACTGTACTAGGGATCCTCATCAGATGATGGAAGATAGAGAATGTCTAACTTTAGCTCAACTTTTTCAACCTGGTTCGACGGGGTTTAATGTTGGCTTCTTTGAAGCTGGCTCCTCCGAGACTATTTTGAAAAAGGAAAAAGCTAGAAAAAGGCCATCAAAATCTACAAGGATGTTAAAGCCTAAGAAGCTGAATTTGGCAGAATCAAAGATAAGGTTTAATGAAGGAACAAAATCTGGGGAGAAAGAGAAAAGAAGAGCAGAAGATTTTGGATCTAGCACTGCTAAGTTTTCAAAGCTAAATCCTAATGAGGTGATCCCAAGGGAGGGAACGCCTAATATGTAATGAGCATTTGCAGCTGGAATTGTCAAGGATTGGGACGGTCTCATGGCTTGACAATTCCTCGTCTCAAGGAAATACGTAAAAAGTATTTTCCTGAGATTATGTTCTTAATGGAAACGATGCAAGGAAGAAATAATATTATAGATTTGAAAGTTTTGTTGGGGTATGATAGGATGTTATCTATAGAGCCAATAAGAAAGTGTGGTGGGTTAGCTATCTTCTGGAAGAACAGTGTACAGTTAGACTTACTTTTTGGGGATAAGAATTTGATAGATGCTCAGGTACAATTTGGAGCTTCTAACTTTTTCCTATCTTGTGTATATGGAGACCCTGATATTAGTAAAAGAAGAATAGTATGGGATAAAATAAGCCAGCTAGGAGCAGGTAGAAGAGATAGGTGGTGTATGCTTGGGGATTTCAATGCCATTTTAAACAATGAAGAGAAGTTAGGAGGTCAGAGAAGAAATGACAGTTTCTTTAAGCCTTTTTTAAACTTGGTTGAATCGTGCTCAATGATAGAACTACCGAGCAGTGGTAATATGTTCACCTGGGCTGGTAGAAGAGGAGATCAATGGGTTCAGTGTCGTTTGGATAGAGCTTTTGGAAATAAGGAGTGGTATAGTCAATTTCCAGCTTCAAATCAGACATTTTTGGATATGAGAGGTTCTGATCATAGGCCAGTGTTACTGAGTTTGATAGATTCTCAAGATTCCTATAAAGGTCAGTTCCGTTTTGACAGGAGATTTTTGCATAATCAAGAGGTTAGTTTGGCCATTGCTCATGCTTTGAACACTCATAATGATACTGATGGGTTTTTGGTTTCTAAAAGATTAAGAAATTGCAGAAAGGCCCTGAGTGGATGGAAAAGAAAGAACAACTTGAATGCCAGGGATAAAATTGAGCAATGTGAAGTTGCTCTTGAGAAAGTACAATCAGATGTATGGCCTAACTCTCAACAGGTACATATACTGAAAAGAGAACTTGCTGTTGCTTATAGAGAAGAAGAGGAGTACTGGAAGTTCAGGAGTAGGCAGACTTGGTTAAAATCTGGAAATAAAAACACCAAGTTTTTCCACAATTCAGTCAGAAATAAGAGGGCTAGAAACCGATTGGAAATGTTGAGAGATATCAATGGAGTAAATCAGAGATCAGAAGCTGCAAAAGGAGATATTGCTTCCTCTTATTTTGAAAAGCTTTTTAAATCTTCAAACCCTGAAAGTTTTCAAGGTTGGTTCTCGGATTTTAGCCCTAAAGTCACTGAAGCGATGAATAGCTCTTTAATTGGAGATGTTTCTGAAAAGGAAATAAAGGAAGCAGTTTTCTCGATAAAAGCCTCGAGTGCCCCATGTGCTGATGGAATGTCAGCTTTGTTCTTCCAACAATTTTGGAAGATTGTTGGAAAACAGGTTACTCTAGAAGTGAAACGGTTCTTTGAGTTAGGTATCTTACCTAAGGAGTGGAACTACACCCATCTTTGTCTGATTCCAAAGGTAATCCATCCTGTAGATATGACATATTTAAGACCCATCAGCCTTTGCTCTGTTTTGTACAAGACTGTTTCAAAAATTATGGTGAAGAGATTGCAACCATTCCTGCCTTTCATTGTCTCCTCTAATCAATCTGCCTTTGTATCTGAGAGAATGATAACTGACAACATTTTAGTTGCTCATGAAGTGATCCATAGTCTTAAGGTGCTTCCTGCAGTTTCTTCTTCCTTCATGACTGTTAAATCAGATATGTCTAAAGCCTATGATAGAGTTGAATGGAGCTATTTGAGATCTTTGTTGACTGCTTTGGGTTTTCATCAGAGATGGATAGAGTGGGTGATGATTTGTGTATCGACAGTGACGTACTCGATTTTGATCAATGATCAACTTTTTGGCTTAATCACTCCTCAGAGGGGAATTAGACAGGGAGACCCACTCTCTCCTTTTCTATTTGTTTTATGCACAGAAGGACTTGCTCATTTACTTAATCAGGCTCAAAGAGGAGGTTCACTAGAAGGAATAAAACTAAATGGGGATGGACCAGAAGTAACTCATTTGTTGTTTGCTGATGACAGCATGTTTATGTGTAAGGCTTCCTTGGATCAAATTCAAGCCTTGCAGAGCATTTTGCATAGGTATGGTGCTGTATCTGGCCAAGCTATTAACCTTAACAAGTCATCTATTTCTTTTGGAGAAAAGGTTAACATGTTGACTAAAAGCACCATTCAGAACAATTGGAGAATTTTTAAAGAGGGTGGGGCAGGTTCTTATTTAGGCTTACCAGAATGTTTTAGTGGTTCTAAGAGGGAATTACTAGGATACATTAAAGATAAGTTAGAGAAAAAGATTTCTGGTTGGTTTGCGAGAAGCCTTTCACAAGGAAGCAAGGAAGTTTTGCTTAAGTCGGTAGCCATGGTTATGCCTGTGTTCGTTATGTCCTGTTTCAAATTGCCAAAGACCTGTTGTGATAACTAAGCTAGTGCCATGGCTGATTTCTGGTGGAGCACAAGTGAAAAATCTAAGAAAATTCACTGGATAAGCTGGGAGAAACTTTGTTTATCAAAAGAAGAAGGGGGCTTAGGATTTAGGGATATTCCTACTTTCAATCAAGCATTGTTAGCCAAGCAGGCTTGGAGAATCCTTCAAAATCCGGACAGTTTAATTGCAAGAATGGTCAAGAGTAGATATTTCCCTCAATCAAGTTTTCTGGAAGCTAATCTAGGAAATAGACCTTCTTTTGGCTGGAGAAGTATTTTACATGGACGAGATCTTTTAACTCAAGGATTATCCAAAACAGTTGGAAATGGCAAATCTCTGAAAGTTTGGTTAGATCCCTGGATTAAGGATAAAGAAAGAAGAGCACCATGGAGAAAAAACTCTTTGATTAATCCAGATTTGAGAGTTTTTGACCTTATTGATATTAGGAAAAGAACTTGGGATCTTCAAAAACTGGATTATCATTTCTTGCCAGAGGACATTATCCGAATCAAGAACATTAAACCAGTGATTGAAAAGGATGACTTTTACTGCTGGAATCATACTAAGAGTGGAGACTTCTCAGTTAAATCTGCTTATTGACTGGCTACTCAAGTTTCAAACTCCAAAATCAGACAAGAGGTAAATGCACTACCTTCTCTAAATGATCTAAAGACTCAAGTATGGTCCATTCATACAAATCCAAAGATTAGAGTGTTCTTGTGGAAAATGCTGAGTGGGGCTCTACCAGTGGCAATGAAACTTAAAGGGAGAGGTATAGAGGCTGATGAGAGATGTCAACTTTGTGGTATGGAGGAAGAAAGTATCAATCATGTTCTGTTTGTGTGCACTATTGCTAGACAAATTTGGGCTTTAACAGGAGTGCCTTCTCCAGAATTTGGATTTCAGAATGGATCCTTATATTCGAATATGCATTATCTGCTATTGAATAAAAGTAATTCCAGATGGCCAGATGAGGTACGATTATCTTTCCCTTGGATCCTTTGGAGGATATGGAAAAACAGAAACCTATTGGCATTTGAAGGGAAACACTTTTCCCCTCTAGAGACGGTTCAAAAGATAATGGAGGACTGGTGGGAATGGTCAAAAGCTCAATTGGAGGAAGAAAAATGTGGAGATGATAGTAGTAAATCGAGTCACAAAGAGGATCATCTCCACAATCATAAGAATCTTACGGCTTGGAAACCTCCTCCACAAGATTGGTTCAAATGTAACATAGGAGTATCGTGGTCAAAAAGAAACAAGTTAGTAGGTTGCGCTTGGGTCTTAAGAGATCAGATGGGTATGGTGAAGATCCATAGTAGAACAGCTTTTACTAATATTGAGAGCAAACGAGAAGCATCATTATTAGGTTTTTTATGGGCTGTTGAGAGTATGAAAAGCCACAAGATCAACAAAGTCATTTTAGCTTTGCAGGATAAGGATCTTGTTGGGGTGATCTTGAGACCGAAAGCATGGCCATCCTTTAGCTTTGAATATGCAGAAGCTAGGTATGCTCTTGGTTCCCTTAGAGATTGGAAAATTTTTGGTGAAACTATGATATCTAATAGAGGAGCTAATTTCATTGTGCAAAGTGTAACAAATGATTTGAGGTTGCGATCTTATGTAGCATCAGGTCACCCTCAGTGGCTTAATGGGGTATTTGCGGATGAAAGGATCTCCTCTGTGATCTGATATGGTTTCTTGTTAGTTTAACTTGATCTTAATCGTTTATTCTTTTTGTGAAGATCATTTGTTTGTATCAAAGGAAAGGTTGATAGTTTTATTTAGAAAGTATATAACTGTTGTAACTTGTTGTATCTTTTGATTATGAATATAAGTTCAGTTGACCAAAAAAAAAAAATGGTTTTCTTGTTTGGGCATTTTTGCTTCTCTAAACTCTTGTGGAGTTTTGCTTTGTATTGTCTGGATAATTTAATAAATTTATACACATTTTTTTCCGTCAAAATACTTTATCAATTTACGAAAGCAATATCATTGTTTACCAGTGGAGTACGAAAAGATGGACAATAATGATATAAGTACCAGACATCAGAATCAGTAATTGCCTTTTTGGCTTAAAGGTCTGCACAAGCATTTTGTTCCCTAGGTTTAAAACTAAACTTCGAGTGAAAGAACATTTGACTCCATTGTTGAATCTTATCAAGGTAGTTTTGGAGACGAGGGTTGGTAGTCTGGTCATTGTAGTAGTTGGTTTGTAGTTGCATTGTCACCTTCGAAGTCAAACATTCCATAGCCAAGTCCCTATATTGATTGTAAAGCCCAAATAAGCGATCTACATTCCGCTTCCTCAACTGAACTACGTCCTTGAAATTTGCCGAGGCCGGAGTCAAGGACAAAGCCATTTGAGTGGCGAAAAAAAAATTTACACATTTACGAACAAAAAAAGGAAGTAATTTTAAAAATCGAAACTCAATAATCCGAACCGATTTAATCAAATGGCTTCTTTTTTTTCTTTTCTTTTGACAATAGTCAAATCATCAAATGGCTACAAACACTGTAAATGTATTCTTATCAATTGTTATCGTACATATATATAACTGTTGTATCTACTTGAAAAAGGGTTTCTCTCTCGTCGAGCAGGTCAAGCAGGTCAAGAGGTGAGGAGGTGAGGCGACGACAAGTTCCTCTTCTAGAGAGCTCCGATCTGATAGTATCCGAGTTGGAATCGGAATCAAATCCCTTCTTGCTTTCTTGCCTCTTCTTCGGTGGCCATAAGGAGAAACTAAAAGTGAGTCTTTCTCTTCTCAAAAAAAATTCTTTAGAGAGAGATATAACCTTTTTGTTTTATTGTCGTCTGGATTATCTTCCGGCTTTTAGTTGGGCTCCTCTTCCAACAGTCACCTAATCTATTGTGGTGTTGTGGTTGGCTTTCGTCCAATATCGTTTGGCTCACATAGCCACAATGATTGGTTTGCTATCGGTGTTTCCTTGCCGTTTTGATTACGACTTTCTTTGGCCGATAGTTGTTAGTTTTAAATGTTTGGTTTCCTCCGGCTTGTGTCACAACTTCTTTATGTCGCCGTCTCGTTAATATCCAGCTTTTGTTTCTCGTTTCGTGGTTAGCAACAAAGAATCAGTGTTGATTACGCTGAAGGTAATGAAAAGAAGATTTGTTTCCAACAAATTTGGATTGTCCGTAGTCTTCTCTAATTGTTGTTGGAGCTTCGATCGAGCATATTTTTGTAATTCGATCAGAATTTTCCCCTTTTACCCTCTTTTCACCGGATGGGGTTAAATTCTCTGTTACGGTTCCCTTATATCTGTCTTTGCAGAATCTGGTGAGAAAAACACCAAAAAATCGATGTTTGTGAGTTTTTTCGGCGTTGATTGGGTTCACCGGAATCCGAGTCATCGACAACAAAAAAATGACCGGAATGTTTACGCTCTTACGACACGTCTTGTGATGTCTTTGAGATTATCCTTCTTCTCCTGGGTTGTAATCGCTTGAACTTGGGTTTGTAACCTATGGTTCGTCTAATAATAATAGGACTTAGTAAAAAAAAAATATTGTGGCTCCGATTGGTAACACTGCGTAATGGCAAAAAATTATTACGCGGAAAGGCGGAAAATAAAATTAAGTTGCAGAATGACTTAATCTACTGAATTAAAAGTTCTGGAAAAACCAAAAACTGTGCGATTGGATAAATCTTGCGGAATGGCGGAATATAATTTTTTATAAAGAAATATAATTACTTAAATATTTAGGTTATTTAATATATTTATGATGTTATTTGAAAATAAGAAAATTGTTAAACATATATTTAAAATTAGAAAGAGATGAAATATTCTAAATATATTAGAGTAACATAACATTAAAAATATTATTCAAACACTTATTTTTTTTAATACATTCATATATATATATATATAGCTTAAAAATATTTCTTAAACATTTATAATTTCAATATTATAAACAACACGATCTAACTAATATATTAATATTTATGCAACTGTATTATCCATGGTCAAAATTGATTTTTTGCCATTAAAAAACAAAAATAAATAACATATTTTGCTATTACACAAATAAACAATTATATTCTCACTTAATCGTTTAATAGCCATTTATTTGTATTTTATTCCGCAAAAAACAAACTCTAAGTTTTTGCATTTTCTGACTCATTGCACATTTTTTTTTTATTGGTAATTTTTTTTGCAGAATCGCCTTAGAAAACACCATTACGGTCTTCCGTAAATTACCAATCGGCGCAAGTTATCGATCGAAGCCTGTATCTACTTTAACCCGACCCGGAAACTAATTCTGGATTTTCTCTTCCGACCCTGATAGATCTGAAAAAACAAAAATTCCGACTCTCTCTCTCTCTTTCTCTGAGCTTTACTTCGGTCTATGTTTCTCCACACTGCTAATGGCCAAGAATAATGCGATCGACAACGCTCCTCTGTCGCGATTCGGCGTCCTCGTCGCCCAGCTTGAGTCGATTGTTGCGTCAGCTTCACAGAAAAACCCTGACCCTCTCCTCTGTTTCGAGATCCTTTCTGATCTTATTTCCGCCATCGATGAAGAGCCCAAGGTCTTTTCCTTTGATCCTTCTTATATTTGTCCGTCTCGCTTGCTCAATGTCATTACTTTTGCATCTGATAATTAGAATTATCTGGAAAGATGAGTCTATGTTAAATGACCGTTATCTTAAACACTGATCTGAAATCAACTAGTAGACTTCTTTAGTTTCATATGCATTGCTTTGTTCTTTAATGTGAGAAAAGTGTTTCAATTTGTTCTAGATTGTCCGCAGTAGTTCAACTTACTTTATGCAACTTTCATTTCTAGAAATACTGTATATTCAGGTTGAACTTGATTCCTTAGAGAATTGTGAGGATGAATTTCTAACTAGGAACATTACATTCACAAACTTTTCTCTAGTTAATTGTGTAAATATCTTGGGCATTTGTTTGATACTTGGATGTCCTATCTGATGGGTTCTCAATGATCAAACGTATATCAGGAGTCTTTATTAGTATCACAAAGAAAATGCGAAGATGCCTTGTATTCTCTGGTTACTTTTGGTGCTCGGCGACCAGTACGTCATCTTGCGTCAGTGGCGATGGCAAAAATTATATCAAATGGTGATAGTATTTCGATATATTCTAGAGCTAGCAGTTTACAAGGGTTTCTTTCGGATGGGAAACGGAGTGATCCTCAGCGAGTTGCAGGTAGACTCTGTCTTTGTTAAGATTACTGGCAAACTGTTATTGAGCAGCTAATTGTCATTTAATATTTTAAATACTGTAGGTTTTAGTGATGTTTTGGAATAAAGATTAATATTCGTCACCCTCCTAAGCAGAATAAAAATTTTCAGTTTTGATTTGCTGGTATGCATTCTGTCGAGCACATCAAGCATTCATACATTTCATAAAGTTCATACATGTGGAAGTTTTTCTTTTATGTTTATTTGGTCTTATGCTCTTATGCTCCTAAATTGACAGATAGAATTCTTTTCTAGGTGCTGCCCAATGCTTGGGGGAGCTGTATCGTCATTTTGGGCGAAAAATTACTTCTGGCTTGTTCGAAACAACAGTTATTGTATCAAAATTAGTGAAGTTTCACGAGGTACCACAGTTCAATTTTACACTTTAAGCTCTTTCTGTCA
Organism: Crucihimalaya himalaica; assembly: GCA_004349715.1. NCBI lineage: Eukaryota > Viridiplantae > Streptophyta > Magnoliopsida > Brassicales > Brassicaceae > Crucihimalaya > Crucihimalaya himalaica. The sequence goes on from SMJT01000029.1 coordinate 662,882, forward strand.
CTTTGAATAGTAAATTTGATTGGTTTAATCTACCTCAATGGATCATGTCTTTTTATCGTTTCCCTAGTTGGAATTTCTAGAAAGAACTATATGGTGTGAAAATATCAAATCGGTATGGGATTTCTGGCAGTAAAGGCATTAAAGATCTGCAACCATTGCTACTGTGTCCTAATGTCTATTGTGGATATGGTTTGGTATAAACCAATTTACTATTCTTAACTTTGAATCTGCAGTTTCATTTTTTTCGATCACTGAATTTATTTCCACCCAGCTATCATTGTCTAGAATTTTGTGAATAAACTTGTGGCCATCAAAGAAACCTGACCTGTGTTACTGCAGCTATTAGTTATTGATTTTATTTTGCGTTGTTTCTCTTGGTTTCAGGATTTTGTGAGACAGGAAGCCTTTATCTTGCTTCACAATGCTTTGGAAGGCTGTGGCGGTACAGCTGCTGCCACTGCATACTCAGAAGCATATCGTCTCATCACAAGATTTTCCACTTTGGACAAGTCATTCGTAGTGAGAATTGCTGCTGCTCGTTGTTTGAAGGCTTTTTCCACCATAGGGGGACCAGGTCTTGGTACTAGCGAATTTGATACTTTAGCCTCTTACTGTGTCAAGGTCAGTTTGATGTGCTAGTAAAACCTGTACTTTTTTAACTCGCTCTTCTTTCAATTTCTTGGTAGGCTGATGTCTATCTCTGAATAAATATATACCTCTGTTAATGTAGGGTATTGAAGATTCAGAATCATCTGTCCGAGATGCATTTGCAGAGGCTTTGGGCTCATTGCTTGCGCTAGGAATGCATCCTGAAGCGCATGTAGTTCCTTATTACTAGTAATTTGCGTCATTCTTGTCCTCAAAATTTTATGGTTATGGAATTTGGTTTTGTTTTTTAGGTCCAACCTAGAGGTAAAGGTCCATTTCCACCAGCAAAGAAACTGGAAGGTGGTCTGCAGAGGCATCTAATTTTACCCTTCACAAAAGGTAGTGTTATGACAGATGGGCCATTGGAGACAGAAATGCAAGCCATTCTGACAATATGATGCATATTATAGTAGCAATCTGGTTGTTGCCTCACACACGTTTTAAATCTTTTCTATTTAGCCTTTGAAAATGTGGCAGAGTTTTTTTAGTCCCTACAATACAGCCACTGTGTGGAGACATGCGCAGTAAGAGTGAGAAAGCAGTTATAATGACTCACATAGTAAAAGCGAAACATACTTTATTTGTTATTTTACAATAATTTCATATCACCTTTAGAAACTAGCATATGGTTCTGAACTCTTAAAAAATACGGTTTTTATAACAAGATCTGTGTAAATATTTGGTTCGTTAAGTCTTCAGATTTAGGATATATATACATTTTGAAAAAAGTTTGCAGTAGATCTTTCTTTTTGCGAAGCACTAATTCCGTTATAAATAAAAATACTTAAATCGCAGCGATTGGATCTCGGGCAAAGAATACACGGTTCGGTTTGGCTCTGTCATGGGTGTTCTTTTTACAGGTAAACAAATGCTAGAAGCTGTAAACTTTTTGGGTTTGTTCTTGTGCGTTGATTAGATTTTGCATTTCAGATTTAGGATTTAGACATATTATCATAAACATTTTATATGAGCATTTTTAGGAAATCACACCAATTGTTATTAAGGGGTATATCTGCATACTGCCTGTGTTGCCATATAATAAGTCCTGCAGTTTTCTTCTAGTAGTGAATCTATTCGTAGAGCCCTGTGATTCACTTTAAACTTTTTTTATACATACATATCTGCAATTCGGCACCATCGCCTTGTAAACTTATAAAGTGTTGAATTATAATTTGCAGGCCATTAGGATAAGGTATTTGGATTCAGATAGTGAGCTTCAAGACTATTCTTTGCACGTCATGGACATGCTGGGGGGTGGCTCCTCAATTGATGCCCATGCACTGGTAAGCACATCTTTCATTTCATTGCCATTGCAAACTTGTCAACTTGTCTTGCATAAGTTCTTAAAACATACTTCTATTTTTCAAAACTTTGCCTTGCAACTCTAATGTTATGCTAGGAATCATTTTATATCAATTCTCTGCATAGCTTATAAACAAAGATGAGACATTGCTAACCACCTTTATTAAAACATTAGTGATATTGTGCTGGATCAAATTTCTTAATCTGTTATTCTTATTTTTGAAGGCATGTGTTCTTTACATTCTACGGGTTGGCGTAATTGATCAAATGATGGAAGCAAGCCAGAGAAGCTTTTCAGTTTTTCTCGGGAATCAGGTTTTGCAGTTTAACTGAATCACTCTTTGTCCCTGCATGTCAGAGCTACATATTCAAATTTTAATTAATGTTTCTACATCATGATCAAGTAAGTTATGTCTTTTTTTCTGAAATAAATGCAGCTTCAGTCTTCAAATGCTAGTCCTTCAATGAAAATAGTTGCTTTGCGGGCTTTGTCATACACGCTGAAAACACTGGGAGAGGTGAGGCTGCTACTGGCGTAAACTCTTCTGATTTAAATCTTTTCATGAAACTTCTGTTTTCTTAAATTTACTAATGAAACTTTTAAGCTCGATTTTTATTTGCGTGCCTGCAGGTTCCCCATGAATTCAAGGAATTTTTTGATGATACAGTGGGTGCAGCATTGTCACACTTTTTGGACCTTGTAAGCTTTCACCTATCTTGTCTTGACAGTTGCTCTCAACACTAGTCATTTTCATCCCTTTTACTATTCCTAGCAACATTTATCAGAGAAATCTATTTTTTCCAGCATTCAGATATTCTTAATACTTCAATCTTCTAGACTCTGATCTTCCATATCTACATGTTTCTTGTTAAGTACCAACAATTGCACTGAAAGACATGTTTGTTTGAACCTCTTGCTACTACTGGATGTATAACTGTTTCATATGCTTTAAAAGTTAGGTAACCAGAACCTTTATGAAAAGAAATAAAGGGTTGGAATAAGTCGTAAGCACAGTAATATATAGTGTTGGAGAAGCCGTTATCACAGTAATTTAGAAATAGAGTGTTGGGAGAAGCCGTTATGACAGTAATTTATGATTGCTTTTCTGAATGTAGTAGCTTGATATGCTAAAATTTTTAGATTCGGATTTGTGCAGTGTTTATTAGTTTTACCTGTTATGCCAACATCTATGTTTGGGTAGATTGGGTCAAATGACAACCCAATGGTAATTGTAAATGCATAATTTATAAACTTAAACTTGGTTTTTTCAGGTACGTGTTGAGGCCGCTTTAACTTTACGTGCTTTGGCCGAGGTTGATCCGACCTGTGTTGGTGGGTTGACATCTTTTGCTGTAACCACTCTTAATGCTTTACGGGAAAGTTTATCCTTTGAAAAGGTAATACTAGTGCTTCTAATTCATGTCAACTGAGTTGAGTTTTCTTTTTTGAGTATGATGATAACACGTTTATATTGTTTTGAGTCTCTTTCGAGTTTAATATGTATATTTTTGTTCCATATTTAATTACACATGCATACACGGCCTGCTGCATTTGTAATATATATTTCAACTGAATATTCTATCAGAAGTAAGCAAAAGATTTTGGGTACTAGATGATTTTGGCACATCTTAGTACTGTATGAGAGGTGTGGCAACAAAAACGTCAATTTGAATAAAAATGTGAAGGGACATTCTGATTCTAATGTAGAACAACAAAATCTATCAGTAATAACTAATGTGGTGAAATTGAGATCAATATATCATGAAAGACGTCATGGTTTCCCTTTTTATGCTTATGACGTCTTTGGCCTTCATCAAGTTGAAATTCTCCATCTTTTAGTCTTTATAAACAGACATTCGCTATTGTAAGCTTTAGCAACTTCATGACGGGGAATAACTAAATAATTCGCCATTGTCATTTTCTGTAGGGAGACAGATTGAAAACTGATCTTGCTTCTTTGCATGGGCAAGCAGCAACTTTGGCAGCACTAGTCTCCATTTCTCCTGGACTCTCTCTTGGTTATCCTGCTAGGTAGTAGTCTTCATAACTCCCTATGGTCACATCTTATTCACTGTTTCAGCACTTCAAACTCAACGCTAATGCTCGTTTCAACAAATTAGTTACTGGGCATTTGATTCTTACATTTAGGCAGCATTGTTATTATTATCTCTTTGAGCCAATGCAGTAATCTTCCCCTAATCCTGTAAATGGCTACCTTTCTCATTGCCTTAGACAATTAGATGAACCTTCAAAGTTCAAACTCGTTGTACTTTCAATAGTTTCTGGGAGTGGTCATTTACTCCTGTTCCCAGTCAATCTAGTTCATGGCCATACCTTTTGGGTATCATGAAAAATACAGAGGATATGTTCGTGCTAGACAGTCAAAATAGTTCTCAATATGCCATGACTTATTAGAATTGCCTATACAGAACCACCATTAATCCAGTTGCAATACTTTTCTTGTAATTTTTTGTTCACAGATTGCCAAGGTCGGTGCTTGAAGTTTCAAAGAAGATGCTAACAGAATCAAGGAGAAATGTTACAGTTGCCTCAAGTGAAAAGGAAGCTGGATGGTTATTGTTATCATCACTATTGAATTCTATGCCAAAAGAGGTAATATATAATCCTTATGTCTTTAACTGCGGTGTCTGGAGCATGCATTTTCTAATGCAATTCTATTTGATTATATAGGAGTTTGGGGACCAAGACTTTGATATTCTAATCTTGTGGACTGACGTCTTTACTGGAAACCCAGAACACTTGATCAAACAACAGGCAGACTTAATATCTACGCTAAGGTAACTGGCTCTTGATGCATTAAGCCTATATTGAAATGCCAAAATCTGAATATTATTGCCGTATGTTGTATATTTTATTTTAGCTCTTGGAAGCGAACCATTTTTACTGTCTTAGTGTATTTTGGATACATTAGTGGCTGGTTTGAGAGGGCTAAGTCCTCACTTCTTCCTGATTGCTTCATGTTCAAGAGGAAGAAAAAGTCATGACTCCACTTTTTTGTTCTTGATAACAAGTACATGATCAGTGTTCTCCTTTTTGTAGTGTGTGGTCTGCTGCAATTGACGCACTCACAGCTTATGTGCGACGTTTTGTCTCTTATAATGATGGTATTCTACTTCAACCCGTACTGGCAAACCTCCGTAGGTATGACATTACTGATTTTTCCTACAGTTTTCTGTCTACAGTTGCTTGCCTTTTTAATAATTCGGCTAATTTCATTTGAGAATAAGTTCCATATCCTTTACCTGTATGATGAGTCAACTGACAGTATCTTATTCGAAACAGCGCTTTGTCTTGTGTGTCGACAATGGCCAACAGACGGTTTTCTGATGTCAAAACTTTGGTCGACATACTCATCATAAGAATATTGATAGCTTATCAATCCATCCCAGATCCCTTGGCCTATAAAAGTGAGCATCAGCAAATTATTCAGCTATGCACAACACCATATAGGTAAAATATAATATCATCCCTAACTGCTTGTCTTTCTAAAATCCCTTTATAAATGAATGTTAAAGACCATGACTTGATAAATTTCTTTGTTAATCACTGAAATAGTCATTTCTTCATGTTTGTTTATATGAAAGGGATCCTTCCGGATGCGAGGAAAGCTCGTGCTTGAAGGCGCTCCTTGACAAAAGAGATTCATGGCTTGGTCCTTGGATTCCTGGCAGGTGCCTATATGTTCATCTGTATATATTAGTTTGCATTTTCTAAGGAATTTTTCTGCATTTGTTTCCTCACATTTTTCACGCTGTAGAAATCTAGTCTTCCACAGGGAGATGTAACATCTTATGAAATTTATCCAGGGATTGGTTTGAAGATGAGCTTCGCTATTTTCAAGGTGGGAAAGATGGTCTAGCACCAAGTGTATGGGAAAGTAAAGTTTCTAGTTTTCCTCTGGTAAGGGCAATGGCTTTTTGGTGGAATTTATTCTTAGTGGTTGGGTTGGTTTTTATATGGCTACAGACTTGTCTTTTTCATTTATGCTCAAATCTTATGCAAAATTTCCGTAATCATGAAGCCAGAGACTGTGAAAAAGACACTGGTGAATCAGATGGTTCTCTGCTTTGGTATCATGTTTGCTTCTCAGGTTTGTGATTACTATATGTCCAGATAGGTACTTTCTTACTATGACATTTGCTATATTGATAGTCTGAAATGGTTGAAACCTTCCCTTTGCAGGATAGCCAGGGGATGCTCTCACTTCTTTCAGTCATACAACAGTGTTTGAAAGCTGGAAAGAAGCAACAATGGCGTACAGCCAGCTTGACTAACATTTGTGCGGGACTTCTTGCCGGTTTAAAGGTGCTCCCAGTACTTGTATACGAGTTTTGTGCGTTATAACAAACCGTAGTAAAACAATCGGTCAATTGGTCAATCGGTCAAGATAGTAGTATGGTAAAGGTACAGCCATGTTCTGGTGTCTACCTTATGAAGGAGTGTACTAAGGGCTGAACATAGGTGGTGTTGGAAAGCTAGAGAAAACACATATAACATGACATTATATAAAGGATCATACACGTTTTTGGTCTATATGAAGAGCCGAGAAGTTTTCTTTCATTAAAGAATCAACCAAGCAGTATTCTTTGAGTATGAAACGGTTGTGCTACCATGCCTTTGCAATATAAAGACTACTGTGCTGAATAAATCATCTGTATCTGAGTTCAGATAATTTGCTTGTTGTTAAATGAACATGATATGGTTCTGTTACATTGAGAACTTTATGTTTACTTTATTTCTTACAGGCTTTGCATGCTCTACGTCCTCAGCAACTAACAACAGAAGTATTAAGCTCAGGGCAAGCCATTTTTCAGGTATTTTATGTCATTAAAGATGCTAGTTCAGATAATGAACCTAATCTCAAAATTGATTTACTTGTTTCTTATATATATCTTTTCGATGTTTCTGTTGCTATAGAATATTTTAACGGAGGGAGACATTTGTGCGTCGCAACGCAGGGCAGCTTGTGAGGGTCTAGGTCTTCTAGCTCGTCTTGGAAATGACATTTTTACAGCAAGAATGGTCTGTCCACAATGCATTTCTCTACATAAATAATTTGTGATCCTTTCTTTATGTTCCTTAAATTTGGATGCTTATGGGACCCTAGTTTAGTGTATACCATGTCTCTGCTTTTTCTTTGTTCTCTTGTTTCATAAATGTGAAAAAGTTCAGTACCGATTTTCTTGGTCTAGATGTTCATTTTTTTAATCTTAAGTGATAGGACGTATGACGAAACATTTCCTTTATTTCTCACATTTGTTTTTGCTTGGTGATACATAGACCAGAGTGCTTCTTGGCGACCTAAGTGGAATAACAGATCCAAACTATGGTGGCTCAATTGCTCTTGCACTTGGCTGCATTCATCACAGGTGGAGTTGGCTTTTAACTTGTTTGATATGTTTTGAATATAATAAATTTGAAAAGTAGGTTAATATGTGTCTGGTTGTGATGCTTTAACAGCAGTTTATTCAAATATTATCCATCTTTACAGATATGTATTATTTTACGTATCAAAAGCCTACTCTGTCATGTTGATCTGTTATATTTTGAATTTATTTTCTACATGGTCTGCAGTGCAGGAGGAATGGCATTGTCGTCCTTAGTACCTGCTACTGTTAGCTCAGTCTCATCTCTGGCCAAAACTTCTGTTCTTGGTCTTAAGACCTGGGCCTTGCATGGGCTTCTTTTGACAATTGAAGCTGCTGGTTTATCATTCGTGTCTCATGTTCAAGTAATCAGTTTTGTAGTTCATTTAGACCTTTGAATGCACAGTTTTCATATCTAGCTTTTTCGTTCTAAAAGACCTCATTTTTGTATTCGGGCTGTCGGTTCGGCAAACTAGAATGAAATTCAGCATATCTATAGAATTGGCTAAATGAGTGACTTAGCTATCATCTGAATCTGATAATGCCTGACAGAGAGAATAGTTCTCTGGTACAGTTCAATAGCTGCAACTTTTTTTTTTTTTGAATGAATGTAAAATTATTATTCATCACAAAAATCTGTTTTACAGTTCAATAGCTGCAACTTTAAGATGTCAGATAGAGTTTCTGATCCTTATATTAGGTGCATGATTTTAATTGCTAACTATTGAGAGGACTTCATTTCCCCAACTTGATTTGATATCTCCATCCATTGTTTCATGTTGTCATTCCCATTGTGTATTCATTATTAGGCAGCATTAGGACTTGCCTTGGACATTTTGTTGACTGAAGAAAGTGGATGGATTGATCTTTCTCAAGGGATTGGACGCCTTATCAATGCTATTGTTGCTGTCCTTGGCCCTGAGCTTTCTCCTGGCAGCATTCTGTTTTCACGCTGCAAGGTACTATTCTGAACCTTCGAACCTTGTCTTTGACAAAAGGAAGATGCATGCGTTTATAAGCAAAATCGGGTTTCTCAATAGTTTGGAATTTAGTATACTGCAAAACTTCCAACCTTGCATTTCAGTAAATTATGCATCATATGTCTGGCCTTGTTGGATAAGTTAAGGAAGATGCATGCATTGTCTGTCAGGCAATCTGTTTTGCTCGTTCTAAATAAAAGTTTTTGCAGTCTGTTATTGCAGAGATTAGTTCTTGGCAAGAAATTCCAACACTACTTGAGTATGTGAATGATTTTCTCTTTGCCACCATCATTTTAATCCACTGTTACTATATATTAATTATCTCTATCCTGTATCAAGCTTAATTATTACTTTCCATCTAAACATTTTCAGGAGCGTCTGTTTTACTCAGCAGCTTATTCTTTTTGCTCCACAAGCAGTTTCAGTACATTTACACGTAAAAAATCTTTTAATGACGCTGGCATCAAGACAGGTTTTTCTTTTTTTTTGCTGTCTCTTGTTTCCATAGGTAAGTCTTCAAGGGTTTCACCTGATGAAAACTAGTTATTTCTTTTGTAAAACAGCCAATAATTAGACGTCTATCTGTGTCAACTCTTCGGCATTTGATTGAGAAAGACCCGGTAAACAGCATGCTTTGATCCAACTTTTTATTCCAGAATCCTCAAGTCTTGGAATTAATGGCATCCTCAGAATTTATCGCATTCTTGTGTTTTTAGGTTTCTGTCATTGACGAGCAGATAGAGGATAACTTATATCAAATGTTGGATGAAGAAACTGATTCTGAGTAAGAAATTGTTCTTTCTGTAAATGTTGTCGTCTTATAGAATGTTGTATTCTTATATAAGGTTTTGATTAATTTGATCTATTGATGGACTGGAAATGTTGTGCTCTTGTAGGATTGGGAACCTGATCCGCAGTGCCTTGATACGCCTGCTTTATGCAACATGCCCATCACGCCCATCTCGATGGATGTCAATATGCCGCAACATGGTAATAGCGAAAAGTTTTTCATACTAATTTCTTGGTTTTCTATGGACTTCTCATTGCTGCAGTATGAACTATCTGAAATGGGACCATGGCAATTTATTAATTTTCTCATGATTGCTGCCATTTTGTTCAAAATGTTACTGTCAGTTTTGAATTTTTATGTGTTATTATCTATCGAGATCTGCTTTCTTGTTCCCATAATCAATGGAAATTTACTTTATAATCTGCTGCAGGCCCTCGCAGCATCTGCTGGACGGAGTGCTGAAACTAACATTGCAGAAATCGATCCTGCTAACACAAGAGAGAACCTTGGAGATGATGATGAAGACATGGTTTCTAGCTCTAGTGGGAAATCTGTACGTGCCAATCCTGATAAAGACAAAACCTTGAGATATCGAACCAGAGTTTTCGCAGCTGAGTAAGTGGGAGATGTTCCTTCGTTCTTACCCTACCTCTCTAGTGAATACCGTTGACATCTATATTTGAACTAAAGCTCTGGAATAGTTTTTGACCATAACTAAAATTTGATGGAAAATAAAATTTCAACTGATATTTCGAAAGTCTATAAACCAAATTTAACAATTTCCTGAAGGGTTTCAGCATTGAGACAATATTAAAAGAAATCTGAACGTTAAGTTAATCCTGAGCTCTTAATAACTGAATGGTTGCAGCTCTCAGTCAAACTGTATAAGAGTTTATATTTGTTCGTGATCTAAATTATGTACTTTGTAGCTAAAGTAGCCCAATTGATTTTTTATTGTAGGTGTTTGAGTCTTTTGCCAGAGGCTGTAGGCAATGATGCTGCTCATTTTGATCTTTTATTGGCGAGGAAACTGGCTTCTGATAGACAAAGCTCAGGTGACTGGTTAGTCCTTCAACTACAAGATCTGATATCTCTTGCTTATCAGGTAAAGAAAAGGAATTAACTTTGTAAAGAACCATTTCAGAGTATTCTGAAAATTGCTATGTGGGAATTTTAACAAGATCTACCAAATTATTCAGGTAAGTACTATTCAGTTTGAAAACATGAGGCCAATTGGAGTTGGACTTCTTAGTACTATTCTTGAGAAGGTGAGACTTTCTGCTAGTAGAAGATATCTGAATTGTAGTTACATGTGGATAACACGTTTCTATGTTTATATATATCTTTCTTCAGAAGTTGTCTGTTTGATTATTCTTCACCACCACCAGTTTCTTTGCCTCGAAACATGTCTTTCTCGCCAATTTTATGCTAGCATCCTAATCATATTCACCTTGTTGATATGTGGTAGTTTACAGTAAAAAATAATATATAATTGTATGATACTTGTGCAGTTTAAATCAGTAGCTGACCCTGAACTTCCTGGACATCTTCTTCTGGAACAATATCAGGTGCTCCCCATGGAAAATTATTTTTCAACGAACAAAGAGTAAATTTGAAATTTTTAATGAACATAATTGACAATTTTCACACTTAGGCTCAACTTGTGTCTGCTGTTCGTACTGCCTTGGATGCAAATTCTGGCCCTGTTCTTCTGGAAGCTGGGTTGCAATTGGCCACAAAGGTGAGCATGACATTTGTCGTAGTTCTTCCTTCAGATTTTGTGTCATTATGCTCCAAAATTAATGTTTTTAATTCCAGATAATGACCAGCGGAATAATAAGCAGTGATCAAGTTGCAGTCAAACGCATATTTTCTCTACTTTCACGTCCACTCAATGACTTCAACGAATTATATTATCCTTCCTTTGCTGAATGGGTCACAAGCAAGGTGCATAAGCAACAAAGGTTTTATTTTCTAAATTTATTTGGCTTTCACTGAGTAGACTTATTCTTGCAATGTAGATCAAAATCAGGCTTCTGGCTGCACATGCCTCACTTAAGTGTTATATATTTACATTCTTGAGAAAACACCATGGTGAGGTGCCAGTAGAATTTGAAGCACTGTTACCATTGTTTTCCAAGAGTTCAGACCTGCTCGGGAGGTATTGGATTCAAGTCCTAAGGGGCTACAGTTATGTTTGCTTACGTCAGAACCTCAAAAGAAGTGTGAGACAACACCTAATAGTCCTGTTTTCTCTATATAGCTGAACACTTCCATCCTTGTGCTCCCATATCTTCTAATAAGATCTTTGATTTGCCGCAGCAGTGCTCATTCTTAGACGAAATCCCGCCACATACTGTGTCAAGAAGGCTACAGCCCTGTCTGGAAGAGGCATGGCCTGTGGTCCTGCAAGCTTTAGTCCTGGATGCAATGCCTGTGGATCATAGTGGGAAAGATTTTTCTAATAGGTCCTTAATATCTAGACATCGCATGGTTACACTAGAGGTTGAAGATTATCAGTTTCTGTGGGGCTTCGCTGTACTTGTCTTATTTCAGGGGATGCATCCAGCCTCTAATACGCAAGTAATACCTTTTAGCTCAGCTAAAATCAAATGTGGTGGAGACTCCAGCATCAATGAATCTTCATTCCAGGGCTTAAAGTTATATGAAATTGCATTACCAATTTTCCAATCTCTTTCTGCTGAAAGATTTTTCACCAGTGGCTTTATTAGCAAAGATCTCTGCCAAGAACTATTGCAGGTAGATCCACTTTATATACTTTATATCGTTTGAAATTCTTCCCATGCCATTCTCTTTTAGTTCTTATGATCATCAGCTACTAAAAGAATTTAATATTGGTTTAAGCAACCACATGCTTCCTCTTTGGCACACATAATACTTTGTGCTTTCTGAAGATCTACTCCACCCCTCATTTTTCATATTTTTCCTAACTGGCTTCTGCTTTAGCCATGTCCAAGCGCAATAGGCTGTAAGCTTTGATTAGTCATTCACTACTCTGATTGGATTTATTTTCCTTTTGTAACTCGTCCAGGTCTTCTTGTATTCCTTTCACATGGACAGTTCATGGGATATTCTTGCAGTATTAGTAGTACAAGAGGTAAACAACTTGTTGATTTTATTGTTACCATCGCTTTATGTCCTGAACATAATTTTTGGCTTGGATTTACTCACTTTTCCTAAGACTGGAAATGAGGTTCAAGAATGTTTGTATATATGTATTCTTTCTCTGTTCTCGTTTACCTTTATTTAGTTGGAACTTGGAACGAGGACAAACTATTCACTTGTAGGAGAAAATATCAGTCATCCTTTTTGCTGATACTCTGCCATAGGCATATCAACTGATATTATATATTTCCTGGTCATAATACCACTGTTAGCTGAGTTTCCTCATAACAACCAATTCCTGATTAATTTTCCAGGACTATATATCCTTATGTGTTAGAAATGATGCGAGTTTTGATGAAGTTTATTTTTACGTTTCAACAGATTTCACAAAACTGTCCAAAAGAATTTCTTGAAAGTGAGCAGTTTACCTATTCGACCATTGAACTCTGTCTGGGGTACCTGTTCAAAATTCTCAGGTGTGCACTTACCAGGATATTTTGGAAGCTGTGTTCGTTCTGTTTATTTTGAACCTGAGAAATCATGTAGAGAGAAATATACTGAATTACATCTCGAAACAACCATAACATAGATTCCTTCATTTCTGTTTCAGGCATAATGAAATTTCGCCAGATGATGACATTTGGGATAATTTGCTTTCTCCTTTATTTATCTCCATTAAGTCGCTGGTGACACGTTTTGAGTTGAAGGTAATGTGTAAACTTTAAGGGATTTGTGCTTTTATTGTTGCATTTCTGGATTCTGTTTTATTTGTTGCACTCTTTACATCTAACTGATGATTGTTGGTAAGATGCAGCATCGTTTAAATTCAGCACCTCTGGCGTTTTTGTTAAGTGGCTACAAGTGCATCCGGCAAGTCCCCACTGACACATACCTACCAAAAGCTCTTGAGATTGTGAAGTCCACCAATGAGTTATTGCTTGAGCTTACCAGAGCATCATCACAAAAACTTTCTACTGGTATGAGAATTGAACAAACTAATGTGATAATCTGATAAGCAAGGCCGCTGTCATTTTAGCTTCCCTGGGCCAGAATGACAAGAGTTTGTATAGAATGAACAGATAGTAAGTTTGTATAGAGTTAGAAATGGGTTATTTGTTCTGTCTACTAGGCTGATTAGGGGTGGTTATCAGATGGTGTCACAGTTCTGTGAGAGGTTGGATTCGTTTTGATGGTACATTCAGTATAGATAATGTATGCTTTCTGTCTGTTTTATGTGAGCCCCGAAGTTGCAAATGCAGAATTGTGAAGTTGTTTTGCTGCAACTGAAAACTTTTGCTTCCTTTAGTGGGACATTGAAAAGTTTGTTGAAGCCGTTTAATCAAAACGTTTTATTGCAGATGACACTAACTTTGCTGCCGATAGTAGCGTCCATCTAAGAGCAATTTTTGGTGCTTGTCTGCACATGGTTGGTGATCTGACTAAAGATTGTATCAACGGTATCCATCTTGTGGACAACAAGAGATCAGAGTTACGCAAGCTTCTTCAGTTGAAGCTTGTATTCTGTCTGGAACAACTTTTTTCACTGGCTAAGCTTGCCTACGAGTTTGACTGTCCAGGAGATAAAACTAATACCAATTCAATCTGTATTGCCATGTTGAAGAGTTGCCAAATTAGTATAGCAGCAGTAATTAAAGATTCCAATATTCAGGTATGTGAGACTTGCCTTCTTGTCATATACTAGTTCAATCACTATTTATCAAGCTCTTAACAGTATAAGTTTAAATATCTATAGGTTCAAGCTGCTGTCTTACAAGTGCTAAAAAGCTTGGTACAGCGTTACAAAAACCCAGAGGAGAAAAGTTTTGTGATCTTCTTTGTCGGCGAACTTATGGGAGATATTGTCAGTCTGATGCAGAGGGCGCTTCTGGTTGTTTTCTTGTTTCTTACCTTCCAATTTCAACAGAATTTACATTCTAGAAGAAAAGAGCAATTTTGACATCTTTTTAGATAAAATTTATGATAACTGACTTCTTTCTTATTCTTTTGGATAGAAACCTATGAATAAGGAATCAGTGGTCATAGCTGGTGAATGCTTGCGGTTCATAATGCTACTTCAGACACACTCGATTACTGATGAAATTCAGAGGGGATTCATGAGCCTTTTTCTTGAAGTGGTTCTTGTGGTTTTCTCCAAGACTTCAGATGGCGTTTCTCAGGTCCAATTCCTAGCCCGACCTATGAATTCTATGTTAGAAATTCTTTTTGCTCCCTCTTAAGGGTTAAACCTCTTTTTATATTGTTTTATGGATAATACCAGGAAGTCCTCGAGTTAAGAAATGTAGCTGTGCGGCTTGTTTCCCATCTAGCTCAGTTGCCTTCCTCGGCTGTTCACTTTAAGGATGTTTTGCTGTCGCTACCAGCAACACACCGGCAGCAGCTTCAGGTTCTTGAATGCATTCGATTTGATTTACTCGCCTGGAAACAGTGTGCTCGAAAGTTTTAATGGATCCTAAATCCCCTATCCTTTTAATCAACTTAACTTTCTCTTATTTTCCTTAAATGTGTTGTGGGTAAGCATTTTGCATGCAAAAATTTGAAAGACTATCTAATTGGTGTCCTTGTGCTTCTGATGTTAGGATATTATCCGTGCTTCTGTCTCTAAAGATAATGCCCTTCCGAAGCCAAAATCCTTGGTTCCACCCATGGATATCAAACTACCAGCACCTGGGGTAGCAACACCTGAACATGTTACCTCTACTGCTGATATGGTCAAAGCAGAAGTAATGCCCACTGTGCCAACATCAATCAATCAGGTTAGCACAATAGAAAGTGGAATTGACGAAGAAAATGACGAAGAAGAAGATGATGATGATTGGGACACTTTCCAGTCTTTTCCTGCTTCCACAAATCTTGAAGGGTCAAGATCTAAGACAGAAAGTGTTGCTGAAGAGGAGCCAGATCTTCCTGGGAGCTCTTCTGTACAGGATAATGAATCAAATGAGACTAATAATTCACTACTTGCAGAAGAAACTGATGCGCAGCATCTTGCATCTAACCTTGTTGCTGACACCACAGGAGAAGATTCTGTAGACAAAAGCAAGGCGGATGGAGAAGAAACTGCGGAGCCATTACTCATAGAAGAAGCTCTTACAAGCCAGGATGACAAAGCCCCATCCGATGATCATGTTGTTATTGACATGAATGAACAATCAGTTGAAAGTAAGACTTCTGAATCTGAAAATTTAGGAGTTGATATCCAACTTCCTTCAACTGAGGCAGATTTACCAGCCCTCGATGATATATCAGATGATCTTGAACCGCATCAATTTCAAAAGTCACTAGAGGATGAAACTAGCGAGGAACATGTGGGAGCTGATGCTGTTGTAACGGAACACACAATGGCTGAAAATAAGAGCGGGGAGGATTAAATATTAAGACACTAATGAAACACTGGATGGACGATATAAATTTTACTGTAAACATTTATGATTCATTTGTGTTGTCTTAGTCCTTTCTCGTAAAATGGTCTCTCACCCAGTCACATCGGAGGGGTTTGACTTTCAAACATCGTGGTTGGAGTTTAATCGCTTCGGATGTCACAAATCAACTAACCGGCTCGTTTTGATGATTCATTGAGATGGGTTCGATGATTCAAACAAGGGCGTTGAAAATATCGATGACTGAAGTTGAAGTACTTCGATGGTCCGCCAGATTGCATGGACCTAAATGCATTATATTGTAGGTGAAGTTTAGTTTTTTTTGGCGTGCGCTGAGACCATCGACATAGCGATTGTTCAAGTTTGGATTTGTGGGTTCTTGTTTTTTATAAGACAATATCTATAGTAGCTATAGGGAAATTTTAAGCTTTATTGCATTAAGTTACAGTTTTTATTTATTTATTTCAATTGCAATAATTTTATAAAGGCGGTTTCAAGCTTGAATCATTTCAACCAAAAGAAAAAGAAAAAATAGGCAAGAGTTTAAATTATATTTTTAATTTTGGAATTAAAACTTGGTTTTTGTGGTATTTATGAGAATTGTCCAAAATTATATTCTTAATTTTCTAAAACACTCCCACTTTCTCGTTTCAAATTCAACTATAAATAATTCACCTCATCTTCAACACCCACCATTGCAGAGTATTCAATTGTTGATTTTTTTCATTCAACAACTTCATTGTTTCTAGTCTAATATGTCAGAAAAGAGAACCCCCCAAAACTATATCAATAAAACCAAGGCACGGACAATGAAATACAAATGCAATTAACAAAAAGTACAAAAGACAAACTTTTAATCATAAAAATGGTTAATACAAAATTTTGGGACACTCTTTATCTGTTTACACAAAATAATATGATAATTTTGAACCTCTTATCTTATCTACAATAATAATAATAAAAACAATATATAGAAATTTTTGGCATTTTTAAATTATGATTGTATCTTTTATATGCACAAATCTGTCGAAAGTGCTTTAACTGTTTTGGACAATGAACAATTGCTCGTGCGACAAAAACCGCTTATAAAAAGATTTGTTCAAAGATAGAAAAAAAAAAGAAATGGATCATATAATTTTTATTTACACTTGAGCATACAAATTGACCTTGTATATATATAATGTTCTACAAGATTTTAATTAATTGACATCACTGGATAAGATACCAGTCTCTCATGATTATTACTTGTAGTTTAATGGTTTGTCATAGAAATTATAAATTATAATTTAGTGACTTATCGCCATTCAAATTCAAATCCAAGATAATGCATACTAGGGAGTTATCCCGCACCATGTGCGGAAAAAAAAATAGTAAGAGATGATGACATTTTTGTTTCTGATGGTAGTAAACGTGATATCTCACGTTTTCATATTTGTTTTATTGTGGACTATTAATCTATAATTGATAAAGATTAAGAAATCTTAATAAATGTTTATTGATTCAAATTCTAAATATTTAGTTTTAGAATAACAAATAATGTTGAAGATCCTTTATAAATGGTATAATCTTTCTAAATATTTTTTATATGTTATTATCTTGACATTTTTAAATCTATTATAAATGGAAGATAACGACAACTATACATTACAATTATATCTGCACAATAGTTAATATTTCATAAATTTTTCAATATTATATACATATATAAGTCTTGGTAAGGCATTAGACAATTTTTTAAAAACATTATATCACAATATTATGTTTTTCGTATTTTGGTTTTTGAATAGAAATATAAATTTTCAGTTTCTTTAGATTTGCTAGTTCTTATATAATTATCTTACAATAAAGTCAAAATATTTTGAAAATCAATAAATCTATGATTTAATAAAATTTATATGAACCAAGAAAAATGAAATTTCAGGATATTAACAAAATTTCATGATTTTTTTAATAGTAATTTACTTTTGTACGAATACTTTTTTTAGTTTATTTTTGAAACCTAAATTGCCATGTTTTTAATTAAATAAATTTTTAAGAATAGAATGGTAATAAACCACAGTAAAGTTCGCTATGCTTACCCAAATGCCTACAATAACTCTTTCATAGTAACGACCAATGAATGCATCATCTATTAGAGCATCAACCTAAAATTAAAAAAAAACGAAAAACAAATCAATAATTGCATAATTCAAAGAATTAAAATGAAAATCTCAAATTTTGTATTACAGATAAATATATAAGTAAGAATAGATTTTTCATTTACAAACGATGAGGTAAAGAAAAATTTTAAACATATTTGATATTTTGAATTTCCTGAAAATTTTGATTCAAATAATCCACTCGTGAACAAAAGAATTCAGGTCCGATACACCAACAACGTGTAACTTTTGATGAATCATTTCTAATAACATTAAAATGTAGTTTAGGCAAAATGTTTGAAGAATTTAGCAAGAAAAAAAATATGTTCTTATTAACACTTGTATTGTTTATATAGATTTGAATAATAACCTAATTTTGGATTAGGAAAAATTCAAAATTATCAAAAAATCTTTCAAATATATTGTATCATTTTTGTATAGAAAATAGACATTTAAAAAAAATATTATTATGTGTTAGAGTAATTTAAGTTTTTCGAAATATTTATATATATATATATATATATATATATATATATATTAATTCTTTTTCTCCTAATATATTCAAAAATTTATGAAAAATATTCTTTTAAAAATTTAAACTTTAAACTTTAAAATTTAAAAATCTTCTCTCAGAAAATAATTTAGACTTTACTCAATGCTTTTAAAAATATTTCAAAGAGTAATTCAACTTTTAAGAAATTTTTAAAATCATAAAGACAATGAAATTTTTTTAAAGAGTAATTCAATTTTTTTGAATTTTTTTAAAAAATGAAAATTTTAAAGAGTAATTACTTTCTCTTAATATATTCAAATATTAAAAAATATTTTTTTTATAATAATTTAATTTTTATTCTTTTTTTACTATTTTTTTAAAGCAATGACAAAATGTTTAATAGATGGATTCATTGAGAAAGATATTGTACGAGAATATAACATTTTTGTTTTTGAATAGTTGTATTGTTTAATAAAATTTATATAGAGTTGAATATTAAATTAATTTTGATTTGGATTCATTCGAAATTTTCAAAGAACCTTTTATATATATCGTAACATTTTTTGTATAGAAAATATTAAGAAAAGATTTTTAAAAGTGTAAAATACTTGGGAGAATTGCTAAAACTAGACCAAAAATTGAGTTTTAATGTAAAACTAGATCCCAAATTGAAATAAATGCAAACTAGACCTTTGGGGTAAGGAAATTACATTAACCCCCTTATTTGCAAACAAAAGAAATAGAAACTGTATTTACAGTTCTAACCTTCGCGCAGAGGAGACTTCATGAAGTCTAAACCGTAATTAAACCTTATATTTAAATTAAAAAATAATAAAAAATAATTTCAATGTAATTTTTTCTTCAAAAAATAAGATTATTCAAATATGAACTTTATAAATTAAAATTTTAGAAAATTTCATAAAATTAAATCATGTAAGGTTTATTATGTTTTAGAAAATCATAAATAGTCGCAGACTTCCCTACCGAAGTTTGCAACTGTAATTTAATCTTAAATTTATATTTAAAAAAATTATAAAAAAAAATATTTTGTTCAAAATTTTTGATAAATAAATTATTTTAAATCAAAATCTAAGGTTTAAAAATAGAATTTCATAAGATTTCATAAAACTAAACCATGTTATGTGAAGTATAATAAGTTTAGGGTTTGCCAAGTTGTAAAAATCCATGTATATATCTTTAGGGTTATACTTAAACTCATATATTTTTGATATTAAATGTCGATATTTCATATATTTGTTAGATTTTGGATATATTATACTATTATGATGTTAAATGTAAGTATTTGTTAACGAAAAGTGAAAAAATATTAGAATTTTAGAGTTTAGGGCTTACAGACTTCTCGGGTCTCGGGTGAAGTCTCATAGGAGACTTCATGTAACATTTTGTAAGCATAGACTTCTTTGTAGAAGTCTGAAATTTCAAAGGTGAAGTCTAAAACTTTAAAGGTGAAGTCTAAAATTTAAAAGATGAAGTCTGAAATTTAAAAAAAATCAAATTTTTAAAAATATTGAAAATTTTCAAAAAATATCAAAAATATTCAAAAAAAGTCAAACTTTTTTGAAAAATGTTGCATTTGAGAGAGAAAGTCTGAAATTTCAAAGGTGAAGTCTAAAATTAAAAAAAAAATTCAAAAAATTCAAAAAAATTCGAAAAATTTCAAAACAAATCGAAATTTTTGTTAAATTATTCGATTTTCAGAGGTGGAATCTGAAATTTAAAAGATGAAATCTGAAATATCAAAGGTGAAGTCTAAAACTTCAAAGATATATATTTTTGATATAAAATGTCGATATTTCATATATTTGTTAGATTTTGAATATATTATACTATTATGATGTCAAATGTAAGTATTTGTTATCGAAAAGTGAAAAAATATTAGAATTTTAGAGTTTAGGACTGAGAAGTCTCGGGTGAAGTCTCATAGGAGACTTCATGTAAGATTTTGTAAGCGTAGAATTCTTTGTAGAAGTCTGAAATTTCAAAGGTGAAGTCTAAAACTTCAAAAGTGAAGTCTAAAATTTAAAAGATAAGGTCTGAAATTTCAAAAGTTAAGTCTGAAATTCAAAAAAAAAATCAAATTTTCAAAAATATTGAAAATTTTCAAAAAATATCGAAAATATTCAAAAAAATTCAAACTGTTTTGAAAAATTTCGCATTTGAGAGGGAAAGTCTGAAATTTTAAAGGTGAAGTTTAAAATTTCAAAAAAAATTGAAAAAATTCAAAAAAATTCGAAAAACTTCAAAAAATATTCGAAATTTTTGTTAAATTATTCGAATTTCAGAGGTGAAGTCTGAAATTTAAAAGATGAAATCTGAAATATCAAAGGTGAAGTCTAAAACTTCAAAGGTATATATTTTTGATATAAAATATCGATATTTCATATATTTGTTAGATTTTGAATATATTATACTATTATGATGTCAAATGTAAATATTTGTTAACGAAAAGTGAAAAAATATTAGAATTCTTAGAGTTTAGGGCTTACAGACTTCTCGGGTTTCGGGTGAAGTCTCATATGAGACTTCATGTAACATTTTGTAAGCGTAGACTTCTTGGTAGAAGTTTGAGATCTGGATTTTTAACCTAACCATAGTTTGACCTCCCGTATATAAACTTAGGGGGGTTTATTGGTTCAAGGATTTTAGTGGATTTGGAAATCCAAGTAAAATCATGTGTTATTCAATCATTGATTTTAAAAAAGATTTTTACATCATGTGTTATTGGTTCTATCATTTGTAAATACTAATTAAAATCTTGTGTTATTCGTTTAATGATTTATTGTTGGATTTCAAAATCCACGTTATACTTTTAATGGATTTGAATAGATTTGAATGTGAAGAATAAAATGATTCAAATCCGTGGTTAAAACATGGTATTTCAAAATCCATATGTATTTATTTCAAATTCCATAAGAATTTTCAAATTTTATATGGATTTACAAATCAATGAACCAATAAAGGCCCCTTAGTTTTTCTATTTTTTCTCAAATCTCTCTATTTCTCTCAAAAACGGCAGAACTCTCACACTCTCACTCTCTCTCTCTCTCTCTCACTCTCTCTCACACTCTCTCTCTCTCTCTCTCTCTCTCTTTCTCTCTCTCTCTCTAAAACCTCTGTAAAATAGCAAGGATTTTTCATCTTCAATGCCACTCCACCGTACCTTCGTCGGTAAGACGTTGCTTTTATTGTTTTTTCTTCGTTTTCGTCGCTATTAATCTCTTCTCAAAAGTGTTATTCTCTCCATCCTCAAATCTGACTAATCACTCTCTCATTATTACTGCATTTTTTTAACCATCGTCTTCATCCTACTAACTTATATTTTTATGCTTGTTATAGATCTGAGGCGTAATACCACCAGAAAATAGTTAAGTTTGTTTTCATTAGATTCATACAACAATTTATGTTCCAAAGAAAAATTAAGATTTGAATTTTTAATTGTTTGTGCGTTATGATTTGTTTTTTGAAATTTCATCTAGAGGATTCATTATGAATTTCAAGTCTAAATAATTTATGTTGAGTATGATTTCTAAATTTTTTGTTAATTTTGCTCAGTTTTTTTGCGTTATTTTTGTGTTTGTATATGAGTCTTTGTTTTTCCCTTTATTTTTACAGATCTAGATTTACACTGAGACTTCATACCGAGACTTCACTTTGAGACTTCATACCCAGACTTCACTTTGAGACTTCACACCCAGACTTCACTTTGAGACTTCACACCCAGACTTCACTGTGAGACTTCACAACCATACTTCACTGTGAGACTTTACACCCAGACTTCACTGTCAGACTTCACACCCAGACTTCACTGTCAGACTTCACACCCAGACTTCACTGTCAGACTTCACACCCAGACTTCACTGTGAGACTTCACACTCAGACTTCACAACCACACTTCACGGTGAGACTTCACACCCATACTTCACTATGAGACTTCACACCCATACTTCACTATGAGACTTCACACCCAGACTTCACTGTGAAACTTCACACCCAGACTTCACTGTGAAACTTCACACCCAGACTTCACTGTGAAACTTCACACCCAGACTTCACTGTGAAACTTCACACCCAGACTTCACTGTGAAACTTCACACCCAGACTTCACTGTGAAACTTCACACCCAGACTTCACTGTGAAACTTCACACCCAGACTTCACTGTGAAACTTCACA